>OZ010786.1:375891036-376360760 GCA_963932465.1 Maratus speciosus | reverse complement strand
GCATTTAATAGTGAAATTTTCGTCATATATTAAAACGATACATTTTAAAACAATTTTCCTTCCCGAAAACTTTACTGTGATGTTACATGGTATAAAAGTAGTGCGGCTAGCAAATTTGTTTATATGTTATATCTGGAAGAGATCCTGTTCCATATCTGTTCTGGTTTTCTTGGCGAGCTTTTTTCGGCGATAAATGTTTCGATGTAGTTATTGCTATCTTCAGCATTTGGGGTTGTTTTTTTGTATTACTTGAATGCTACTGGTGGGTAAGTTATAATTTTGCATACATATATTTTTATAATTAATTTTTTATTTAATTTATAATTTTCCAGTTTTTTAAACGATATTTTTCAGTAGATGTAATATTATGTAAATATTTTGTGTGTGCATTTTCATATGTTTTAAGGTATATATAATATTAATCTTTATAATATAATATTATGTTTTAATTTCACATGCATAATGAATATATTCGGTTTTTCTAAAGAAACCTTGAATCAAACAAAATATATCTGTGAATTTGATAATGCGTTTAAAAGAAATATGGACATTTACCTGAAATGTCCAACCGAAATGCTGAAAACAATATGAACTTCATTACGCTATTATATCCTTTATTCAGTCATACAAAATTTAGGCTGTTAAGGACCAACTTCTTTAGTTGATCATTTAGTGTAAGATTCGGTAAAACACGATAGAACAATATGTAATATAATAAAAACACTCATGAAAATTATCAGTGCAAGTCTCATCAGAATACGTTAATTGGACTTATTGAAAAGACTAATTAATTGTTCATAATAATTGGGTTCGCCTGATTCTAGAACTTTCAGCCATAATTCTACAATCAGCAGCCTGACAACCAAGCAACACCAAGCAAATGATATGGGTTTTATACTAAAACATCCTCTGAAAAATTAACTAACCGATCAAGTTCCATCGAAATCCACTTAGCAGAATCTTTAAATCTGGAAAATGTACCGAAACCTTCCCTAAAAATGATCTAATTAACAGTTTAAATCATAAAAATTCATTCAGTGGAACCTTTAAAAAAAAAGGCAATTTTTCGAAATTGGGTTCATCTGATTTAGAACTTAATTATTTAGCTAAGCAACGTAGAACGTTATGTTTTATACTGACATCTTTTCTGAAAAATTAAATGAAAAATTAAATTGCTGAATAGTCCCATTAAAATCTATTCAGCAGAACTCAAGTTATAAGCGTCCAGAATGAAATTTCTCTTTGCATTTTATATTAAAATGAGATAAATATAGCTTTCATAATCGCGTTAACCTGATTATAGAACTCCCGAGGATGTAAGGATAGATGTACGCCGCATCATTTCTGGATTTTGTAAGAAACTCTGCACAACTTCCATAACTATAGCATATATATTCTCTAGCATATATCCTCCATCTGTAGCGTATATCCTGCAATTTTATTTACTATACCACTGAGAACATTTTACGCATAGCTAACTGTATTATCTAACTGTGGAAATGTCATTAAAATCCATTCAGTAAAACTTGAAATCTTTCGTAATCGAGTTCACCTAATTTTAGAACTCCCGTAGCTATTACTAAGCAACTTAGAACGATGGTTTTTATATTAAACATTTCTAAACCAAATTTATTATCTAACAGTATAAGTTCTTCAAAATTCTGTTCAGTAGAATCTGAATTATAATCAATCGGAATGAAATAGGAATTTGCGTTTTACATTTATAGTAAATGATGATGTGTAAATATGTAATTGCTATTATTTGCGATTTCAAAAAGTTATTGGCGGTATTTGCGCAAAACTAACATAAATGTGCCCATTTTTTCTTCTTATCTAGGAGCAAACGACAAATCACCAAATTCAAATTTAAACATTTGAAAATAAAAACGTTTTTTAAGCCATACAAACATTGTTTTATATTTAAATTAATTGTTTTCGTTTTACAATATTTATTTCTCATTAAATCTTTTTTCTTTGCATTTGAAATAAAATCAGTAACTGTTTTGGTATTTTTCCGTTATGCCAATACCATTGTCGCCAAGCGTAATAGTTGGCGTAAAATGAAATGAAACATTTGAAAAAAAATAATTTCGTTGATTAAAAAATGAGAAAATATAACTTTTGAAAATTACAGACTTTGACCTACCATTTTTTTAAATCAATAAAAATAAGTACTTGAAATAAAAGAACAAATAAATACTTTGCAAGTAATGAAATATAGTCAATTTTAACCGTAGGCTAGAAATTGTAAATGTTTCTTAGTACTGCAGCGTGGCGTACGTAATACGCATGTCTCACACTGCAGTAAATATTTCAATTTTTAAAAGAAGGCATTCACAGTTTTTTGAACAAAACATTTTTATATGTATAATTCCTAAGTTCTGAAATAATTTTATTGTAGCTTCCACATCATCAGATAATTGCCGAATTGTAAATTCCATGTCAGTATCAGTAACAAATGTAAGTTATAATTAATAATAAATATTTTATATTAAAAAAATAACAAATTAAAATGTTTTGCAAGATAACGATTGAATAACAAACGCATAAAAAATATTCACGTTCAATAAATAGCAAATGTTAATCTTTGGCACGGTGTTAGTAAAACAAAAAATTACCAGTTTTTTTTTTTTTTTTTTTTTTTTAGTTTTAGTTTTAGTTTTAGTTTTTGAGGCGTTTGTAATTTTTTTCCTAACTGACATAGTTTTCAATTATTTAACCAAAAGAATTTATTAAAAAATTATAATTTCTTCCCTTGCTATAGTAACAGATGTATTTTTAGAAATTATCAATTGAAAATTTGTGGTTTTGGCGCAAAAAATATCACCAAGTTAGAAAAAATATGAAATATCTCATGAACTATTTGACTTAAAAGAATTTGGTTAGTACCATTCGATTCACCATACAAAAATACACTAAAATATGTTATCAGTTGAAAAACAAGTAATATAAAAATTTTGTTTTTAAAGTCAATTCCTACTTAGATCATCAAAGAAAAATTTAATGTCATCCCTTAAGCTAATATTAGTTTTTGTTGCATTAAAATATCTCAATTTGTGTATTTTCTATAAGCAAGTAGGTTTAGAATAGAACTCTATGGGAATTTGGCGAAATATGAGAGATATCGCCAAGTTGTCGTCACTTTTGGCGACTCATTTTGACCGCCAAATTTGGCGATATATCGCCAAGTTGGTGACAAACTTGGCGGTATTTGGCGACAGAACAGGGTCCTCCCTATGGTAACCCTTTATTGAAAATACTTTCATTGATCTTCAATAACCAATGGCCGCTTTTTTGTTTCCCATGCAAAACTAAAATTAATTAATTAATATTTAAAAAAAACTGTATTGACATCAATTGTTCATCCAGTACAAGTTTAAAAAAATTATTTCAACTTCATAGGAGGAATAATGAGTATATATATTATAAAGGACAAACATATCTGTGCGTAACGCATACGTCATTTTGCGAATGGCAACACTTTGAAATTTGAAATGAAATTTTGGTATTCCAATTTTCTCTACTGTGAATTTTTAAACATCTAATCATCGTACATTTTAAATTTTTACATCATCGTATAAGGAAAAAAATGCTCTTTTAAATGCAATTTGTTTGAAAGCTGTATCTCAATTTATTTTTGTGGTATTAATTTTTTTGTAGTTTTTAATAGCATTTTTCTTATCGTGGCAACAAAAATATCTCATTTCTATTGAAAGTTATTGAAAGTAAACGGGAAACAGTCGAACATTGGAGATACTATATCTTTTTGTTGCCATTTTCTCATAAAACCTGAAAAAAAAGTTGAAATTAAAATATGGGCTATGCCAAGAATATTGTCCGTTATTCCGTGATAATGACGTCATATGCACACTTTTCTATAGACGAAGTTTATGAATGTATTGTAAAAGTGGATTGCTTTAGCGGATGCAAATGACGTCATTTTATAAAAAAAGCGTGTATTTTAATTCTTAAACCTGAATTATGTTTGGTAGAAGTGCGTCATTTTCACAGCCCAGCTGCTTTGAAATTCTTCACAGGTGAAAATGCTTCACTTTTGAAAATAATGTAATCGAAATCACACACTGATAAAACGCAATGTTTCACAAAAAATTAGAGTGTCTTTATAAAAGAGAGGTGAAATACAAATAATAGCGATTTATATTACAGAAATTGATTATTCTCGGCTGGATGGATTTGCTTCGCCGAGTTAGACAAGCAAACAAATAATTCGTGGTTTCAAGTAATATCGCGTTCTTGAAGTTTTTGTCGAAAATTCCCTCGAATAATAAAATTCTAATGCTATTCTTTAGGACAACCTACTATAATTTTATAAAAATAACATAATTTGCTTAATTTAATTTTTTCTAATTTTATATAATCTATATATTTAAAACACAAGTGTGTTTTTAATCATCTGCCCTGATCTTTCTGCTGAACCAATTTTACTAATATATATATATATTTTAAAACTGAAAGCTCTTCCTTTATAAATGTGATCGCACTATCTGTTTTTTTTTTAAATATCCCCACTTTTGTATTTTAATTTTAAAAGCATTTTATGAAATTTCTTCAAAATGACGAAAATCAGATGGCTTTCATTATTGCAGTCAAGAGAGAAATAATGAGGTATTTTTAACTTTATTCATGCTATTTTTTCTGATAAAAAATCAAAAAAATGTTGATAAAAATTGTTGTATAGGGTTTAGTGGCGCAAAATCCCATTAGGAGCAGAATATCATATTAGGGACATAATAACGGAAAATGATATACTGCTTTTAAAAACACGTATTTTTCCTCATAAATTTTCTATATTGCTTTTCCTTCTGCATGTGTACTGAGACTAAGTTTCAGACACTAGGCGAAATGTTTATTTAAGTGAAAATGAAATCATATTTAAAAGAAAACGATCATTTTCTTAGATAAAACTAAACATTTTAACACATATGCGTCTAAAAAACATAAATTACGGAAATTTTTACTCTCCGGAATTGAGATTAGAATCTCAAGTAAAGAGTGCGTTTGTTCACATAAAAGATGTTGCTGACAATCGTGACTTCAAGTTTTGAGTTAAAATGATTTTTAAATGATCAAACAAAATACAATTTTTTTTAAAAATGATGAATATGGATATGGGAAGTGCGTATGCAAATTTTGAGAAGATGAAAATTGCTGTTTTCATTCCGGAAATCAAAACATAAGGGCCTCTATTGATAACCGCATCCTAATAACTGATCTTCATTATATTTTACTGATTAAGTATCTATATTATAAAGAATAAACGTATCTGTGCGTAACGCTGACGTCATTTTGCGAATGGCAAGACTTCACGATCAAATTTTCGGTTTTGAAATTTTCGCTACTGCTATTTTTTAATCTTCTGACCATCATACATTTTCAATTTTCGTCGCATAGGGACAAAAAAAATTACTTTCAAATACAATTTGTTTAAAACTGTATTCATTGACTGATGTATTACATTGTCTAAAATAATTTTTAAGCATGATTTTTTTTAAGTTTATCTTATCACGTGCCGGTTTCAATACATAATAATAATAAACATTTTGCACATAAAGCAACAAACGTTTTTCAGCATTTGTTTCTGACTATTTTTGCATAACGAAATTAATACTTCCTTTATAAACAAATAAAAGAATAATGTAAAAAAAAAAAAAAACACCAATCTAACATATTTGTGAAAGACAAATTAACGAAATTAATACTTCTTTCATAAACAAATAAAATAATAATATTGAAAAAGCACAAATCTAACATATTTGTAATCGTACAATTTAAATTTTTAGATCACCAAATAGGATTTTTTTTTTTCAAATGGAATTTGTTTGCAAACTTCACCCCTGTTTACTGATTGTCTATGGTTTTAACAATTTTAAAGCATGAAATATTTTTTTATTTATCTATATCGCGCGGATCTCGATTACGAAAAATTAATCCGTTTGCCCTTAAAACAAAATAAAGAGTTCATCATTTTCTTACGGCTAATATCCATTAAAAAAAAAACTTCCCTGTGAATAAATAAATAAAATAATATAAATAAAACACAAATTTAACAGACATGTATAAGCTTTGAAATTATCAGAATATAAAAGGATGCCATAAGTAGCAAAATCTTGGCAAATAACTCTTAGTATGCGGCTAATAAGAAAATATCGCTTTTGATAAATTTCAAAAATTTATATGATTGTATAATTCGTATTTTCCATATGAAAAATGTTTTTTTAATGTAAATGGTCAATCTAAAAAATTTATTGCATATAAAAAAATTATTAGTTTTCAATTTTAAAAAATGTTTTCACCTACATTCTTTAACCCGGGAAGCCCGGGTACGATCCCCTAGTTTTATTAACGATTGAAAAGATATATAAATATATATATAAATAAATATAGAGAGAGTGTGAACTAATAGTAGGAATTGAAATAACTATAAAATCAGATTTTTAAGGTATTTTTTAGAAGTTTGTTCTCTTTTTTACCCACCCCCCCTTAGGGGTGGAATTTTAGAAAATCCTTTCTTAGCGGCACTCTATGTCACAAGAAGTATTTTTACCCCAATTTTAAAGATTTTTGGTTCAATAGTTTGGGCTATGTGTTGATTAATCTCCAGTCCAGACTTTTTTTTTATATATATAGATGAAATATATATAAATATATAGTATTTATTTACATGCGTATCTAATATGTATTTATATATGTATATATAATTACATACATAATATATAATACAAATGTAATGTTTATAATGTAAAAATATGTGTTCATAAAAATTTAAAAACCATCTTTTTCCGCCCTCTTGAAAATTTTGGCAAGATGCTAAAACGATCTTTTGGCGCTATTTTGGATTACTTCGCCAATCGCGCCAACCAGAATAGGATACGGAACTCTTCCCATTATATCACTTGATGCAGCATAAATAGAGGTAATGTGTGCGCAAAATACTTTCGACTTATTTTTACGAATTACTATTCGATAAATATATATTAGAAATTTCGGATATTCTTATATTTACTGGAGGCAGCTCTGTGAAATCTCCACTAAATGAGGCTAGATCAGTTCCAGCTGAATATCCAATTTTATCTGATTCGAACATCAACCTCCGTTTTAACTGTTTGTGACACATGTTCTTAACTGTAAGTTGAATTTATATCATCTCTCGAGAATTCCCGTTTATTTACATTACTGATGAGGGACTAAATAAGTCTGAAACGTATAGCGCTAATTTCTAGATTTTTTTTAATATAGTTTTTAACTGTTTAATTAAATTGCCTGTATTTATGTATTTGTTTTTATTTAATTGTTTTGTGTAAGTAAATTTAAAAAGCATATTTATAACTATCTTCTAAATGTGCTACAATTAACCCTTTATCTACTGACGGTACTTATAAATACCACTCACTTTAAACTTTCATCTCATAATGAATGTTACTAATACTCTAATGGTACTTTGCAAAAACACTCTTTTAACTCCATTTTATCCGGATAGATGGCAGCAGTATTTCTAGGTTTGTTTATGTTAGCGAGGAACGAAGCTATCTTTGACACAGACGATGCGTTTTGTGCCGACATTGTGTACAGATTGTCACGCTCATTTTAGGTAGCTTTCATTACAAAAAGCTACCTATTGCAGCCGTTCGGAGGAAAGCGATTTCAAAAAATTTTGGTATATTTTCATCGATCATGAACCCCAGACCCCGAAACCACCCTCCGTTCAAAATTGATATATATATATATATATATATATATCCATATATATATATATATATATATATATTACCATTAATTAAACATAACCTGCCACCGTCAATTATTATGAATTAAAGCTGTAAGTATTAAAAAAATATTATAAGAATTATTATGGAAGAAAAAAGAAAAAAGTGGACACCGACAAAAATTGAAAAGCTTATACATTGAATTACGTTATCGAGGGCACAGAATTCAATGATATAAGCAAAATGGTTGTTTTCTGTGGGAAAGATAAGCTAAAGCTAAAATTAATTTTCCCCTGTGCCCGAACAACCACTAAAATCAAGTGAATTGATTAAAAATGAAAGCAGAATAGAAACAAATAATATGAAATGGAAGAATCAATAAAACGTATTTAAATATTTATAGGATATAAAATAGAAATAATAAACACCATACCGATTAATATTTCAGTATTTTACAAAAATCCATGTGCACATGTCTGCCAGTATATCAAAAAGATTAAGGTGAATAAAACAGTTAAGAAATCACAGTAAATGATACCAAAGGATGCAGTTAATACATTTTAAAATAAAATTTGAAATACCTTGTAAAACAAATTAAATCTAATATAAAATAAATAGATATTAAATACATTATTTAAAATGCACTATTAAATTAATAGATAACAGTTTAACAATATCGTCAAAATTTAGCTAAAAATACACCCTGGTGTATAATTTGTAACTGAAATGGAGCTAGAAAAATTAAAAAATATAGCAAACTGAAAGATACAATTTTAGTGCTGCCATCTATGAATAATTATATTAGACATCTATCGCAAGATAAAAATTTGCAAGCTTTTGAATGTAAATAACTGTTTAAACAGCAAAACCAAACAAATCCTTATACATAGAGAATTATAGAAATATATATATATATATCTGACATATGTCACACTGTAACTCTCGTATTTATGAACCGATATCTATGTAATTCGGTGTGTACATAGTACATACCAATGTCTCGACCGAGTTCGTTGGCCAGCTTCATCCGCCATTTTGTTTCAAAATGGCGGCCATTTAAAATTTTTAAAAATATTTAAAATTTGAAATGTTGTACCAAAAAACAGAAAATGGAAAAATATTTTTTTCTTATGTATTTGATCTTTATACATAGACTCCGAAGCAGTTTTTGTTTCGTCTATATCTTAAAAAATGGCTGAGTTATAGCATTTTGAATTTCTAGCGTGGCTGACATTTTGAAACGTCCTGAATTTTGTCAAGCGATAAAAGGCGTATTTTTGAACCGATTTGGATGTAACTTCGTTTATACATAGTACATACCAATGTCTCGACCGAGTTCCTTGGCCAGCTTCATCCGCCATCTTGTTTTAAAATGGCGGCCATTTAAATTTTTAAGAAAAATTTAAATTTGAAATGTGGTACCAAAAAATTGAAAATTGAAAAAATAATTTTTTCTTATGTGTTTGACCTTGATAAAAAGATTCGGGAGCAGTTTTTGTTTCGTCTATATCTTAAAAAATGGCTGAGTTATAGCATTTTGAATTTCTAGGGTGTCTGACATTTTGAAACGTCCTGATTTTTGTCACGTGATAACAGACGTATTTATGAACCGATTTGGATGTACATTGTGTGTACATAGTACATACAAATATCTCGACCGAGTTCGTTGGCCAGCTTCATCCGCCATCTTGTTTCAAAATGGCGGCCATTTAAAAATTTTTAAAAATTTTAAATGAGATACCAAAAAATTGGAAAATGAAAAAGATTTCTTTTGTATGTGTTTCACCTTAATACAAAGATTCCGGAATAGGTTTTGTTTCGTCTATATCTAAAAACATGGCTGAGTTATAGCATTTTGAATTTCTATTGTGGCTGACATTTTAAAACGACCTGATATTTGTCACGCGATAACAGGCGTATTTATGAACAGATTTGGATGTAACTTGGTCTGTACATAGTACACACCAATGTCTCGACCGAGTTCGTTGGCCAGCTTCATTCGCCATCTTGTTTCAAAAGGTTTGCCATTTAAAAAAAAATTAATTTAAAATTTAAAATGAGGTATTAAAAAATTGGAAAATGAAAAAGATTTTTTTTTATGTGTTTGGCCTTGAAACAAAGATTCTGGAGCAGTTTTTGTTTCTGAAAAGTTGTTCTTTTGTTTATATCTTAAAAAATGGTTGAATTATAGCACTTTGAATTTCTAGCATGGCTAACACTTTGAAACGATCTTGTATTTGTCACGCGATAACACACGTATTCGCCTATTTCTATGGAAGAAGGCATGTGGATAGTATACATCAATATCTCGACCAAGTTCGCTGGCCAGCTTCATCAGCCATCTTGCTTCAAAATGGCGGCCATTAAATAAAAAAAAATTATATTTAAAGTGAAGTGCAAAAAAATTAGAAATTGAAAAAGGTTTCTTTCTTAAGTATTTGACCTTGATATAAGGATTCAGGAGCATGTTTTGTTTTTCTTTATCTTAAAAAATTGCTCAGATATAGCAGTTTCAATTTCTAATGTGGGTGACATTTTGATAAATCTGATTTTTTGCCTGCGACAGCACTCGTATATATCAACCGATTCCGATGAGAGTGAGCATGTGCACAGCAATTACTAAGGTCTCGACCAAGTTCACTGGTTAGCCTCATCCACCATGTTGTCTTAAAATGGCAGGCACTTTAAGAAATCGTGGAATTTGGCAGCCAAATATAAGTTACTTTAAATAAAAGCAGCTTGGATAAAGCTGACTAATTTCGCGAAATTCTCATTCATAATGATTTAGTATTGAATCTCCTATATTCGGCTTCCACTAAATTGAGCTTCGTGTGTTTGAATAATATAAGTTGGCTTTTTTAAAATAAGGAATATGAAAGCTACCTCTTCCTCCCGGCACTGGCCGGACGGACTTTTTTTATTGCCGTAAACACAGTAAAGGATATAAGATAAGTGTTGGATTTTTTTTATGTGTTCATTATGATCTTAGAATACAGTTTGACTAGCTATTTTAGGTGAACGGTGTATGTATTTGATTTAACAGTAGAATTACTCGGTGGTACTTATAAGTACCGTCAGTACACTGAGTGTTGGAGAAAAACTTCTTGTTTACTTTTCGTCTGTGCAGTTATTCATCGTTTTCATCTGCTTTAAAATGTAATTACTAAAATGTAGTGTAGTAATGATTTCCCTGGTATTTCTTTTCTGTTCCATTGTTATTTTTATAGGAAATTGGAAAAGTTGTGACACAGTCTTGTTTTTGCTATGCTAGAAATGGCATACATAAATTAATATGTTGCATATGTGGAGACGCGAGAGAACATGTTGGCCCTGGAATATGGACGTCGCATAGCTAAAGGATTGCTAACAAGATCGAAACCTAAAAAAAAAGGTTTTTTTTTAACCCTTTCAGGGGCAAAACATTTCCAATTCTAAAGTGTTGAAATAAATGATTGGCACCGGAATTTGTCAAAAGATTCATTTGTAACTAAAAAAAAACCTATATTTCACATACTTGTTAAATCGAAATTATTTTCTGGTGCCAGTTGAAAAACCTTGTGGGTTTTCTGTTATGATATTTTAGTCATAGTGTACTGACGGTACTTTAAAGTACCACTTTAATTAATTACCTTTAAATAATTAAATTTCTCAAGGGTGAGTATTTTTTTTACGTTTATCCTTTAATTTTCATTGTAGTAACTGAAGAAAAAATATTACATGAAAAAAATTGCAGTAGATCATGATGCGGTAGATAAAGGGTTAAATTAGTTCATTCCGTTTTACAAATTTTAGAATAAATATATAGAATGCATCGAGTCCAAGGCAGCAGGTAATTGAAAGCAAGTTCGAATTAAAAATATACTTTAATTAAGCTTTATATGTTAGAGATGTTTCGGACCTTCCCACACCTCAAATTAACCTTTACAATCTAATTACATTCTTCCTATAAAAGCTTCGTTCTGAATTCCATTTGAGATATTAAATCATTAATTTTAGCAGTTAAATAAATAATATATTGAAAATAGCCAAACATGGCACAATGCACAAGCTATAATATGTAAAGTAACCTTATATGTCAAATTAGCGACAAATGCATAAAATCAGCTCAGATTGGAAGTTTTGTTCAAACTGTGGTAACCCAGATTACAGAACTAGGCGATACTAGCTTGGACTACTTAGACGATTAAACTAACTTTAGAGTGGCAATAACGGTAGACTTGCTAAATTTGTTGTTCTCAAACATTTTTTTTTTTTTTTGACCAATTAAAAGTGCTATTACACGAGGCGTCAAAGTTGCCTCTAATTCCGAGCGACTCATGGCTTTAAAAGAGTTACTCGAAACCAAGCAACTGAATCTTGCATGAGCTATTTTGTCACTTGTAAACGAAGTGAGTCGCCAGTAACAGCCAATCAACTTCTTGGAAAACTGACGAGAGAAAAGACTTCTCACGAACAGCCAATAAAATGCTTGGAAAATGAAAAAGAGTTAGTGTTTTCCTCGGAAAAACTGACGAGTCGCAAGCAATTTTTGTCGCTTCAAATTTTCACGTGTAATAACACTTTAAATTTTAGAGCTCACATGTCGCTTCTCTGATATATAAAGACAATCTAATGCTGTACCTTAGCAGTCATATTTATCCCAAAAATGTTCTGCTTCAGTTCCACCCAGTTTCGCTTTAAACTTCTCATCCATCCTTTTCGTTTGATCTGCTGTAAAGTGAATTTTCCAATCTCCCACTTCCCCTTTGCGAATAAAACCTGGAGATCCTTTTATCTGCTCGGACGACCATGACGAAGGAGTTGCTTTCATAGCTTTAAATGAACAGTTTTGAATGACGTTTTCAAGAATAGCTGGATTTTTACATGACTGCAGAAATGGCTCTCCGAGAAACTGACCTATTTTTAGAATGCATGCAGGTACATCCAATTTCATTTCTTCGAACAATAAAAAAAGCATGTTAGGATCATCTTTATGAGGCAAATAGGACAATAAATGATCGAAATAATCCCCAAAATCAACTTCTCCAGTTAAAAATAGCTCAAAATAATCTTTAAACTTTCCTTCTGCATAATCATAATGTTTGGCAAAACCTTTAGTATGGTAGTAAAACGATACACAGCAATCTTTAGAATTTCGTGTTACGTAAATGTATTTTGCATTTTCGTTCTTTGGCAACATATGATATGGGAGATGTGTCTTGACAACTCTTGGTTTAGGTAGATTTAAAACTGAATCTTTACCATCATCTTCTAAATGAGGTATAACTGAGGAAATGCTCTGTCCAGCTTTCAAAGGTTTTCCTTTGTTTAACAAAAGGTGTAGAATACATTGAGTCCAAGTCGTTCCACATTTAGGATAAGTGCATATGAAAACATCTCCTGGTTCAGCTATATATGTGAGAGCTTCTTCAAATCTTTCCGGGTTGAAACCTGACGGGATTATAAAGCCATCATTCAAAACATTGTATTTAGGCTTTATGGAATTAGATGACATCTCCGTAAATCTGCAAAAGAGAAAAGTTTAGGTTAATACTTTTTTCCAATCGTATAAAACTTTCATTTAATTATATTCATACAAACTTTCATTTAATTATATTCATCTAATTAGATTATATTAGATATTAATCTAATTATTAATATTCATGTAATCTTTAATATTCATCTAATCATTAGTATTCAATTAATCATTAATAATAATATCATTCTAATTATTCTAATTACAATATAATCAAATATTATATATTCTAATTATAATCATTCTAATATAATATTAATATCATTCTAATCATTAATATTAATCTAATTAGATATTCATCTAATTATATTAGATATTCATTTATGATTATATTCATCTTTCATTTAATTGTATTCATACTTTTATTAATTATATTTATAACGTTTATTTAATTATATTCATACAAAAATGTAAATATAAGGAGAGTTAAACAAGATACTGCAATTTTAAAATTCAATAATTTGTTAACTACAATAAATATAAATAAAATATGTGGTATAAAATAGCTCATACAGTTTGTGTACAGTAATGAAAAAACTACTGTATCTTTTCGTTAACAAATAGCACCGCATATCTCAACATGTAAGAATACAAATTAAAGTGTAAAGCTGGATTGAAAGCCATTAAGATTTTTTGCTTCAATCTATTTTTCTGTTATAACTTTAAAAAATTTGAAAGGAAAACGTTGGAAGTTTTAAAATTAGTCTTGGCTTCTTACTGTATTCAGACAAGCGATGGGTGATTCTCGAAAATTCAACAATCGAGAAAAATCTTCCTCGTAAACAATAAAATTCAATATAGTCATAAATTAATTCTTAAAATCTACTATCGAGGTGTTCTACTATCGATCCTTCGTTCCAGGGGTACCCATTTGGGTACACTAAATAAAAAGGCAAAATTACCCCCAAAAAATTAAAATAAATGCATAGATTCCTGCTATCTCTATTTAGATACATCACAGTGTCCCATATCACCAATAGATTTCACTACAAGTTTAAAGTAGGAGGAGCCATGTGACTTTGAAAAGGAAACATTTTCAAGATGGATGACAGAAGCAATTTACCAACGACTTCACGTGAAAGTAAGTGAAAAATACAAATTTGTGAGTGAATTAAAAAAATTATTGCATTTTTTATAAATTATGCTGTTTCAAGAATGATTTGGAATTGTTTATAAATGTTGTTCATATGTGCATGGATGTTGAAAATATTTGTAAATAGGCTGTACCCATTTGGGTAGAGTGGGTCATTACTATACATTTCCAGCTAAACAAACTAATTTTCTGTATAACTATTTTGTACACTCGGTTATTACCAAATTTTTTTTAGGAATGAACAATTTATTTCTTTTAGGCTTACAAAACAATTTGAAAGGGTTTTTTTTTTTTAAATAATATAAAGTAATATACTGAATTTACTGATAAAAGATCTCATACTTTTTAGTGACTTTAAAAATTTCTAGCATGTTTGAAATAAAAATATTCTTTTCAAATGCATAAAAAAATTATAATAGTATCTGCTTAAAAATATAAATATGTATAAATTTAATATTCCTTATTTATTGCACTTTTTATTGACTGTAAAAATTTCTAACGTATTTGAAATAAAAATATGTATAATAAGTTTTAAAATACGTAAACAACAATAATAGTAGCTGCTTCAAAATATAAATAAACGTTTAACTTTTTAAATATTAATTGTTTATTTATTTTTGCAGGACGTAAGTTGTTGACTGATGAGGAAATACAGAAGTTAGTGTTAGAAAGTGATGTAGATGAAAGCGATGACTCAGAAGAGGAATTTCAATTGTCATTGTCTGAAGGTAGTGATAGTGATGGGGATGACGAAATACTTCCAATTCAAGACATAGATAATGAAGAAAATCCATCTTTACAACAGCCAAAAGAACCTAGAAAAATATAGCAAGGAAAATGTTGCACTAGTAAGTTCGACAGTGAGATAGAAGATATAGTAAGTCTTTCACCTTTACAGGCTTTATATCCGTTTTCATACTTTTCATACTATTTCACAACTGATTTCTGGAAATTGGCATCTGTACAAACTAATTTGTACTCTGTACAGAAAAAAAGAAGATCTATAAAAACAAATGAAAAGGATATTAAAAGTTTGTTGGCATACATCTTGTGATGGGGGTGTTTAGTATTCCACAAGTACGCATGTATTGGTTAAAAAGTCTTCACTCATACTAGTGATGGGCGATTCTCGAGAAAAATCGTCATCGTAAAAAATCACAATCGATACAGCCATCGCTTAATTCCTAGAATCTACAATCGAGATGTTTTACAATCGATTATAACGAGAGAAGCTAAAAACAGTTGTTGGAAAACTTAGCTATTATTTTGGCCGAAAATTTCACAGTAGTGATAGGGCTTGCTCGATAATTCTGCTATCACTATTATTTGCTCCTGATTTAGGCTTAAGGGGTTACTTGAGTCAAGTGAAAAGACCCGCTCGCTAATGCTAATCTTATGGAAGAAATTTATAAAGATATCTCATTTGAATTTCAGTATTTTAAAATGATTTTCTTTGCATTGGAATAAATTCCCCTTTCTTCTTGATGAAACTGCAATGTCCAAATCGCGTAACTATTGCGCATTTGATGAATCAAATAACCTTTCCACTTTTTCGATAACTCCAAAAAGTTTGATACAGTTTAAAGTTCCCCTAAATGTCAAATGCTGTGGAATTTCCCCATTGATCGAAAACAGAAGTTTCTTTCGAAAAACGTAAGGATAGTAAGATAAAGATACCTGCTAAGAGGAAACCTGTCTAACACGGCAACTGTTTTCCAGTGCCTAGCGATTCCAACATGTCTCTTTAAGTATGTATCGAAATCCAAAGTAGCTATGACACATTTATCAACTCATTTTTTATTTTAGACTTATTAGCTAGAATCGATTAGCATTTCCCTCTTTTCGATAAAGGCAAAAGGTTTTATAGAACTTAAAGTTACGTAAATGTCTAAAGTGTGTCAAATGCTGTGGGATTACTCCGTTTATCGAAACAAGACAGCTTTATCGAAAAACGTCAGAACAACCAGACAAATATACCTGCTAAGAGGCAACCTGTCTAACACGGAAATTGTTTTCTAGTGCCTAGCGATTCCAACATGACTCTTTAAGTCTGTATCGAAATCCAAAGGCGCTACTTTTTGACACACTTAGAAACTTATTTTTTTATTTTAGGCGCATTAGCTAGAATCGATTAGCATTTCCCTCTTTTCGATAAAGGCAGAAGGTTTGATACAAGTTAAAGTTCCGTAAATGTCTAAAGAGTGTCTAATGTTGTTGAATTTCTCCGTTTATCGAAAACAAAGGAGTGTTATCGAAAAATAGAAAGGTAAACAGACAAATATATCCGCTAATAGGGAATTCTATAACTAAAATAAAACTTCAATGGACTTCATTTTTGGTATTTCGGATAATTTTAATCTTCCAATACGACTTGTGGTTAAATGGGCTCGTTTGAGACTAAGGAATAAAATTTTAATTTAGAATTTAAATCGTAAAAATTTGATGTAATTTGGGAATGGTGAAAAAGCTGGAAAAGTGTCCCGCGTAACGGTTCCGTGGGACGGGTCTTGGAATCCTTGAAAATCGGGACATTCCGCGTAAATCGGAACACCTGGCAACACTAAGTTCACACAACAATAATTCATACGGTTCATAGGTTTTTTATAATTCGGTTTGCTGATTTTTCACAAAAGTTTGACCCCAAGTATGTATCAGACGAAAATAAATGCATTTTTGAATGAGTATATGAGTCATTTTCTGAAAAGTGGCAATTTTATGTCCCATGGGTCTTGAAGACGTATTTTTAAAATTACAAAAAGAAAAAGTGATTTAAACTATCAATATTAATCGGTTATACATATAAACTGTAATTATTTGCTTATTGAAATTGAAATTTGAGACATTTAATGTATTTTTTAACGCAAATGTCATTCCCTCACTATGTCCCCATTCACATATGTAGGGGAAAAAATGCTTTCTCTGCCATTGCAGCACGTATATTTATAATTATTTTTTTCTTAATTCATTAGACACACTTAAATACATATTTCGCCATTTAATTATATTTATATCTTATATAATGAATGAATTAGGGCACTTTTTAATGATGTCCCTAGCATTTGTCGTAATTCCCTCATATAACTATAAATTTACCATTAATTACTTAGTAGAAATCAGCACATGCTTTATATATGTCTAGGGCAGTTTATATAAGAGTAAAGTGAAGTATCCATCTTGTTGTTTGCTCAAAAACATTCTTGAATAGTTAGTATATGTCTTTGAAGTACTAGATCAATCTAAGTATTTTTATTACGCGTCATTCCCTCATCTATTATAAATTTAATAAAAACTAATGAAATGTCTTTTTTATGTTGTTATATAGTTAGAAATGCGTTTCAAAAGATATTTAGTAACTGAAAATATACCTATAAGACTAATCACTTTTGTATAACATGATTTTCAGAAGTATTTCGTCATTCCCCCACAATCATTCTCTTATAATTTTAATATGAGGGAATGACTTAAATTGTGAGGGAATGATCTGCATCCATTTATATATGTACTAAACAGTAAAATAAGAAAATCTACTGCAATAAAATACACATTAAAAACTCATAAGACTTTTAATTACCGTAAGTAAATATAATACATTTTTAATTTTTATTATTTTACAGGGAGAAGTTAAAAATAAATTTAAAAAAAATTTGTACTAATTCGAATAAACATTAACTCTTCTAAATGTTAATGCTTTATCTTTATTTTTTCAATTGACATAGAGTAAAAAAAATATTATTTACTGACAGCATGACTTCTAATTATAATTTCTTTTCTTTTTTAACCCTTTCAAGGGCGGTGGTATGTTTATGAAACCACTTAATTTTAATTCTCAAGCGCCACAATGGCACCAGACTTTTTATAAACTTTTATCTATTTAACATGCATGTGAAATAGCATTTTTCTTATTTACAAATAAGTTTGCTCTTAAATTCCGGTGCCAATCATTTATTTGAACATTTTAGTAATGGAAGTGCTTTGAAATTAAAATATCAGAAGAACTATGAGATACAGTTTGGTTCATATTATTTTTTGATAAATATAGCAATAAGATACTTGTAGGCTAAATTTTGATTTTTTTGAGGTAATTATATTAGGCCGCAATTTTTTTTAAAAAACAGCCACTTTTCAGAGAATGACCCATATATTAATTTACTGCATGAGAAATAAATGGTAAGAAGTGTGGGAGGTCGCTGCTCTGCCAACCTGACTGCTGGGGACTTGAAAGTGTCTGCTTTTAGACTGGTGTAATGAATTCTACTTCGTGTTTATATTTTTATAACGTAGATTGCAATTTTATCGGCGCTGCTATATTCTCTGAAAGTTTTAAGAAAGGCTAATTTATTTTTATGGTTTTCTCGTATCAATGAATAATTATAATATGGCTTGATTAAATAATTTACAACTGAAATTTTCTTTGATCAATGGATGATTAGAATATGGTCTGGTTAATTTGTTGCTCACAAATAACGAATTGTGAAGTGCATATTGCGTGAGATTTTATCACTTTGAGTAGGAGGATAAGATTTTAACACTTTACTGTTTATAAAGAGGAGAGGGATCAATTATGTTTATTTTTAATTTGATTGAAAAAAAAAGATATCCTAGAAGTTTGAAATTTTATTGACCTAATTTTCTTATTGAATGGTTTTGAAGAACACAGGAAATTTATTCTTTTCGAATAACGAACTTTACATAACGAACGACAACATATAAATAAAATAATAATAATAATAATAAGCATTCCTAAAAATTCTAACAGCTAAAAAAATAACTAATGAAGAAACAATAACTACCTATATTTCAGTATTTTCTGAAAAGCACAAAGTGCTGTTTTAAAATAAATTATTACAGGACTAACATAAACAAGCAAATATCTGTTTGCTAAAATCGCAGGATTTGAGGAGGATTTGAGGAACTGTTTCCTTAAAATGCATTGAGTCTGACCGTGATTGAGGCAAAACTTTCGTCAAATATTTGAGGGTTTACGTTTCGTTAAAAGTCACGTGATGTTAATAGGAAATGATCGTCAAAAACGACGAAATACAGCTCGAGGATATCTGAATCGTCAAAAGGGAGAGTTTTATTTCTGAGAGTGTAGACTTTCATTTCTTTAAGAACCAGTTTTTCTTCTTTCGAAATTATGATAAACACTACCAACTTTTCGCTCTTACTACACACAATATCGTATTTGGGATAGTTTATTCACACCACGTGTTACATGTGTGTAGATTGGGAGGTATCCACTATTCAAATAAGTGTAAGCGTAAAAATATAGGAATTGGAAAAGTGTTCACTAAATAGAGATGTCCGTTTTTCGGGAGTGTCCATTATGGAGGTCTTATTGTATATGGGGCATTCTCACAATCTTTTGACTTTCGGGAATAAAAATCGGGTGAAATTAAACTTGCTAAAATAACATTTTAATCTGATAGACGAATGCCTTAATGATTCAAAATAAAGAAAAATGGTTAGCAGCGAAATGTTTTCTATTTAACTGAGGTTTAAGTTAAACTTGCGAGTTTAATTTTCCTTACCATTTTACCACTATAACTTTCTATTTTCTTTTAAAAATTTACTTATAATGAATTTGCATAGTACCCACAGGAGATTCAAATAAGAAATAATAACAATGTAGTATTTTTAGTACAAAGTTTTCGTATAACATTGCATTAAAGGGGTGTTAAAGAAGGGACGGAAGGGGGGGGGGCGAAAGACGATGGTATAGGAAAAAAAGGGACGGTAATAGGAAAAAAAGGATGGTAAGGATGGGGTGGTAAGGAAAATTACCACTATTTTTAGGCAAATCATGTTAAGACTAAGTGATAGCCACAATGTTTATTGATTTTTAGAAACAGTTATTTATATTGGATTAAATTTAAAAAAAAATTAATTTACCTCGAAAAGTGAAGGAATAAACCTTGGGGACTGTAAGACCCAAACAAAAGCAAAGTCACGATGCTTGAAATTTATATTTAAATGCTGATTTAAATTCTGCAGTAAATTTCCTGTCAAAGAATTTTAGACATTCTTTCTCTAGCATACTTTTGTATGAGAAAAAACTTGAAAATTTTTTTTGGCTGCATTTGAAGTGATTTTCTGTATAAGTTTAGCAAGAGGGATGGTAAGGAATGTAAAACCGAGGGACAGAGTTAAAAAAATAATATCAACCGTAAAAATATGTGTATGTTAATTTTTTGCTATATATTTATATAAAACAATTGCCCCAGTTTCGGAAAAAATTACATCGAATTACTTTTATTGAAACAATTTTATACAGACAGCTCCAAACTTAAAAATCAGCATCAGGGACACGGGACGGTATAGGAGTTTTCCTGGTATTTGGACCCCCAACATCATCCAAGACTTACTTATCTGGTTAATATTGTTATGTAGTCATGCAATGGGATGTTCCCCACTATATGAAATAAAAAAAACAACACAAGAATATGTACTAAAATAAAAATTATTATTCAGGGACTTAAAAGTCAAAATATTGTAAGAATGAACCATATATAGATTTTTAATCTGAAAAATACTTTGGCCATTATTTTGATAATTGGGTCAACCCGAACCCGACCCGCCATAGTTCAGACCCAAAACGAACCCGAAATAATGAAAGCCAACACGAGCTGCAGCGAAAAAGTATAAGCCATCCCGACCCGGAACAAAAATATATCGCTGACATGAACCGAATGTTTGGTCGGGTGCGGGTAAAAGCGGATAACCCGACTCGATGCAGAACTATAGTGGAAGCCGAAATTTCCAGGCCCGAGAATACCGGAATATCCCAGTGATTTGAAGAGATGTTTCTCATATTTTAGGAATTTTCTGTCTTTTGACCGAAGAATTTTAGGACATTTTGGGCTTAGGTTTGTGATTTTTACTTATTTTTAGATAAAAGGGTTTTATTAATTCCATTTCTAAAACGAAAAAGCATTAGGCAGCACACCTGTCTATGAACACGCATGTAATTTGACAAACATGATGCTTTGGGTGTGAGTATCTCAGGTAATCGGTGTGTTTTCTGTATTTTGGGGAGAAAATGGACAAATCAAAGCACATATTTTCATGTTTCAACGAAATATAATCAAGGGAAAAATTAGTTCAATTCACGAATTATTTTGAGAACGTAGAGTCCTGCGCGGTTTGTGGTATACGCGACCCGAATCCGGAAATTCTATATCCATTCAACCTGAACGAATTAAAAAAAAAATAGTTGCGCCGAACTCGACAAACTTCGACCCAAAACCGACGGGCTTCAGTCCGAACCCCATCTCGCAGCAAAATTAAAGAAAAAAAATCCATATTGTAATACAATAATGGAATAGTAGTCTACAATTATATCTCTAGTTATTAATTATATTTTTTATGTAGAAAAATCAGTATATCTGTATATACTCGTTGATACTCAAATAATATAGTTTTTTTATATTTGGAGAATCTTTTGAAAAATCGGGTAGAATCCAACCCATCCGCCAGAAACAATTAAAGTTAACCCAATTCGAAAAATAGAAGTCAATCCGAACCTTTCTGAAAAAATATTCTCTTTAGGCAGATCCGACTGAAACCGCCAATCGGGTTGGGTTTAGTTTGTCCAACCCGATGTAGGACTCTATCCGAAACGCGATCTGAGCCCAAGAAAAATATTTCATTCGCCATATTTCGACCTGAACCCGAAATACTCCAAACTCAACCAAACCCCAACCCTAAATGATGAAAAAAAGATACACATTTATACAGGGTGATTTTTTTAGAGGTGTGAAAGTAAAACCCTATAACAAAAGAACCACTGATCCAAATGACCTGAAATTTCACCAGTATGCTCCCAAAGCAACGGGAATTTTTTAGACGTAGTTTAAAAAAACTTAAAATCGCACCGTCCGACGGGGGGGGGGGGGGGGGGGGGGCATATACCCCCCAGGACCCCCTCTGATGCCGCCTTTGTCTTTGTTTTTTTTAAATTTTGTTTCTTTCTTTATTGATTTGTTACCAGTTACTCTGTTTTTTTAATCGATTCTTGTCAATAAAACTAAGTTTTAATAGTTAATTTAATTTATTTATATATTAATTTTTAATAATTTATTATCAGTTAATAAGATATTTTAATTTTTTAGATCGGTTCTTCTTAATGAAACTAAGTTTTAATATTTAATATCAACCAAGGGTTATATTTTAATAATTAAAAAGAAACATATATTTTAATGCAACAACATCGAATAAAATTACATTTAAATATTTTGTCGTAATTTTAAATAACATAAAAATATCTAATTACTAGAAATAACTTAATGCAGTATTCATTTTTATTAAATTGAGAATAGCACTTAATACATCAAATACGCATATAAATTCAAAACAATTTTGGGAGGATGGGTACGTATGTATTAAGCTGGAAACTTTAAAAAACTTAATTTTATATAATGAGGGAGGGATGGCAAAGGAGATTGAAGGTGGAAATTTTGTGGTGTTAATTTAGAAGATAATTTTTTGTTCTTCTTACTGTACAGTACCAAATAGAGAAAGAAAATAAAAAGGACTTAAAAAATTTAAATAAAGTTGCCCTCTCCATTCGACAAACAAATCTGTCGTCACTGTGGAGCGATCGATTATAATTAAAAATGTAATATAGTTATAGGAAAACTAAAAACGATATTCGATTCTAAAGAACTGGAATATAAAATTTCATGCATGACTACCTGCAAATTTCATGCATTTTAAGACACACAATGAGATCCTGAATGTGTGACTTCGTGAATTATATTTATTTACATAATTATTTATTATTTTCCTGGACATCCTTAGAATAAATTGTGCATGGAGATAAGCAATATACATTTTAGAGGGGGATTTACATTTTTTTTTTTCCATTTTGCTTCCTATGCATTTCAGGACTGTAAGAAATGAATTAAGTTTTTTATGTAATGTTGGATGAAGTAAATGTTTACATTTTGCTCCAAACATATGTATGAGCTAAGTTCTAAATCTTAACCTCAAAATCCCCCCACCCCCACCCTCCTCAAGAAAAATATTTATGGCCATTAAATTCCCATAATTTTTTTAATTAACACTAAAAATCTCCTGAAAATGTAGAAAGAATATTTTTTTTTAATATATTGTAAAATAATATTAAAATACATAAATATATGAATACATTTTATCTAAGCGCAAGGCATATTAAACCATTGGACCGAATTTCCGGACGCGACACCGCAGAAAAGGGAAACGTTGCCTTCTGAGACAGCAATAATTTATAATTCAAGATGTAATTCATTTATCAGAAAAATAAAAAAAAACTGTTACATTGAAAATCCCTTTAATAATCGTGCCTGAGGAATCGTGCTTTTATGTTTAAAAATGATTCAGAAAGTTTCGCGTTGTTCAATTGGGGAATTCTTCTTTAGAGAATCGCCTTAAGCAAATTAAGGATGGAGACAATGAATATAAATAGAATGCAAGTATTTTTTTCAAAGTATTTCACAATTTTTTTTTCCCTGAGGAATTTTGAAGGTTGTTATCAAATTCAAGCTAATTACTTTCTACCATATTCACGAGGTTATTTTTATCCGCAAATACGAATTTGCAAATATTCTTTTCCGGTTGTAAGAAATCGAATAGCTTTTCCCGTTTTCCGATAGATAGAAAAGTATTCTCCTAAAATGGCAATAAGAATTGCACATTCTGTCAATTTGTAAGGCACTACAGTCATGAAAAGTTCGTCATGGTCGACTAATTGATTGTAATTGAAGGTGCGTCAAATTTTTAGGAAAATGGAAAACGCAGAGCCATTGTTTGGCACTTAAATAGTAATATCTAAAAATGTAATGCATTTCCGTGTAAAAAAGATTTTGTGAATGAGCCAAAGAGATTTGGGATTTTGAGAGGGCACAATACCAAAAAAAAAAAAATAAATAAATAAAAAATAAATAAATAAAGAGAGAGAACATTTTTAATACATTGTTAAATGACATATGTTCATACTTTTTTTTTATATTTTGGACAATATATACGAGATCTGTTCTAAATTTGAATATTCATAAAAACATTCCTTTTTGTAGAAGGGTGCTAAATTTATAAAGTTTTAAAAATAAACGCTAAAAATTCGTTATCAAAATCCCGAAGTTCGAGGAATATTAAAAAATGCTACTGATTATTAATGCGATCATGAATTCTGTTTTTGTAAGATCACTTAGTGATCCTATTTCTTTTAATATATTTTTATTTAATACAAATTATGGGGATGGAGACAATTAAATGGAGATATTAAATTTTTGAGTGCTTTTAAGGTAAAAAATAATTGTTTTAAATGCTATGTTTAATGGTGTTAACGTTTATATTTTGTATTTTTAGGCCCAAATAAAACACACACACACAAAAGTTAACATAGATTGTTGTTAAATTCAAAAGGTTTAGAAAATTAACGATAAACCATAACCCCCATCCCCGCTCCCGCAAGCGAAGAAATGTTAGAAAAATGTTCTTGATTAAAAAATTGCATAAAGGCATGGATAGTTTTTATTCCTTTAAAAATGTATTGTAAAATAGTACTGAAATGTGTAATTTCAGTTATTCAGTAATTTGATTTACCATATTTTTATAAAAAGTCTAATGAGAAAGTCAATAAATAAATATTTATTGTTAGATTCTAAATAATCAATTTAAAATCAATATTAAATGTGTTTATAAATAGAGAAATTTCACCTAGAGCAACTTTTATTATAATATAGACAAAAACAGAAATGAACCCACGATTTGCAATATTTTGATTCGTCCTAAAAAAGGAGAAAAATTATTATTTTTTGCCCAGTTCCGTTTCGCAAGAACGCACATTAAAATAATAATAATAATAATAATAATAAGTAAGCGAAGAGCAAGAACGCGCCAAGCCTGGAAAATGAGGTTTGCATGATTTTTTCTTCCATGGTACATTTTTCTTCCACAGAGCATGCGCAGTTGCGCTCATGACGTTTCTCTTACCAAATTGGTGTTTCTCTAGTTTTAACCGCTTAATAATTCTCGCTCCCGTGATATTCGCGGACTGTGTCTTTTCTTCAGACTGTTTGATTCCCACCAGTTTTATAAAATAGTATAATTCGCTTTTTGTCATTAAATAAGGTGAATATTTCTTTTTCAAAAAGTGGTGATAATAAGGAATTTGAAGTTTTAAACAGTAATTCAATGCGACCGAAATTCAAGATTCGAAAATTCAAGATTTAGTAATATTGATTAATTAAATCATGACGACAAAAGTGGTTTTTGAAAAATATGAATATTGAAATATGCATTTTGCGCGCAGAATCTACAAATTCTGCTGCAGATATATGTTTATTGTTTCACATTTTGTTACTTATAATACTATATTTTACGGTGAACCTAAATTATTTGAAAGTATGTTCAAATTCTTTAGTATAATTAATGGCTTTTCCTATCATATTCGCTAAATTTAACCAAAAAATGTATACTTATTTTTTCAATCCACAATTTTCTGTGACAAAAATCAGTCTAAATTGAGGTTTAGCATGAATTTAGTAATCTAAGAATATACATAATTTCAAGATTCTATGATAATTATTTTTTAAATGAGTGTACGTAATACGAAAAATCAATTTTTAGAAAAAACGGCTTCAAAGTTGGCTTATAGCATTACAGTAAATGCTTTTATGCAAGATATTTTTAGTCATAACTTCTGTTCTAATTCGTATTTTTGTAACATTATTTTTGCAATGTATTTATAACTTTTGAAGGTATCCATTCTGAAATTTGTGAAAAATCATTTCTTTTTTAACTGTCAACGTGATCTGCCCCTTAATAGAAACTTGGATAAGATATGACTGATTAAATTAACAAAATGTGAAACAAAAAATATTTGAAGCAGCAAAACAGTTTCTACTGGCATAAAGCGAATACATTAAATTTCGAAAATTAACACAACAAATACAGTCATTCAGGGTAACTTTGATCAATGGGCTTTAATCCTTAAATGCCGGGTCTTTTCGGCAACATACCCAATTTAGGCTTCTAAAATACCATTAGAATAATTTTGAAGCTATAATGTCTAATGTTGCCAATAAAATACATTCTGAAAATATTATTAAATCGATTTTCAACATGTAGATGGCAACACTTGTGCTGTTTAAGAATATAGAATTATTTTTTCAATATTATAGAATTATTTTTTCAAGATAGAATTATTTTTTCAATTGTTGCTACATGTTCTTTTTGTTTCGTTTGGAAGCTTGCGAAATACCCTATTTTGCTCTGCAGTGAGCAAGTAAAATTTATTTCTTATCATAGTTCCTAAAATTCTTGTGTGTTTAATAATACAGAATTTTATGGAGGAAAATTATTTTTTTAATTAAAGACTAGTATTATCGTCCCCATGGTTTATTCCTGCACTTTTCGAGGTAAATAAATAAAAAAAAAATTAATCGAATGTTAACAACTGTTTCTAAAAATCAATGAACATTGTGGCTATCACTTAGTCTTAACATGATTTTCCTAAATTTTCCCGACCGTTCTATCCTTACTGTCCCTTTTTTCCCCATTTGGTCCATTTTTCCCTATCCCGTCCCCCTTTTTTACCTTACCGTCCCTTCTTTAACACCCCTTTAAGACAATGTTATACAAAAATTCCGTATTAAAAGTACTACATTTTTATTATTTCTTATTTGAATGTCCTGTGGATACTAGGCAAATTCATTAAAAATAAAAATTTAGAAGAGAATAAAAAGTTATAGTGGTAAAATGGTAAGGAAAATTAAACTCGCAAATTTAACTTAAACCTTAGTTAAATAAAAATGTTTTCGCTGCTGACCATTTTTTCTTTATTTTGAATCATTAAGGCATTCGTCTATCAGATTAAAATGTTATTTTAGCAAGTTTAATTCCACCAGATTTTTATTCCCGAAAGTCAAAAGATTGTGAGAATGCCCCATATGCAGATAATAAGGGGCATATCCGGATAAGCATTGGAAACATGCCTGATTCCCCCCCCCCCCCCCCACCCTATTTTTGACTACCTATCTGACAATATATTTCCCCTATTATCATCTTATAAATATGGATATTTTACGAGATAAAAATGTTTTTTCTATTTTTATAAAATTCAATTTTCTCAATAACTACTGCACCGACTTTCATGCCATTAACTGAGGTTATATAGATACCAAAGATACATAGCTGAGAATTTTTGTATAATTTTCTGTTAATAAAAAATATGTGAAATAATGATAAATAAATAACAAAAATAAAAATCATATCTTATGTTTATACGAAAATACCATTTTCTTGTCAAAAATTTTACATATGTGCACGTATATTATATATAAATGCCGAAAGTGTGCATTGGATATAACCTGTAAATATTTTCAAAAATATGTGTAAAATACGTAAAATTCACTTAAAGACTTTATTTGGGGCGGTGCTACTCAAATTTGCCATCCCATACATTCAATCAGGGATGCCAGTTCGGCCCCAAATTTTTATCCGACATTTTAAATTCATACCGGAAATTTTCAAAGAAGAATTTTTGCTTTCTGCTATCATTAAATCTCTCTTATTAAATAAAGCATAAAATACTATTCTTTATTTCTGGTATGGACACTAAATTTCTGAACAAAAATGAAGGCCAAACTGGAAACCCTGCATTCGACATTTTTTATTCTTGTTTGATTAATATACTAACGCTAGTATGTACTATTGTAACTATGCATATATTATTAAGTTAAAACATTGAAAATTGTTTTTCACTGTTTTATATAAACAATAAACAGTTCTTTTTTTTTTTTTGCTGAATATTCATGGTTTTCTTTTTTACTTTTCTTATGCATAATATTCGTTGTAATATCATAAATTATACAAATCTTGTGATGTTGGGAAATGTAAATTTGGAGTCTTTAAATATCGGAAAAAAAAACTTTTTTCGGTTCAAAGTTGTCCTAACTATAATACATTTTATAATGTTTTATTTTATATGATATTTATAATATGGTGCAAAGTTACCCTACTTGGCTGGATAACTTTGAACCAGGTTAAAAATACATTTTTTATTGCTTATATCATTATTATTCCTTAATTTCTGATAGTCATACAATAATTTAGGATCATTTCTTCTCTTTTATGCCACTAGTTGCAACAATATTCTTAAAATAAGAGTGGGGCATCTCAAAATAGAAAAATTCGGATCACAGTTACCCTAAATGACTGTACATTTAAAAAATATTTCTTTTGAATATTGAAAAAAAGATTTATTAGATGGTTGTAATTTTCCAGCTGAGTGAAAAAATGGTTAAGCCAAAACATCCCTGGTACGAATCATTTAAAAGATATTACTTTTGAATATTGAACAAAAGATTTATTAGCTGGTTGTAATTTTTTTACTGAGTGAAAATGTGGTTAAGCCAAAACATCCCTGGTTCGAATCCTAGCCTGGACACTTTTTAACTCAGTTGTAAAATATTATTTATTTACCAATTAGAATAGCTGAGTTAAAATCTATGAAGTGTAATTACGTACCCAGAGTTTACTGGATTTCCATTACTATTCTGTTGAGTATTTAAATCAGATGCCATTAACAATACCATTTATGTAATACTGATTAATAAAAAAGAAAAATATGAATAACAGATGGCAGAACCAAAAACTAAAACTTTCTGTAATTTAGAGGAAATTTTATTAGAAGTAAGTTTAAACTCATTCTTAGATAAGGTATAATGATGTTGTAAAATAGTTAAACTTCTGGCATCATGCCATATACAATAAAACTAATATTATTTATGTAATAATGATTACATTCTACATTTGGTATCAAAAATCATGACATCCTGACGAAAACATAAGGAAAGAAAGAAAAGTTGAAAAAGTGTTGAAAAATAAGATTTATTTATAAATTTACGAATTTTTATTTAAGCACGATTGAAGCGTAAATTAATGAAATTTAACAAGAATGTTTAAAAGATATATAATAATTAAATCTTTTCATAATAGGCAATAGCACTATAATCAACATAACATTAGATTTGATTTAATATTGAGAATATGGATTAATGATTCTATGAATGCAAAATTGTTTGAGCCTTGCGTGCTTGCAATTGAAATTTAAAGATAGATCTCGGATCTCATTTATATTTCTCACAAACTTATTTATTAAGTGCAAAATACAGAATTTAGTGAGAAAAAAATGATAATAAACTGAAAATATGAGTAATAGATGGCAGCACCAAAAGATAAAACTTTTTGTAATTTAGAGGAAATTTTATTAGAAGTAAGTTTTAACTCATTCTTAGATAAGGTGTCTAAAACATAAGGAAAGAAAGAAAAGTTAAAAAAGTGTTGAAAAATAAGATTTATATATAAATTTACGAATTTTTATATAAGCATGATTGAAGCGTAAATTAATGAAATTTAACAGGAATGTTAAAAAGATATATAATAATTAAATCTTTTCAGAATAGGCAGTAGCACTATAGTCCACATAACATTAGATTTGATTTAATATTGAGAATATCGATTAATGATTCTATGAATGCAAAATTGTTTGAGCCTTGCGTGCTTGCAATTGAAATTTAAAGATACATCTAGGATCTAATTTATATTTTTCAAAAACTCATTTATTAAGCGGTTAACCCCTTAACCTACGATTTACTTTTAACAGCTCCACAGTTTGGCAAATCCATAGCTACCACTAAAATTTAATAGAGATTTTCGGCTTGTTTAATCATGGAATTTCGACGATTAAATTAAACTATATTTACTGTGAAATTTTAGTGGTAAGAAGAATTTACATTTGGCTTGATCATCGTACGCGGGATATGCCCGTCATTGTAGGTTAAGGGGTTAATACAAAATTTAGGAAGAAAAAAATGATAATAAACTGAAAATATGAGTAAAAGATGGCAGCACCAAAAGCTAAAACTTTTCGTAATTTAGAAGAAATTTTGGTACTTTTCGGTTAGCCGGGCGCCAGTGTTATATATACATATATATGTATATATACATGGATGTATATATACTTATATGTATACATATATATGTGTCTGTGTATATATACAATATATGTATATATATAAATGTGTATATACGCATACATGTATGTATATTCATATGTATACATCACTGGCGCCCGGCTAACCGAAAAGTACCGAAATTTTATTAGAAGTAAGTTTTAACTCATTCTTAGATAAGGTATAATGCTGTTGTAAAATATTTAAACTTCTAGCATCACGCCATATACAATAAAACGAATATTATTTATGTAATAATGATTACCTTCTACATTTGATATTAAAAATCATGACATCCTGACGAAAACATAAGGAAAGAAAGAAAAGTTGAAAAAAAGTTGGAAAATAAGATTTATTTATAAATTTACGAATTTTTATTTAAGCACGATTGAAGCGTAAATTAATGAAATTTAACAGGAATGTTTAAACGATACATAATAATTACATATTTTCATAATAGGCAGTAGCACTATAATCAACATAACATTTGATTTGATTTAATATTGAGAATATCGATTAATGATTCTATGAAGGCAAAATTGTTTGAGCCTTGCGTGCTTGCATTTGAAATTTAAAGATAGATCTCGGATCTTATTTATATTTTTCACAAACTTATTTATTAAGCGCAAAATACAGAATTTAGTGAGAAAAAAAGTGATAATAAACTGAAAATATGAGTAATAGATAGCAGCACCAAAAGCTAAAACTTTTCGTAATTTAGAGGAAATTTTATTAGAAGTGAGTTTTAACTCATTCTTAGATAAGGTGTCGAAAACATAAGGAAAGAAAGAAAAGTTGAAAAATAAGATTTATTTATAAATTTACGAATTTTTATTTAAGCATGATTGAAGCGTAAATTAATGAAATTTAACAGGAATGTTAAAAAGATATATAATAATTAAATCTTTTCATAATAGGCAGTAGCACTATAATCCACATAACATCAGATTTGATTTAATATTAAGAATATCGATTAATGATTCTATGAATGCAAAATTGTTTGAGCCTTGCGTGCTTGCAATTGAAATTTAAAGATAGATCTCGGATCTAATTTATATTTTTCAAAAACTTATTTATTAAGCGTAAAATACAGAATTTAAGGAGAAAAAAAAATTATAATAAACTGAAAATATGAGTAATAGATGACAGCACCAAAGGCTAAAACTTTTCGTAATTTAGAGGAAATTTTATTAGAAGTGAGTTTTAACTCATTCTTAGATAAGGTGTCGTAAACATAAGGAAAGAAAGAAAAGTTGAAAAATAAGATTTATTTATAAATTTACGAATTTTTATTTAAGCATGATTGAAGCGTAAATTAATGAAATTTAACAGGAATGTTAAAAAGATATATAATAATTAAATCTTTTCATAATAGGCAGTAGCACTATAATCCACATAACATCAGATTTGATTTAATATTAAGAATATCGATTAATGATTCTATGAATGTAAAATTGTTTGAGCCTTGCGTGCTTGCAATTGAAATTTAAAGATAGATCTCGGATCTAATTTATATTTTTCAAAAACTTATTTATTAAGCGTAAAATACAGAATTTAAGGAGAAAAAAAAATTATAACAAACTGAAAATATGAGTAATAGATGACAGCACCAAAAGCTAAAACTTTTCATAATTTAGAGGAAATTTTATTAGAAGTAAGTTTTAACTCATTCTTAGATAAGGTGTCGAAAATGTAAGGAAAGAAAGAAAAGTTGAAAAAGTGTTAAAAATAAGATTTATTTATATATTTACTAATTTTTATTTAAGCATGAATGAAGCGTAAATTAATGAAATTTAACAGGAATGTTAAAAAGATATATAATAATTAAATCTTTTCATAATAGGCAGTAGCACTATAATCCACATAACATCAGATTTGATTTAATATTAAGAATATCGATTAATGATTCTATGAATGCAAAATTGTTTGAGCCTTGCGTGCTTGCAATTGAAATTTAAAGATAGATCTCGGATCTAATTTATATTTTTCAAAAACTTATTTATTAAGCGTAAAATACAGAATTTAAGGAGAAAAAAAAATTATAACAAACTGAAAATATGAGTAATAGATGACAGCACCAAAAGCTAAAACTTTTCATAATTTAGAGGAAATTTTATTAGAAGTAAGTTTTAACTCATTCTTAGATAAGGTGTCGAAAATGTAAGGAAAGAAAGAAAAGTTGAAAAAGTGTTAAAAATAAGATTTATTTATATATTTACTAATTTTTATTTAAGCATGAATGAAGCGTAAATTAATGAAATTTAACAGGAATGTTTAAAAGATATATAATAATTGTCGGAGCACAGCTCCGGCTTCCCTGCAAAAATTACACTTATTGTTAACACGATAGCGTCCAAAATATTTGTCGTATCGACACAAAAAATTAAATGGACGTTGGTAGTGCCAAAATCTCGGTGCGTATTGAAATTCATAAATATTCGTCAACCCTAAAGGCATGAAATGTCTGCTCAAAAATTTCCCATAGAGATAACATTGCGGGTTTAAATCTATATATTTGAAAGATAAGACTTTTTTTTATTTAGACATCTACCTTGAGCTTTTTTCGGAACCAATTTTAATAATTCTTTTTTAAAATGAAAGCTGGTTCTTTGTAGATTTGCGGCACTAGCTATTATTTTTAATATTCCCATTTTTATATTTAAATTTAAAATTTAAAAATTTTCTATTAATTTTTTAAATGGTAGCAATTGGATCACTTCCATTGTTGTAAAGAAAAGAAAATTAATAAAGTATGTTTATCTTTATTGATGCCAATTTCTAATAAAATTCAAAATTAACTTTGTAAAAAAAAGGGAACAGAAAATAACGTCACGCTTTTAAAAAACACAAAATTTTTCCTCAAAAAAGTTATTACAATTCAATACTTTTTCACTCCACTGAGTTTGAGACGCTATGTGAACTGCTTCAATGAGGCAAAGTGACATCATATTTAAATGAAAACCATCATTTTCTCTGGTAAAAAGAAATATTTTACTACAAACATCTCTAAAAGATATAAATTTCTGGAATTTTACTCGCCGATACCCAAATTAGAATCACAAGTCAAGAGTGCGAATGTTCACATGCAAAGTCGTAGTTAGCAAACTTGATTTCAAGTTTGGAAATATACATATTAATAACTTATTGCGTACTGCGATATTTTTGAAATGGTTAATGTAAATTTGAGAGATTTAGGCTAAACTGGTGAAATTTCGCATTCTTATAAGGAGAGATTTTCTGTAAGAAAATAGCGGTGCAGGAGAATTTCCTGGTTGCAAAATTCCAGGAGTCGTACGAACCCTGATATAATGTCATGTATGTATTACTTATATGTATGTATTCTTATGTATGTATGTTTATATTCAGACGTATGCATGTTTGTATTGGGAAATTTCCGCAATCGGGTTTGTAGACAATTTCATAATTTAGCGAGCATTGTTTGATGCGCAAATTTAACCATTTGGTGGCGGTCCCAATTACAGAAGGTTACTCATTTATTTTTAATTCACTGTAAGTGAATGTGCTGCAACTGAAATGCTCATGGACATTATTCGTAACCTTCCAAATCGGTGCAATTCATTTTGAATTTTAAATTAAGAGAAATGAAAAGAAATCGAATACGGAGAATACGATTTCGTTTATTAGCCGCATGGTAACGATTTCAGTATTAGCCGTATGGCTACGAATAATAATAAAAGAAATCGAGAAAAATATAATGTCATGTATGTATTACTTATATGTATGTATTCTTATGTATGTATGGTTGTATTAAAACGCATATATGTTTGTATTGGGAAATTTCCGTAATCGGGTTTGTAGACGATTTCATAATTTAGTGAGCGTTGTTTGATGCGTAAATTTAACTATTTGCTAGCGGTCCGAATTTCAGAAGGTCATTAATTTTTCTTTTTAATTCACCGTAAGTGAATGTGCTGCAACTGAAATGCAAGTGAGCATTTTCCGTAACCTACCAAATCGATGCGATTCGCTTTGAATTTTAAATTAAGAGAAATAAAAAGAAATCGAATACGGTTGGTTGGTTGTATTTATGACACCCAATTATCAGCACGAGGGATATGGGCCCTAAGGGAGGGGGGGGGGGGAGTGCCGTCAGTGGGGGTCTTTCTAAGGGAACCTAACTCGTATAGGTTCGAAGAAAACCACGAAAACTCCGAACGATTAGGCCGACGGGCGCGATTGGGATCTAACCCAGCACCTCACGTCTACCAGCTTCGAGAGCAGAACCTCTTGGCCACTGGTGGGGCAAAAAATTGAATACGGAGAATACGATTTTGGATGTTAGTTGCATCATAAAAGATTCAATATTAACGGCATGGCAACGAATGATAATAAAAGAAGTAGAGAAAAATATAATGTTATGTATGTATTCTTATGTTTGTTTTTATTCAGAGGCATGTATGTTTGTATTAGGAAATTTCCGTAATCGTGTTGGTAGAAAATTGCATAATTTAATGAGCGCTGTTTTATGGGCAAATATAACCATTTGGTTGTGGTCCCAATTACAGAAGGTTATTCATTTTTTTTTTATTCACCGTAAGTGAATTTGTCGCAACTGAAATGCGAGTGAACATTCTGATGAGAATGATATAAGTATTTTTGGTCAGATGTACACTTGAAAACAGAAATATGTAGATAACAAAATAAAAAAGTCCTAAAAGCGTAAAAAAAAAGGTAGCTTACTTATTTCTTGATTTTAAGATTTTAGCTAATTTTACGGTAAAACACTAAGCTTAAATGTGAAGAACCCGATTAGAGAATAATCATCAGTCCTGAATTTCAGTGGAAATTTCGCCAAATTTGGCAGCTACAGCCAAATTCGCTGCATTTATATCAACATATTTTGGGTCGCCAAATTTGGCAAAATTTCGCGAAATGTCTCCAAGCTTGGTGAAAATTTTCACGTTAATGTATGTGGCTATATAGTTTTATGCTTATAATTGGAAAATGGATACAACAATGAAAGATAATTCGTGAGAAATCAACTTTACTAAAAGTCATAAATCATTCCGTGATTTTTTTTTAACCTGTTGCCTAGATGTAGTGTACATTTTAAGAAATGTACATATTTTTATATCTGTAACATTATACACAAAAGTTTCGAAAATGCCGGTTAAAAGAAAGAAATTGAGATGAAAAGAGTTATTCATCTTAATTCTATGTGGAAAAGTCACTTAAAAATAACCCAGCTGACTACGAGTAATTGCGCGAATAACGATATAACAATAACTCACGTGAACAAAAGTATCAAGTTTGATAGAGGAGAATAGCAGATTACCCATGTGTGCGTGTTATATACGTGTTACAAACCTTTCCCTTATACCATATTAAATAAGTCTGGGCTCTGCCAGACATGCAAGTCTTTGAAGGGGCTTTGAAGTTTTCGGCCGTTAGCTCAATGGATCCAGTTTCAATTTTTGATTGTCTCAAAGATCGGAACTACATTAAACAAATCAAAATCGTTCAACACATCCCCGGTGGTTATTCTTTCTCTTTACCGTAGACTCTCTTATTCAATGAATGCTCTTTACTTTTAACATTTCTGAATTATTTTAAAGAACAACAAATCACGCTGCATGAAAATTTTGATAATTCTGTCATCTGATTTACAGATGAGCAGCAGAAAATACTTTAGTTATGCACAGAACAGCTTTCGTCATTGCAAACAAAAGTTACAATTTTCCCTAAGTCAACTTTTATTATTGGAAAATCTAGAGCTGGAAAAAGTAGGATAATCAAAGAAATTAGTAAAACAATCATAGAGCAGTTAGGATCAGAAGCTGTCATTCTTTTGGCACTAACAGGTACTGCTGCGCTTAATGTCGAAGGAAAGTTAATTCACTCAGTGCTTAAAAAACCACCGTGTTTTAAATAGTTCACTGATTTAAAAAGCCAGGCAGAAAGAAATCTACAACTCAGCATGGATACAGCATTATTTATCTTTGTTGACGAATTTTCAATTGTCGTCTTATGGCTGAACTTGAACAAAGATGTCGCAAAGGTACTTTGTTTAAATCCTTGGAGGTATTAGGTAGTTACATCGCGTAAAAGACATCCCTCTATATAAGAGACATTCTATAAAAGACAATTCGCTCTTCGCAGACAAAAAACGTTTAGAGCTTTTGAAAATTGCTTCACATTAACAAACTCATTCAGACAAAATGAGGATCAGCAAAGACAGTATCGAAAGACTCTATATTCGCTTTGCGTGGGTCAAGATTCAGACTAGTCTCATACCTTAAGCAACGGTGGAAAGCTACACTGCTTCCGGCTCAACTTGAATGATTTCAAGATGCTACATGTCTTTTTTCCAAAAACAATCAAGCGAAAGAACATAATCAAGAAGTACTTTTTAAATGAAAGGGGTGAATGACAAGAATGTTAGCAGACCACAATAATTAAAAGTAAGATGTAGTGAAGATGATCACGTGTTTGGATTTCAGGCTGGATTTTTCAGCAGTTGGATACAGAGTTATGTTACATACCAATATCTGGATGGAGTGAGGATTGTTAAACGCTGTACTGAGTACAGTAAAAGATACTGTCTATGACCCAAAATTTCAACCCCTAGGCTTGCCACTGGCTATAATGGTTCATTTTGTTGATTATCGTGCCACAAATTAGCATTTGAGCATTACCTGAGGCAACTGATGACTGAATTAATCACTAGAAAATGAGGGTTCAACGGGTGTTATTTCAAATTTTAATTTTGTACTATTAAACAGTAATCATGAAAATTAAACTTTTTTTAAAATTTTAAAATGTTATGTGTTAAGTTTATACGACTCCATGCTCCGACATTTCGGCCTGACGGATACTAGTTAAATCTTTTCATAATAGGCAGTAGCACTATAATCCACATAACATAAGATTTGATTTAATATTGAGAATATCAATTAATAGTTCTATGAACGCAAAATTGTTTGAGCCTTGCGTGCTTGCAATTGAAATTTAAAGATAGATCTCGGATCTTATTTATATTTTTCAAAAACATTTTTATTAAGAGTAAAATACAGAATTTAAGGAGAAAAAAAAATGATAATAAACTGAAAAAATGAGTAATAGATGGCAGCCCCAAAAGCTAAAACTTTTCGTAATATAGAGGAAATTTTATTAGAAGTAAGTTATAACTCATTCTTAGATAAGGTATAATGATGTTGTAAAATATTTAAACTTCTGGCATCACGCCATATACAATAAAACTAATATTATTTATGTAATAATGATTAACTTCTATATTTGGTATTAAAAATCATGACATCCTGACGAAAACACAAGGAAAGAAAGAAAAGTTGAAAAATAAGATTTATTTATAAATTTACGAATTTTTATTTAAGCACGATTGAAGCGTAAATTAATGAAATTTAACAGGAATGTTTAAACGATCTATAATAATTACATATTTTCATAATAGTCAGTAGCAGTATAATCCACATAACATTAGATTTGATTTAATATTGAGAATATCGATTAAGGATTCTATGAATGCAAAATTGTTTGAGCCTTGCGTGCTTGCAATTGAAATTTAAAGATAGATCTCGGATCTAATTTATATTTTCATGTTATAAACATCGGATGTCCCACCCCCCACGGGGGCACTTTTCTAAATTTATCCGAGACCCCTCATGTGACATGTTGTTGGAAAGGCCTGTGACCACTTACTGACGTTATGTCCCTCCTGCACCTCTCCCCCTACTTTGCCCGCAGGGGGGAGGGCATTTTTATAAATTAAGATCGAGACCCTTCATGTGACATATGGTTGGAGAGGCCTAAAGGCCTGTGACGACCTATTCATATTATGCAGCTGCTGTGCTCTTCCCGTCACTTTGACCCCTCCTACCAGGAATCCGGTCCGAGGTTCGTTCGGTTCCAGATTTTTTTTTTTTTTTTTTTTTTAGAATATTTTGTAGTGCATGCACACCACGTCTGCTATACGGCGCCTTATATACCGGGGAGCCAGTTCGAGATTTCATATTACAAGATTACGTATAGAGGGTTAAATTAAATTTTAAAAAAAGATTAAAGGAAGGGCCCGCTAGCGGGCGAAGCCACTTAGTCCTTATTAACGCCGACTCATTCCAGTTCACCCGCAGACGATTCTTGATAAATGTATGACGTATAAAAGCAATTGGCAAACTGGAGTCATTCAGAAAAATTTTGCACAATCGAGAAATATCGAGCCATACATTCGAGAAAATCGAGATACAAATATCTCGTTATCGCCCATCACTAGTTGATCTTGAAAATCTCGCCTAGTTTTTTGACTGCATTTTCCCCCAAATTTCCGTTACAATACATTAATTTAGTGTGATCCAAATTCGACGTGGGCAAGGAACTTGATCATGAAAATTTTACTGTTTTATTCTATTTTATTTTTATTTATTTTTTGAAAGCTTCGTTGTAAGCGCTAGCAAGTGAATTTATAAAAAAATATATAATTTTTGCTCTGTTTCTTTTTTTAGAAACAGGAAAAATAATGACACAAATTTATTTAAACTATCTTTTTAGGATTTCTATATCTATTTCTAAACGTATAATCGTAAATTAATTAAACTAGTAATTGATAATTAATTAAACTAGAAATTGATAAAAGATTATTTTTTAAAAATATTACAGGCTTCATTTTTTATTTATAATTTTCTATTTTTCAGTTTTTAAAATGTTTCATTGTTGCAGTTTCACAGCGATTTGACATATTTTCGTAAGCATTTATTGCCATATAATTAAATCCATAGTTTTTTAACTCCCACACAATTGTGCGAATGACAGATATTATATGGAGATTTATCACCTGTGGCGTTATAATTGAAAAATACTTTAACCCTTTATGTTCCAAATTATGAATTCATGAAAATTTTATCTTCTAATGCATTTATTATGAATTTTTGAAACTACATTAGAAGAATTACACAACCATTTAATAAATTTTAGAAGGATTTTGCCAATTAAAATTAATTAATTAAATTTATAGGGATTTTGTGCCATATTTATAACTCCACTCATATATTATATATATATATATATATATATATATATATATATATTTGTATTTTATAGAATTAGAAAATGTGCAAATATAATGCTCTTTCAATAGAAATATCTCCGAACTGAAACTTTTCACCCTTCCCCCCACACCAAGCAATCAACGTCAAGAAAGCTTAAGGGATACAAATGAAAAATAAATCATCTTTTTAAAAATCTTTTTTCTTTTGTGCAACCAATAATGCTTTTGAAATAAGATAAAGAAAAGTATCTGCAACACATTCTAAACTGTAGTACTACTAAACGATGCATTAAATGGATTTTATGACAAGTTATTTTAATGGTACTTTAAAGTATCCTCGGGGCATAATGGGTTAAAAATAATGTATTAATTTATAATTAGATTGTCAAGAAAGCTGAAGAGATACAAATGAAAAATAAATGATCCTTTTAAAAATACATTTTCTTTTGTGCAACCAATAATGCTTTTGGAATAAGATAAAGAAAAGTATCTGTAACACATTCTAAACTGTATTACTAATAATCGATGCATTAAATGGATTTTATAACAAGCCATTTTAATGGTACTTTAAAGTACCGTCGGGGCATAATGGGTTAAAATTAGTGTATTAGTTTATAATTAGATTGTCAAGAAAGCTGAAGAGATACAAATGAAAAATAAATCATCTTTTTAAAAATATTTCTTCTTTTGTGCAACCAATAATGCTTTTGGAATAAGATAAAGAAAAGTATCTGTAACACATTCTAAACTGTATTACTAATAATCGATGCATTAAATGGATTTTATAACAAGCCATTTTAATGGTACTTTAAAGTACCGTCGGGGCATAATGGGTTAAAATTAGTGTATTAGTTTATAATTAGATTGTCAAGAAAGCTGAAGAGATACAAATTAAAAATAAATCATCTTTTTAAAAATATTTCTTCTTTTGTGCAACCAATAATGCTTTTGGAATAAGATAAAGAAAAGTATCTGTAACACATTCTAAACTGTATTACTAATAATCGATGCATTAAATGGATTTTATAACAAGCCATTTTAATGGTACTTTAAAGTATCCTCGGGGCATAATGGGTTAAAATTAGTGTATTAGTTTATAATTAGATTGTCAAGAAAGCTGAAGAGATACAAATGAAAAATAAATGATCCTTTTAAAAATACATTTTCTTTTGTGCAACCAATAATGCTTTTGGAATAAGATAAAGAAAAGTATCTGTAACACATTCTAAACTGTATTACTAATAATCGATGCATTAAATGGATTTTATAACAAGCCATTTTAATGGTACTTTAAAGTACCGTCGGGCATAATGGGTTAAAATTAGTGTATTAGTTTATAATTAGATTGTCAAGAAAGCTGAAGAGATACAAATGAAAAATAAATCATCTTTTTAAAAATATTTCTTCTTTTGTGCAACCAATAATGCTTTTGGAATAAGATAAAGAAAAGTATCTGTAACACATTCTAAACTGTATTACTAATAATCGATGCATTAAATGGATTTTATAACAAGCCATTTTAATGGTACTTTAAAGTACCGTCGGGGCATAATGGGTTAAAATTAGTGTATTAGTTTATAATTAGATTGTCAAGAAAGCTGAAGAGATACAAATTAAAAATAAATCATCTTTTTAAAAATACATTTTCTTTTGTGCAACCAATAATGCTTTTGGAATAAGGTAAAGAAAAGTATCTGTAACCAGGGCCTGCTTAAGACTTAGAAGTAGGGGAAGCCTATTACTCTGCCAATTATTTTTTATTTATTAAATCCATTTTTCGTATGCTTAAATATTTTGAAATTTTAATATCAAAATTTCGGGAAAATAACACTTTTAATATTAGACAAAAACTAACTACCTATATACCTACATATGAAATTTATTTTATTATATACGTAATTATACATAACCAATTAATTTTGCAAATGTCAAATATGGAACTACAGTAAAGAATATTTGAATTTCAAAATATCTTAATGACTTACAAATTGCAGCATAGTAAGAAAAAAAAATTAGTAAGGGAATTTTTATGCTGATTGAATTTTTTTTTCAAAAAATTAGTTTTGAAGAGTAAATTTGAGGGGGGGGGGGGGGGGCCCTTTGTATTTCAGTGAAGACGGGCCTATTCGGTAAACAGGCCTTGTCTGTAATACATTCTAAACTGTATTACTACTAATCGATGCATTAAATGGATTTTATAACAAGTTATTGTAATGGTACTTTAAAGTACCGTCGGGGCATAATGGGTTAAAATTAGTGCATTAATTTATAATTAGATTGTGAAAATATTAAAATGTTGTAATGACACCAAAAACACACATCTGTACATAATTTATATAATTCTATCATATCAGGAAGTGGGTTAAAAATCGATTGCAAAATTTCATCTTTACATACCGTCAACCAATTAAAAATATAAGTAATAATAATAAATAAAGAAATATAAAAGAATAAAACAAGAAAAAACCAAACGATCTTTTTTTTTTTTTTTAATACAAAATAAAAAGAAAAGAAACAAGAGAAGAGGGAAAAGAATTACAAAAGTAATTTCCACGCTGGAGATAGGAAAGGAGATGATGGGAGATCATTGACAAAATTAGCAGAATTTTTAGAAATAAAAAGAAATAAACTATATTTCTTTATTTATTACTAGCAGGCTACTCCCGCTGCGCTGGTCGATTTTACCAAATGAACCTTGAGTCAAACTAAATGTGAATTTGACCATATATTTTAAAACAATGTAGACCTTCACCTGGAACATATTTCCGCAATGCTGAAAACGATGCGAACGTTACTGCGATATTATATTACCTTATGCGTTGTAGACATTTTGAGCTAATAAGAAGCAATGCTTTCAGTTGATCCTTTACGGTGTATTTTAGTAGGGAAATGATACCATTAAAACAACAGGAATTAAAATGTTCTCTAATCTGACACTATTAAATTCGAGAGCATTATAATGATTGCAGAGATTAACCATTGAATACGAATAATGTTCGAATAGTTAATTTTCAGGTGTTTGCTCTTGAACTCCTGGCCTCTCAGCTTGAACATATGTGGTTTTGGTAGCTTAAATACAATCTCACTGAATGTAACGTTATACTTCGTAATAAACGTCTTCTCTTGACAGTTCTGTTACTACTTTTTTCCCTCTTTGAAATTCCAACAGAGTAAATACCGTCAAAAATGTATCAAGACGATTGCATGTACTTTATTAAATGATTGCAGACAAAAAAGAGTGTTTAACTTTCATTTTTAAAAGAAAAGTGACCAAAGTATCAACAATATACTTTGGTCCATCCCATAAAAAAAAGTTTTTATTCTTTGTATTGAACAAACAATACAAGATAATTCGGAGTTTTTGCCCTTGATAAATATTTTATACCCTACTATAGGGTATTTGAATAGTTTAGGGGTAATTAATTTTTTTAGTGGCAACACTGGATGTCTTTGTAAACAACTGTTTTCGTGTGTAAATTTTAACCCTCCAAACTTTCTATAGTGAAACTATCTGGATAGGAGCTACAAATAAGGTTAGTGTCAAAATATTACCTTTAGTAATCTGTAACCCATGCGTGATCATAGTTTTTCTTTTAACTTTTTCATTTTGACTGGAAATGTTTAAGTTTGCATAAAGCTAACATGAAAACGAGTATTTCGAGGCTACTTTGTACCAGGCCTTTTTTGTTCCGAAAATAGCCCCAATTACTTAGAAATCCCTTTTATACAACTAAATCTATTAAAACATGTTTTAACCCTTTAACCGGCTGGCCCGGATTTTTCCGTTTCTGGAAATCATGTTAAAATGGCTGTAAACAAAAATATTTTAAACAGAATTCTATTTTGAAGCCTATATAGAGAGAAGTGATATTAAATATATTATAGCATTAAACTGCGATAAAAGAAAAAAAATATATATATATCCTGGGATTTACAAGCATTCTTATAAAAATACTAGAAAACCCTTACCAAATGCTATTGCAAGAGGGTTTCAATAAAAATGTATTCAATTACATATGAAATGTATTAATTTTATATGAAACTAAGGGAATGGGCCAAAGAAGCTCCCAGCAGGGGTTACTTTGTTCCAAAATTTAAAAAATAATTAAAAAAAAAATAAAAAAAAATCTTCTTTAAAACCATACAGTTTGCTTCATTATTTCATGTTAATTGTTTACAACTCCATTTCGACGTTGAAGAATCATATATAATATTTTTTAATAATGGAAATGTGAGTGGAACCAGGAAAAAGTGCCCCAGTTGACGATACAAAAAACAGGTTGAGTTAATTAAAAGAGGGTAAAAATACGGTTCGAAGACCTGGACTTTAAAAATAATGTGAAAGAGTTCTGATGTTCTGCTTGAGCTCGAGATAACTTACAAGATAAAACGTCCCGAATTTCGCGGACCACAATTTACAATTAGAGGGAAATTACACTCTTAGAAAAACTTGCCTAGTACATACACAATTATTTCTCATTTTTTAAAAAATAATTTCCGTATTCCTAAAAAACATGTTTAATACCTGAATTCTTTCTGAAAGACTGAAAAAGAGGAAGAAATTTCGTTCATTCCTAGCACGCATGCGTATTGGCTCTATTAATACTAAAATCCGAATTCATTTTAAAAACGAAAAACCAAAAATTCTATAAATTAAGATTTCTAATTTAATTAAAAAATAAATAAAATGACTAAACCAACAACAAAGAAAAAAAAAATTTCGAATTTGAAAATTAATAACAATTAATTTTCTCATTCGTTTAAAAGTATTCACAATTTATTTTTTAAAGTTATAAAAATAATATTCGCATTTAAAATGTAACGTTTGGTACAGGGGCACGTTTACAAACTTGCTTTAATTCACAAACGATACGATAGATGCTACCACTACTCAAACTGTAGCAGGGCTCTTGATGTATTGGAATATACAAAGTTGGTTGCATTTACAGAATAGCGGTATTTATTTCAGAAAATCAACTGTTGTGATTTTTCAAAAGTGAGTAAATTTTTTCATGCTTACATAATCTGTCATATAGTATTTAATATTTAGTATTAAACTTTAAGAGTATTATGTTCTGAAAGAGGATCTTTTCCTCTATAAGGTAAAGCTAGGAGAGTCTGTGCACATTTCAAAAGAATAATAATAATAAATCTAAATATTAATTTTTTGCTAAACTACGCATGAATAATTTTGACTTCATTTGTTTTTTATGCATTTCCATTGCTATTTTATTGTTATGCTGTAATTTAATGGAACAGCAGTAATAAAACCAAGAAAACTATTTTGCGCAATCTCTCCTTAAATGGTAGGAGAGATTGCGTGCATGGGTAGGAGTAATTGCGCATAAGAATAGAAGAAGAGATTGCTACCTACAATTAAGTTGTTAGCTACAATTAAATTTTTAACGATAATAATTACACTTAAATGACATTGTTGTAAGGTTTTTGTGAGTAAATATTATTGTATTAGGAGTGAAATTTTCAAACAAATGTTTAAATAATAAAAAAAAGAAAGAATTTTAACAATAGTTAAAAATTTTTAATTTAAGAAGAAGATTAAAATATCAGAAAAAGCAAGGCCCTACTAAGATTACAAAATAATATTAATCTACTTGATACCATGTTTAACTTGAAAATTACTTTATTTTCATTTCCAAAGGTTCTGCTCTCGAAGCTGGTAGACGGGAAGTGCTGGGTTCGATCCCAATCGCGCCCGTCGGCCTAATCGTTCGGAGTCTTCGTGGTTTTCTTCGAACCTTGGTTCTCCAAGCGTTAATACGGGTTAGGTTCCCTTAGAAAGACCTCCACGGAAGGCACTCCCCCCTCTGGGCCTATATCCCACGTGCAGATAATTGGCCGACATAAATACAACCAACCAACCAACCATTTCCAAAGTTTTAATGCATTTTGTTTGCTAACCGAAGTTCTCGTCGTCCACAATCGATGCACTTGCAGTAAATCGTGCAGCTTTCGTACAGTCACCTGCACCAAGCAATACATTGAATTCAGTCACTGGTCGAAGATGTCTCCTGGTACAGTTCCAGATGTTCAATGCACTCATCCTCATTGATCTTCGTTTTGTTTCCAGCAGTTTTTTTTTTTAATCCCACTTTTTTTAGAAGCATCTTATTTTCAGCTTTTTCCTTTTTCTTTTCTTTTCTTTCTTTCTTTCTTTTTTCTTTTTTTTTCTTTTTGTAGTGGCATCCTTTTTAAGTCTTTTTTCATACATATTTTGTGGATCAGTAACATTAGTTGGACTCTGTTTCCTTTTTGATTTCGATGGCATTAAATTACTTGGAATGGGTGAAAGCTTAATAGGTGTTATTAGAAAATTTGTAATAAAAAAGTTGAGTAAAAAATAGATTTTACTCAAAACAATATATCGCATAAAACTATAATATTCATATTTTACATCTAGCAATCTACATAACATATTTATAATTCATATTTTTATACTATTTTAATAGTAAAGTACTAAAACCCCAGCCACAATCTCATTGAAGACGAAATCTTCCCAAAATTAACTTCAAAATTCAAAGCTTTTTAAAGAAATTAATCAAGCCATACCCATATCTGAGACAAACATGTTTACTTCAAACTGTTCTACTACTGTTCAACTATATCCGAGTGGTTAAAGTACTGGTCTTGTAGCGCTAAGGTATCTGGTTCCATTTAAAGGTCATCAAATTTTATTTTATCCCCATTTTCTTCAATTGGCGCATATTTTACATCCTGTAATGGAGAAAAAAAAGAAATGGATGTTCGTCTATTAACGGGAAAATCCTGATAGCACTGCTGCCAGGAAAAATTTCGTCAATTGTAGAAAGTGTTTCTAAGAATGTAGTCTCAGTTTATCGATTTTAAAAACTTATTGAGTTTTAAAAATCTGATACAGTTAATAATTGAAAAAAGATAAAACTTAAAAATTTATAAATTTTAAAGTGTTGAAAACTTTGAGTTTGAAACATTTTTTGGCCGTCTCTATTGAATTTCTAGTTCACAATACGAAGTTTTTAATATAGTGCAGTTAGGGAACTGAAAAAGAAAAGTTCGAATATTTCGTAAGTGAAAAAACATAGAGATAGTTTATGGTCACCGTCCGTTGCATAAGAGTAAATTATAAAACGATTCATCCCGTGACAGAAAAGAAAGTGATATAAAATATATAAATAAGTGGAGAACCGTTGTTCGATGAATAGAATTTCACCCAGACATCGTCAATAACTCTTTCTATTTCTTTAGTGACGTAAGGTTAGGAGATAAGTATGTCAATGTCGGGAATTTCTGAAACGAAATTGGATCTTTTGTCCTTCCACGACTCTACCATAGGAGCGGTTAAAAGAACACTTTCCATGCATCTTTGAAATAGCACAAGGATAGAGATGAATAAAGTTGTGGGAGAATAATTTGATTTACATGCAAAATATGACATCCCCCATAATTTTATTCGTTTATTTGTAAGGTAGAAAGAGATTTTCTTCATGCAAAGACTATACAGAAAATGATACCTAAGTGTCCCAGATTTTAGGTTGCCTTTTCGTGATATTTCACCAATTTTCCTTTCGCAGGCTCTTTCCGAAAAATAATAAGAGGGAAAGCGTTATTCGAATGATAAAAAAAATTTAATTTTTTTTTTTTTTTTTTTTTTTTTACCATCTGGAAAAATGGTTATTATCCTTGGTCAAGGTAGGAAATCAAAAACATATCTGAAGCGTTTTATTAGTTGAATCCGCATTTTATTCGTTTTCTGATTGGTCTATACAGTAATCTGTATTTTCCCTTTACTTTCAACAGAGATGGATACTTCTGTTGCCACTATGACAAAAAAGTAATAAAAACTACAAAAAAAAAAAAAAAAAAAAAAAACCTCAGAAACAAATTGAGATACGGCTTTCAAATAAATTGCAATTAAAAGTGCAATTTTTTTCTCTATACGACGGTATAAAAAGTAATATTGTGGTATGTTTAGAATGTATGACCAGCTCCGTAGAAGTTTTAAAATTTACAGTACCGAAAAATGTAATCCATGGCGTACGTTGTATGATCAACTAACTCCGTGCGATTTTTTTATGTCTTAAATTTTAGCCTTTGAAAAAATCATTTTCCAAATGGCGGTTGTAATTTGTTAAATTGCATCTCTCTCTTTTTTTTTTATTTTTTATTTATTTTTTTTTTTTATTTAACCAATGTAATCTGTAAGTGGTATGATTGAAAATATGTTTGTGACACTCGTATATTTTGTTGATTGACAAAGCCTCACCAACTTTCCAATACTAATACTAATTTCAAGAAATATTAGTGGGGTGAGATAGCTAAAAAAAACTTCACATCTGGCAACCAATGCGCCACGTTGGATTCAGATAGTATATGGATAGATGAGTCTAAAATGACCGGGACACAAATTTTCCTGGCCCTCTAGCGGCGTTGATGACGTAATCAATATGGCCACCAAAGTTTTGTGACGCGCTTCTACATTTCTCTATATAACTAGGGTTAATATTTTGATATTAACCTATATTGTTAGTGATTATTAATCCGGAGAAAGCGCGCATTCCAGCGGTACATTTGACATCATTGTTTAGGTTCATAATACCACAGATATTTATAACTTTATTAAAAAAAAAAAAAATTCAAAACATTTTGTTAAATAACTTGGAATATGTTGCATGTAGCTGGAAACGTGTTGCATATCTTTTGTTCGTCAGAAAATTACCTTTCGAACTGTATATATGACTTCTATTTTATAACAAACAGTTGCTGCTAATTTTCCAAAGTAATATAGCGTTGCACAGAGAGTCGTTATGGCAACAATGTAATTTATATGGGATCCGAAATTTAATACAGTGCCTTTATAACTGTTTAAATAGCAAATGTTATTATTGTAAATTTTTATGTGTATGTAAATTGCTCAGACTCCATTGTTCAGACCAAACTCCATCTACATCACAATTCACAAGATCATCAGTATTATGTTCAGATGTGAAAAAGGTGTGTCTGTTTTGTGATGAAGGAGAAGATAAAGACAAACTTTTGACTGCATCCACGTTGAGTATTGGTCTTACAATTCATGATCATGCTGTACAATTACAAGATGAAAAACTGTTGAAGAAGTTATCGTCAACAGATTTAGTAGCATTAGGTGCCAAATATCATAAACTATGCTATACTCGGTTTCTAACGCATGCAAGAGCAGCTAAACGTTCTCATTTCAAAAGATTTCCATAATCCTGAAGAAGTTGTTTATGGTGTAGAATTGGTTAGATATATGCAAGATATGTACTGATCTAGCAATATTTCTGCAGTGTTTAAACTTTGTTATCTTACAATATTAGTATCTCAGTGCATGATGGAAATAAGAATACAAACTGACGAAAAGAATATTAATAGAAACCGTCTTAAGGAACAAATATAAGCATTTATAGCTGGTCTGAGAGCGGATAAGTTGGACGTAAAATTGTTTTCAGCTTCGAAAAGGATGTTGGCAATGCCATTCGCGATGCCTGCGCATTTAATGACTTTAGTGATGGTATGTGTCTGGGAAGGGCAGTAGGTATATTACGAAGACAACTCTTTCAAGATTTTCCTAAATTTGAAGGATCCTTTAAGAATGCATTTACTGCTTCCAAATCTGTACCTGCTGTTCTTTTACATTTTGTACGTATGCTATTAGAGGGTCCAAATATTGACTAGTGCGTCTCATCAGAAATACCTGAACATATTGCAGGATTGTCGATTGCCCAACTCAATAGATATAAGGGAACGTCCACTGTTACTCTTGTGACCATCAGAGCAAATTTCCATATACATTTCCAATTCTTTTATTACAAAATATATTTAGGATAAATTTGATGCAACTACTTAAAAATACATGTTCTCTACTTTCATAAACCATATACAGTTTGTAACAAAAAGCATTTTGCTTGCCTTGATAATAAATGAAAATTTTGTTACTCTTGTGACCGCAAAAAAATGCAGGTTTTAAAAATTGTGTTTGACGCAGAAATTCTGTGAATTATATGAGATTATAGAAATAAGATTTACAGAATATAGCAGAATAATTATAACTTTTTAAAAAGCATTAATCATTGAACTCACCTGATAACGCATGAATTAGTTACATTTGATTTTGCAAAATGCTAAGTGTTACTCTTGTGACATTTTGTCCATAATGTAATTTTAGTAAAAATTCAGTTTAAATACTAAATAAAATAATCAAAATAAGTTTAAAAAATTATTTTCCATAGAGAACAACTGTTAAGGATGGTTTAATTTTAAAATAACATAAAATAATGTAAAAAATTCTAAAATTAACAAACATTATGACCATATAGCAACCTCTCAGTTTCTGCTACTTAAAAGAATAAGTCATTGTTTTCCTTATCAATAATATCATTTGCAACTTCTCCTGTATCATGATTTACTTAATGAAACACAAATTCTTTGTACGAATCATGTTAGTGTAAGGTTTGTAGTAGATAGTGTCATTTTTCATGGTTTTAACAAATTGTATTTGTTGAATGCCCTTCGCTGTTGGTATTTTCTCGCAAAGTAATGAAACTTTACTGTTTTATTTCTTTTGACAAAATAAGCAGTGTATCTTAGAATTGCTTTTTTAGCACGCACTTCATTCCATATATATCATTATACAACAACACAAAATAAATCTACAGCATCTATACCAGGAGTATTTGAAAAAAAAAATATGCCCAATTAAGTTAATTGAGAATGGAGTCTGATTCATTGCAGGCATATTTGCATAGTTATATTTTTGTTTAAATTGGAAAGCACAATCATCATATAAGGTAAAACAGGTACATTTTAGGAAAATACAAATTCCCTTAAACATGCAATGTTGAAATTTTACATACGAAAGCATTTACAAAAAATTGGTTATGAGTTACATTGTCTAAAATAATAGCAGGGTCAATCCATTTCAAGTGGTCCAGCACTGGTTGCTCGACCATTTTAAAAAAATCTGAAATTTTTTGTACAACAACCCTAACATGATGGAAATTCAAAATGGCTATTAGTTTAATTTTATTAATTTTTGTTTGTGCATGGCGGCTATCTTTGTTTCATCGTCTGCAGCAATTTTCTCACAAGAAGGGTTTACGGAATTGTAAATAATTCATCGTTTATTTATCCAATTCAATTGCGGATTAAAGCAATTTGTACAGAATACATTGGGCTAAAAATCTGGTAATGGAGTAGTTTCCGAAACTAACTGCTTATTGGTAAAATTTAAGCATAAAGTTTCCATTTTTTTCCAAAATTTGTCCGTTTACAAGAGGAAATTTTTCTAGCAAGGAATACTGTCAACGACATAATTTTTTTTTTTGCAAATAGGCCGAAAGTACTTGTACTCACACGCCGAGTTCCAGATCTGGGACTTGCTTTCTCTTCGCTAAAACAAATCCCAAATTTTTCAAAAATGGCAAAAATCGCACTTTTCATTCTTTGATATCTCTGGTGGGGCACGAGATAAAAATCTGAAATTTTTTTTTATAAGAGTATTGTATGGTAGTGTTATGCACAAGAAATTTCAAGATGGAGATTTGACTACAAGCTGAGATATGGCAAGGGCAACATGTTAAAACAATACTGCCAAACTATTGTTTTGTCGTAGTCACAGCTAAGTATTTATCTCAGAGTGTCATTTAAATTTATGTTTTTGATTATTTTTAAATAATAGTAACAGGAAATAAAGACCTTTGCAAAGCTTAGCAATTAATAAAAAAAAAAAATAATTATGCCTTAAGGCCATACATTTTGTATGGTTTCAGCAATTTTTGTTGTAAGTAATTTTAGTAACTAAAAGAAACCTCAGCACTTTTACATAAAGAAAAAAAAATATTTTTATACAAGACCTGAGACAAAAACAACATAAGGAAAAAGAAAAGCTGTTAATGTTGTCATACTTGTTGAGACATGATCAAACGTGTCAAAACATATTCTTGCTTGTTGGTTCAAAAACTACAATTTTGATCTTTCTCAAAATTTTATTTGTAGGAACCAAGTCTTGTCATCTCTTGGTAACTTGATTAAAGATTTTGTCCCTGCTGGCTCATAGAAATATACTTTGAAATCACTATGTGCAAGTCTCAATTCATTAATAATTCCTAGCTTACTTATGAAAAAATGTGATTTTTCTGCAGTATAAATTCTGAAAAGGCTTTGGGTATCTTTACTTTCTGAAAATTACTTGAGGCTGATGCATGGTAACATCACATAATGTTTCATTTACAGGAACATACTTATGGTAGGAACAAGTTTCAGGGACTGGTAAGCAGCATTAAAATTGTGGTTTTTAAACCAACAAGCAGGAATGTATTTTGACACGTTTGATCATGTCTCAGCAAGTATGCCTACATTAACAGCTTTTCTCTTTCCCTATTCTGTTTTTGTCTCACGTCTTGTGTATATATATATATATACAAGACAATGTAAAAGTGCTGAGGTTTCTTTTAGTTACTAAAATTACAACAAAAATTACTGATACCATACAAAATGTAAGCCTTAGACATAATTATTTTTTAAATTAATTGCAAAAGAGTTATTTTCTGTTACTATTATTTAAAGATAATCTAAAAAATAAATTTAAATGATACTCAGAGATAAATACTTAGCTGTGACTACAACAAAACAATAGTTTGGTAGTATTGTTTTGACATGTTGCCCTTGCCATATCTCAGCTTGTAGTCAAATCTCCATCCTGAAATTTCTTGTGCATAACACTACCATACAATACTCTTACAAAAAAAAATTCAAATTTTTATCTCATGCCCCACCAGAGATATCAAAGCCTGAAAAGTGCGATTTTTGTCATTTTTGAAAAATTTGGGATTTTTTTTAGCGAAGAGAAAGCAAGTCCCAGATCTGGAACTTAGCGTGTGAGTACAAGTACTTTCGGCCTATTTGTAAAAAATATTATGTCATGTTGACAGTTTTCCTTGCTAGAAAAATTTCCTCTTGTAAATGGACAAATTTTGGAAAAAAACTGAAACTTTATGCTTAAATTTTACCAATAAGCAGTTAGTTTCGGAAACTACTCCTTTACGAAATTTTTAGCCCAATGTATTCTGTACAAATTGCTTTAATCCGCACTTGAATTGGATAAATAAACGATGAATTATTTACAATTCCGCAAACCCTTCTTGTGAGAAAATTGCTGCAGACGATGAAACAAAGATGGCCGCCATGCACAAACAAAAATTAATAAAATTAAAATAATAGTCATTTTGAACTTCCATCATGTTAGGGTTGTTGTACAAAAAAATTCAGATTTTTTAAAAATGGTCGAGCAACGAATATGACATTTTCTGGACCACTTGAAATGGATTGACCCAGCATAAGATTTCACTTTATTGGGATCATACTAAATAAAAAGCTGAAAATACAGTCGCTTGTGGATTTGACCAGTAATGTAGTATTTTATACCAAAATTTCGTCTTGGCATGAAAATGAAACAGTTTCCAGAAAATCCACTGCATAACTATTCTTTGAGAAATGGTTATTTTTTTGGCATTACGAAAATAATCCCTTGTACAAGTTTCAATGACTGTGTGCCACAGAAATGGATTTAGTTGCTTTCGAAAATTTTTAAACAATCAGAAATAGTTTCTTTAACTGTTACTTTTTCAAATCTTTTTTCCAAGGTTTTGAAAAAGTAACAGTATTGATGAAGATGTTGATAAAAGTTTTGTCAATAGCAAAACGTCTATCAACGTTTTGCTATTTACAATAACTTATAAGAAGTTCTGTATTATGGACTTCCGTTTCAAATAATTCTTCGATGTTATCTCCGAAAATTAGACATTCTGAATTCCTAAATTCTAATTATCATGTATCTCGGCAGACAAAGTCCTTAAATCCATCACAGGAATGTTCAATGCAGGAAATACACCAGTTACTACATTATGAATTGCTTGAATATTTTCGTGACAGCAACAAATGGAGATATTCTGATGAGTTATTTTCTATTGTTTTATGAAACTAAGCTTTAAAGTTGCAAAGGAATCTCCAATTTTCCAATTTAGGAAAGCTTTTTAAAACAAAAAACGTATTCTCTTATTAAATGTCCCCTAGAATTGATGAAATTATGTGACCTTTTTCACGATTAACTAACGTAGATTTAGCTGAAGACCTCTTCTTAAATCTTCATCGACATAAAATTCTCCAAAGTTGTGGAGTTAAGATTTTTTTTTTCGTTACAGTATCTGAGATTAGCTAGTTCTCTACTTTTTCTTTTTCTTAATATTTCCATTCTCTTGCTGAAGCTTTTGCTGGTTCTAAGACTTTTCTTCACCTTATCGTAATATATTTTGTTTTGCTTCTTTCTCAGAACAACATATTCAATTTCATTCTTATTTTTTCTCTACAATTTTTGGCGCTTAGCAGAATTTTTCCTGCTCTTTAAAACAATGTCGTGTATAAGAAGCAATATTAAAATCTTTCCTTTAAAAAATACTGTGAGAATCCTTTCCATAAGAGTTACTATAAGAACCTCTGTAGGTTATACAGCAGAATTTAGTAAACGAAGCTTTACAAAGCCTATAAAATATCTAATCAAAGACCATGTGCTTCAAACCAAAAGAAAGCACATAAAAATGACACAAGTTGAATTGTTTTATTACATCTTTAATTACGTGTCATGATTATTTTATAATCTTAGTAATACCAAAAATGAATAAAAATTAATCCACCCATTAAAAAAACACTAATAAAGATAATTTATCTTCCCTAAAATTTACAAAATAACCTTAGTTATAGCTACAACTATTTCAAGAACTGCTCTAATAACAAAGAAAAAACAACAAAACTTTAAGCATTCTGTTTATTTTGGTTGTAATGCAGTGTTATATCAAACTATCGACAAAAGTATTATGTGTTACTCTTGTGACACACACGTTTGTTACTCTTGTGACAACTCCCTAGAGCTTATTCCATGCATAGCATAAACAAAATATTTAATGTAAAATATGTCTTATACCTCGAAATCAGAGAATTAGAAGTTTTGGGTAAACATTTTAAGTAGTTTTTTTTTTTTTTAATTAAAACTTTTGTATGCTTTCTGTTACTCTTGTGACATTTAAGTAATTAACGTTTAAATATAGCCAAAAATATATTAAAGACATTATCTAAAAGATTTTATCTATGTAGGTCTTAAAGATGTGATAATTGTTTGTTGATTTACTAAGCGTAATTTTATTGAATTCTAAAAAGTAAAAAAAATCATGCATTTCAATAAGTTGTATTTTAAGCTCAAATGTAAATGCAGTTTTATACTGTTAGTATCCAGCTCATTTTCAATAAACACTTGCTCTTATGGAATTAAAATTTACAAATTCATATACTTCAACTCTTTAGCTTTAAATTGATGTATAACACTTATATTTCCGTTTCAAAAAAATTTCAGCAAAAGTTTTTTTCTGCCGTGGACGTTCCCATAACAGCATTAAGCATAAGAGAAAAGAAAATGTTCAGAGTGAACGTCCCTCTCTGGAGAAAGAAACACCAACTCAACAATGAATTCCTTGTTGAACTCAACAGTGGACTCTCCGGAAAGCATAAACATACAAAAGTCATATACGGAACAATATCAAAGACTTCCAGAAAGACCTATTGAAAAACAGGACCCACTGCAAAGCCTACCGATAAGCCAATTGATTTCGGAATATGAAAGGATAGAAAGGAAAAGGGTGAAAGGAACTACAGAGGAAGCACAGAAACATCTTGAAGAACAGAAATATCTTAATGCAATATTTACAAGAGCAAAAAATGATGAATCTAGAATAATAAGATATCATAAAAATACAACAACGATACAAAGAGACAGAAGAAAAATAAGCGAATTGGAAGAGGAAATTGATAAAATTGCAGCTCAGTTGGAAGAAAGCTCCAAGATGGAACAAAGACTAGAAGGAAAACTGATAGAAAAAGAAAAAGAAAATACCATTTTCAAACACAAAGAAGAGGAAATGAGAGAAGAAATAAAAAAATTAAAGAACTTAATCAAACAACAGCATTCAGAATCGGAAACAAAAGAAAAGGCAACACAAATACAAATAAAAACACAACAAAAGTATACTCAGACAATCTTGACTGGTACAAAAATGGATAAGCAACAACAACAAACAACAGAATCAACCAAAGAAATAATAGCCAAATTGGAGCAGGAAATAGCTACAAGAGAAGAACAATTAAAAGCACAAGACAAAATAATAGAAGAGTGCATGAACAAGCTTAGAGATATAGAAAATAATATAGATACAGACATACCACAATTATCAAGAAGGATTCACAAAATTGAAAAACTAATAATAGAAAATCTTATAGACAAAAATACAAAGAAATATGAAAGATCTCAAGATAACGAAGAACAAAAACAATTTAATTCTCAAGGAAAGTATTCAAACTCGGCAATAATTATAAAAAATATCTCAAAGAAAATATCAACAAATAAATTGAAAGAACTGTTAAATACCGAATTCATTAAAGAAAATGATCTACCAATATTCTGTAAACAAACAAAACAAATCAATACACTGACAATTCAATCAGATACAGTTAACAACACAGAGAAGTTATTGAAAAGAATTGAAAAAATCCCAAACATTTCAGAAATAGTAGAACTAACTTACAACCTGCAAAAACACTCAAGGATAATAATTACAGGAATACCATCGATGATACCTACTGATGACATAATTAACTACTTAAAAGATCGTTCAACAGACAAGAATTTAACAATATTAAAAATAATACAAAGAGAAAAATCCACAAGTTATCATATGGTACTGAATTTAGAAGTAAATGCAGCTAAAAAACTTCTGGCTCAGAAAAGTATCTCAATTGGCCTCAATAATTGCAGTATAAGAATATATCGACCCATACTTAGATGTGAGAACTGTCAACTTTACGGGCATATAAAGACTAACTGTAGAAGGAACTCCATATGTGCCAAATGTGCCATGGGTCATCAAACTCTCAACTGTCCTTATATCACCGATCCATCACAGCATCGCTGTACTAATTGCTATTATCAAGAAAACTATAGGAAGCATACAGCAGACTCTAGTTTGTGTCCTATATTTCAGTCTCAATTGGTGGACAGGAGGTTCAGATAAAGTATCTACATAAAAAAATATATATATATATATATTCATTCATCTTGAAAATATCTACAGCAATATCTCTTACAAAATACTTCCATTAACTCATCAGCGAAAGATTTTAATATGAGTATCAAAGGCTAATATCTTCAAAAATGGTGTCCTGCTTTTGTAAACTTGTATATCGCTGTGATAACCAGTTGAACTTTTCGTGATATATAGCAACTTCAGATAAACTCTTTAAAACTTTAAATTCAGCTCTTAAAAACTTTAATCTTGCTCTAGTACGTTGTGGGTAACCGATAAACCTTCCCTATATGTTATTGTACTTATATATAGCTCACAGTAATTAATCTCAAATCTAGCTTAAAACTATATTTATATCGTTCAGAAGGTTTAATATGAACGGGGATCTCATAGATCAATATATCAGTTCAACGGTCCTCCTCCGAGTTATGGGTAGTGAGCAGGAGTGCTGGACATATAAATTCATTACTACAGCTATTGTTTTGGCCTTTAAGTTATATATTATTGTAATTTTATCTTTAAATTTAGATTATTTTATCTTTAAATATTTTTAGTAATTTTTATCTCATATTTCTAGAGGGGCCAGCAGCTGACTGCAAAAAAAAAAAACAAAAAAAAAAAACTAATTTAATTTAATTTTTTCATTTTTTTTCAATTGTATTGTATTCTATTAAGTGTCTTAAATACTAGAGGGTCTTACAGGTAATAGTATTTTTCCCTGCCCTGGGCTCGGGGTTCACACCTAACCATAAGCCAAAAGCGGGTTCCCAGGGTGGGTGCTTACTTACTTACTTACTATATGTGGGTCTCATGATTCACGCTGTCAGTAGAAAGAAAAAATATAGATAAAATGTGTCGTCTGGGTCTGAGTGTTCCATATAATCGAGTGCAAGAAGTATCAGCAACAGTTACAAATGTGTTGTGTAAACAATATATGGAGGATGGTGTTTACTTACTAAAGTTGCATCCCACTGTGTTTGTAACATCAGCAATAGACAACATTGATCACAATCAATCTTCTTCTACTGCCGTTACTTCTTTCCATGGTTCAAGTGTTACCATTATTCAGCATCCTCACAGTGAAGCAATTATGGAGATTGACGATGACAGCGTTCGTATCCAGCAGTGGAACAAACAAATTGTCAATGGCCTCCATGAATATTACACTACTTTTTCTGCAACTGGCAAAGTCACAAGTGACCCACCTGTGCCAACTGCCAATCCAAAGTACACTCACCATGATCCTGCCTTCACCCCTAGGAAAATTTTAAATTCTTGGCTTAATTCTGCCCCGGAGAGATTACATATTGATAACATACAAGGAATAGAGCATGTGCCTAGAGTATCGTTTGCTGCTTTTCATGCGCAAAATGAACCTGGTGTTAGAAAAATAAAGTGTAATGCATCACTGCGTCCACTTCTAAATGATGAAATTGCGATGTCGGCAGTGGCTATCATATGATGGATATCACAGTAATGGCTACTTCAAAATTAAGTGGAAATCAAACACCCGTCTTTACATGTGACCAACCAGTATATGCTATTGGGAAGCAACTGCAATGGAAATTTCCTGACAAGTATGGCGAGGATCGCATCATACTCATGATGAGTGGCCTTCACATAGAAATGATGGTTATTAACTTACTTGGCAAGTGGTTAATTGGCAGTGAATGGACTGAATTAGTGACAACCGCTGGTATTGCAAGTTCTGGTATTGCAGAATCCTGCCTAACATCGTTGCATGTAAAAAGATCTTAGTATGCACATGAAGTTACTTTAAATGTTTTGCATTGTCTACAGGTAAAAGCATTCAACAAAGTATGTGAAACAAATTCCAGCATTAGTAGCGAAGGCATTGAGCTGTGAATTTTATCGAAAACATCTGAATGTCCTCAGTTCTAATATTGGAACACAGTCCTCAAACTGGAGTCCCTCCTAGTATAACTTGTATTGAGTATTTGTACATCTAACTTTATAATATACGTCGATACTTTGGCTCAGTTATGTCCGTGGACATTTGCGTTGGACGCAGTCCACTATTCTCGTTAGTTACCAGTATTCATGCAGACTCTACAGGACCTTCCAGAAAAACATCCAGATATACATGCTGAATTTTTTCGTGGCAACTTTACGAGAAGCAAAACTGCTACACCGTTTTCTGCAATATCTGACGATCAACTTCATGAACACAGTAACAAAGTTATAAAGGGTGAAGGTGGCGCTATTGGAATCTTTGAAAAGGAAAATGCTTTGCTTAAGTGGATGGTAGCAGGCCCTAGGATCAGTTCTTTAAGTGAGGTATTTGAATAGAAATCAAACTTAAAAGATGACAAAAACATGGGCGCAAAGCATCATGAAGATAACAATGCTCATGAGAAAAGGTTCTTGGCCCATGCCAAAGAAATGATTAACGTCTTATCCGAACAAGGAAATCCATTTGAATAAACTGATTTAATGTCAATAGGGAGCTCCAAAATAATTCCAAGTTTCGAAGCTGTCAAATGTGTTACAGAAGCATTTGCTATAGGACTAAAACAGTATGATGATTATGTCGTGTCTTGTCTCGATCAAGTTCAAAATTCAATTCATGAAATTATTCCTCGAACAAATATTCACATCTTCAAGACTGTAACAAGAAACACAGATAAGGCTAAGTCCAAGATTTCTTACTTGCGTAAAGACTCCAACTTATTCTGCAGATTGTATGTTGCATCTGAAGCACGGGATTGCAACATAGATGATTTCTTTTCACATGAAAACCAAAAGTACCCACCCTCCATTTCAGATGATGGAAAACTCCGAAAACCAACCAACAAATCGATATTATTGACTGCATTCAAACAAAATATGATATTAGCGTTAATCACAGCCAACCGAATGTAACAGCTAAAATATTTGATGGAGTAGCCGTAATACACCTGCTTAATCCTGGTATTGCGACAAATTTTCCGGATACTATGAACATGTTTTCAAACCATATTTCATTAATCAACTGAAGAACAGTTCACGACTAGATATTGTATTCGACAGATATATTAGTAACAGTTTGAAGGCACATACCCGAGAAATAAGAGGTAGTGGCATAAGTATTAAAGCCAACTGACTCAACTGAAATTCCAAAAAAAAATCTGCAATTCCTATGTATCAACGAAAACAAGACCCAATTGTTCCAGTTGCTAGCTAAGAAAATGGTGGGACACGAGTATCTAGGAAAACATGTTGTGTGTACTTATGACGACCGAGTCCTTGCGTCAACATTTACGTATGTATCAAGCATTTCTCCCGTCTCACACGAAGAAGCAGATGGCCGTCTACTTCCCCATGTTAAGCATGCAGTAGAAAGTGGACATACTCGCATCTCAATACGAACTGTGGAATCAGATGTAGTGGTTATTTCAATATCACTGTTCCCGCAATTAAAAGATCTTGATGAACTATGGATTGAGTACGGTTGTGGGAAATACAGGAAATTCATTCCAATTCATGAGATCTGTGCTAAATTTTCACCGGAAATTTGCAGAAATTAGTTGTCTTTTCATTCTGTAACTGGTTGCGACACAGTTTCCACATTTTGTGACATTGGCAAGAAGACAGCTTGGAAGATCTGGATGTCGTTTCGTGAAATTAATTGTGTATGGCATCAGCTCTGTGCAGGCACCTCTGATATTGACGATGAATGTCATGATCTGTTACAGCGAGTTGTTATACTACTTTATGATCAATCATCAGATCTTCAGAGCATCAATGACTGCAGACGAGTGTTATTTACAAGAAAGAATCGAGTCATCGAAAACATACCTCCTACAGCAGATGCTTTGACACAACACATCAAACGAGCTATTCTCCAAGCAAGAATTTGGAAAAACAGCCTCGTTGCACATTACACATTACCTTCGCCAATTAAGTGGGGATGGACAATAAATTCAGGAGGATCATACCGACCTGTGTGGACAGCAATTCCAGAAATGTCAAAACACTGTGAACAACTTATCTCCTGTACTTGCAGCAATCGATGCATATCTTGTAAATGTGTTAAAAGGGGAATACGATGTACGAAACTTTGTGTATGTGAAGGGCAGCGTTCCAACAGTGATCAGTAATCACAAGTGAATTTACATGAATCTTTTGGATATTATTGCATATGACAGCAAGATATTATGTTATTTAGACATTATGGCTGCCATTAGTGTATTTGACAATTATAGGATATGATTAAATTTGGATATTAAATTGGATTAGTATTGCGTTGTACACTCTTTTGTTTCTCATTCTTGTACTTATAAATGTTTGAAACTTATATTAAAGTTATGCCTAAGCCTTAAGTGTACCTCATGCCATTGATTTTAAAACGGAAATGAAAGTTTCATAGCCCTAAAAAAACTAGAGTTTATTTACATATACATTAAAAATTACAATAATTACATTTGCTACTTAAACACTTATAAAGCCACTGTATTAATTTTCGGAACCTATATAAATTACGTTGCCATAACGACTCTCTGTGCAAAGCTACATTGTTTTGCTAAATTTTCAGCAAATATTTGTGATAAAATAGAAGTCATATATACCGCTCGAAAGGTAATTTTCTGACAAACAAAAAGTATACTACACGTTTTCAGCTACATGGAACGGATTCCAAGTTATTTAGCAAACTGTTTTGATTTTTTTAATATAAATTTATAAATATTTGTGGTATTATGATGAACCAAAACAATGATGTCAAATATACCGTTGGAAAGCGCGTTTTCTCCAGATTAATAATCACTAACAATATAGGTAATATCAAAATATTAATCCGAGTTATATGCAGAAATATAGAAGCGCGTTGCAAAACTTTGGCGGTCATGTTGATTACGTCATCAGCGCCGCTAGAGGGCCAAGAAAATTTGTGTCCCGGACTTTTTAGGTTCACCTATCCATGTACTATCTGAATCCAAAGGGGCGGATTGGTTGCCAGATGTGAAATATTTTGGTATAATTTTGAGCTATCCCACCCCACTATATAAATACAGTAATCCCTTAATATTCGCGAGGGTTAGGTTTGCGGAATCCTCGGCGAATGTCAAAATCGCGAATGTTGAGGCTATCTTCCCGTGCATAAAAAGGTGTTTGGTTTTAGGATTTTTTTTAATGGAAAAAAAGAAACTGAAACGTAAAAATATATTTCTTAGCAACAAAAAGTACATACTGAAAATATATTTGAATAATTATAAACATATTGCGCAAAGTTTAGTAGTTAGTTGATGGCTGAAAGAAAATTATGGATATACAATTGTTTGGAAGAACAGATCTTTTGTTTATGAATTTCCATTTAAGGAAAAGTTGCGGTCGCGATTTCTCATTTAAATTTAACACTCCTCACCAATTAAGGAACGCATTTTATTGCTTTCTCAACAAGTTGTTGTTGAAACTTTAAAATTCCTCGTACAAATTTTGCAGAAAATTTTTCACTTTTAGTAAAAATTTTGAATTTTAGAAAATTTAGGATTTTTTTTTTTTTTTTTTTTTTTTTTTTTTAGCATTAAGTCACTTTTCTGGTTTCTCGGAATTACTTATCTATAATTTGTCTCAATACAAGGATAGAAATTTTCGGAACATAGGCTATACAGTTCAAAGCAGCTGTCCAGTGTTAAATAGTTTAAAGAATTGGTAAAACAAAGCGAGTTTACTTTGTAAAAAAATATTCTTTATAAAAAAAAATTCGCGAATAACCGAGTTAAGTATTCGCGAATGTTGAAATTTTCTTCATTTTTTACTTCGCGAATAATCAAAACTCGCGAATGTTAAGGGATTACTGCATATATATATTTGTTTATTTTATTTTAGACCAAAAAAAATGACAATCATAAAGAGTGCTCCAAAAATAATTACTATATACTAAGTAAGTAGGTATACAGATTAAGATATAAGAATACTGATAAATTACATACATTAAGAGGACAAGGGATTTTCAAACTCATTTCTTTATTTTTTTTTTTAAATTGCTCCTTAAATACTATTCAATGGAACACACTATATGAAATATGGCATACATTTAGCACACAAGAAATTGAAAAAAAAAAAAAATGGAGATAAATAAGGAATTTTTCTGAATATTGTAAGCATTATCAAGAACTTTTAAAATGTCCCAACCTCACTCCATATCAATTAAAATACCCAATACTTTTTATGAAAGTTTGGTTTATATATACAAATAAAACTGTGCATCGAATTTTATATATTTGACTATAAAGGTGAAGGAAAAAATATTTTCTAAAGTTTATGAAATTTTTTTCTGTTCTTAACTACCTTTAACTTTTTCAATTATATTTAGTTTGAAAAAAACTATGCGCAGTCTTACTTGTAAACCAAACTGGCATAAAAATTATTGGGGATTTTAATTTGTATGAAGTGAGGCTGCGACATTTTTAAAGTTCTTGACAACGCTTAAAATATTCAGGAAAATTCCTTATTTTTCTCCAAAATTAAAAGAAAAAATAGTTTGCATGATAAATATATGCCATAATTTAGATAGTGAGCCCTTGAATAGAGTACACTGGGGGAAATTGATTTATGAAAACTCGGTTTTTTTACAAAAACTTTTATAATTTTCATTAAAAGTTATAGAAATTAAATACATATATATGCTATGTACAACAAATAATTTAGAACAATAAAATTTCACACATATTAATAAACTAAAACATAAGTTCAAAATTAGATTTTAGTAACATAAAAACATGGAAATTGATTTATGAAATATCACACTTAATTGAAATTAATAGTTAGTAAAATCGCCTTCATTCATCAGAGTTTCTTTTATTCTATGTGGCATTGATAAAACAAGATTTTGAATGTATTTCTGATCAATTAATTTCCTGCTTTGACAGATTGAATCTTTCTATTCTACAAGTGATGTGTACTGCTTCCCATTTGTATAACCTATTCGAACAAGCTGTCCCCAAATGTTTTCGATGGGGTTCAGATCAGGACTAATAGGTAGATGATCAAAAAGAACAATATACTGTTCCTCCAATCAAAATTTCATTACTTTTAAAAGTTGAATACTTGCACTGTCTTGCATGAAGACGTAATCTAAACCATAATATTTCCATGGAAATGGAAGAAGGGAATTTTCTAAAAGTAAACTGTAATCAAATGAATTCTGGCGAAACGTTTCAAAATACAATTTCACTTTTGCCATCATAAACGATCGCTGCCCAAATCATCAAACATCCAACACCAAAATTTCTGCTGAATGTAGATTTTGGTTCTTTTCGGAGGTCTCTCCAATAATACTTCGAACAGTCCGGGCCATTCAAATTCAATCGTTTTTCGTCGGAGAAAATGACTTTCTTCCCGTTGTCACTCATTGCCATGTACTTCTCACAATACTGCAAACGCATCTGCTTGAGATGCAGAAGTAACTTTGGACCAGACTTCATTTTCGGCCATCTCAAGCTCCGTGAAGAATGTAAAATTTCCCTAACTGTTCAGAAGTAACAGGAAGGTATAGATCTGCACAAATGTGCTTTGAACTCTGACCTGCTTTCGATGCAAGTTGAAGCTTTTCTCTCTCTCTTATTCAAATGTGGATTACATTTTTTGTTAAAATTTTTGCCATAAATTGCTGGATCTTTTCTATAGTTATATATCACACCAACTGATCCTTTAATTAATTTGTTAATTTCCGGAACAGACTTTCAACATTCTAGATATGCATCGATTTTAGCTCTTTCTTCCTTAGACAACATCTTTTGTTTTACCCATCGGGAAAAGTATGACTGAAACGTACTGTTTCCAATATAACGCTTTTTATATTTACTCTGCATGCCACGTTACCTTGTTTTATGCAAATTTTTGTTACATTACTTCGGAATAGCCAATGAAATGTGATATTTCATAAATCAATTTCCATGTTTGCATATAATGTAAATCTAATTTTTGACTTTTTGTTTATGTGTAATACTATGTATGAAATTTTATTTTTGTAACTCATATGTTATACATAGTATGTATATCCATTAAATTTCATTCATTTTTAATGAATATTATAGACTTTTTTGGTAAAAAAACATGTTTTCATAAATCAATTTCCACCAGTGTATTTAAGGTGCAATTTAAAAAAAATTAAAAAATGTGTTTGAAAATCCCTTGTCCCCTTAAGTAATTCAATAATGATTTCAACATTACAATATGTATTCAACCTATTCGAAACACTTTTGCAATGTTTGGACAAAAATTGCGGACTGCTTTAATATCTATAACGAATCCAATCCTTCTATAAGTTTTTTGTAGGAGTGATGAAATTAAATTTCACTCTGTGCTTCTTTGAAATATCACAAAGATAAAGATGAATAAAATTGTGGGAGAATAATTTAATTTACATGCAAAATTTGACATTAACATAATTTCTCTCTTTTATTCGTGAGTTACTGAAAGACTTTCTTCGTGCAAAGACCATACAGAACGTTATGCCTAACTGTCCCAGATTTTTGCTTGTCTTTTCGTGATATTTCATCCCTTTCTTTCGTAGGGTTTTCCATGAAAAATATAATAGGAAAAGTGTAAATGGTTTTCGAATTACGATAAAATTTGCATCTTTTCTCCCCGAAAATGCATGAAATTGCTTTGGTGCAATGTAGTCCTTAAATGTTTCGTTGAAGTTGTTTTGGGGGCACTCAGTGATTTTGAAAATGTCAAAATATCATTAACCCTCTTATATTGAAGCCCGCTCTAAGAAATATCTGAGAAAAATATTCATTTTTTCTCATTTTCAACCGGGTATAAAACAAGAAAGAAAAAATCATGCCTCAAGCATAGATTATGAAACACTTTCCAACATATTCAGACTAATGTAATAAAACTTCACCGTTTAATTAGTTGAAATAGGATGTCTAATTTGAAACATTTGAAAACGCACAACACATTTGAAATCTCAATTTCAGCAATTACCTTTTATAATTGAAAAAATATCACAAATCTTTGGTGAATCCCTGTATATGATCTAAAGATACTACATAGCATGTTAAAATTTAGTAAACGCATACAAGGTTAAGAATTCTCTTTCAGCAATTCCCGTCAAGAAATGCGAATGTACTCGAATTATTTTGAGCAGCCATGATCTGGAAAATTTATATACACAAAGTAATATGCAAAAGTTAAATTTAAAAACGCATATCACAACTTAAAACTCACTCGTAGCAATTATCACTCATAGACAATACTGCAACCGAATTCTTTTGTGTGTCCCTGTAAATAAAAGACAAATACTATGGACACCCTATTCTACAATCCAGTCAAATATATCAATTTCAATATGGTTGAAACAGTGTAACATGATTAAAATACACTACAAAATTTTTTTATATAGGCCGTAAAGTAACGATATTTTTTTTTAGTGTTCTTGTAAAAGAACTATAAATGTTACATACTCCATTTTCAATACCGAATATTCCACAGTAATATCAATATCAATATCAATAACATAATATCAATTACGTAATAATCCGATTATATTTACGCGAGTAAGAAAGAGCGGACACACAGATAGCCAAATTCATAAACACTTTTGAACTATGTTGAAAAGTGTTAAAAATTACTTTTAAAATATGCTTTGTTATAAAATCATCAATGTTTGCATATTTTTCTTATGATAGGCGGCATTAAGGTTTTTGGATACTTCTCGGAAATTCAACTAAAGATTCAAGTGTGCCGTGAAATAAAAAAAGTTAAATGCTGTGTTATACCTATCGTTTCTGCACTGTCCTTCAGGTGGTTAAAAATTAGCGCAGAGAAATGCGAATCGATGATGTTTGGTAGATTTACACTTGAAAACAGACGGCCAATATTTAAGCCTAACAATCAGTCAATACCAGTCAAGGATAACATAAAGTATTTAGGTTTCATCTTAGATAACAGGTTTAATTGGATAGCCCATCTTGAAACTATACGGGAAAATATCAGGAACTTTGCTACACATATTAAAAAATCAGGTACGCGGGACCGTGGACTTCAGGTCTCATTTAGAAAAATATGGTATGAGTTGGTTATTGAGAGACAGATCTCGTATGGTTCGGAAGTATGGTTTCGGGATCTCTAGTCTCATGCTCTTAGGAAACTCAACTCTTGTCAAAGGCTGGGTTTATTAATGATAATATCAACTTATCGCACGGTGTCAACTGACGCACTTTGCGTCATTACGGGAGTATTGCCTTTGAATATTAAACTACAGAGTATCTCACAGTGTTATAATGTAATTCACGGAACATCGAGCATTGAAATTGAAAAAGTTTGTATCAAGAGAGAGAATATTATGTGTCCATTACTAATGTCGTCTTTTCCACACTACTATGAAATAAAAATATTAGTTTCATAGATCTACAGGCTAAGTTAATAACTACAGCAAGTCATCCTATCATCTACACTGATGGTTCCAAGATGCCTGAGGGCGTTGGCGCAGCATATACTGTAAGTCTTCATAATGCTTTTATCCATGATTTTAAAATTGCTTTACATCCATTAAACTCTATTTATCAGGCGGAACTGATTGGACTAAAACATGCTATTACCTGGCTGACTGAATCAGATCATCAACGTGCATTAATATATACAGACAACCTTTCTTCATTTATGATTTTACAGAAATCATTTCCAAGTAACGAGATTGTTCGACAAATTTTTGAAATTTTATTGCAATATTCGAACAAACATATCACCATCGGTTGGATTAGGGCTCATGTGGGCCATCTGGGCAATGAAAGAGCCGATGGTTGAGCTAAAGCGGTTATTTTAGAGAAAAATGCGGACACTGTGGATACTATCCTTTTTCCAGTTTCAATGTATCAAGAAGAGCTTGCCGTGAAAAAGTTTGAAATATCTGGCAAGAGGAATGGCGAACTAGTGTGAATGGTCGAGATACCTATGAAATTATTAATAAAGTGGACACTAAATACATATGTTGTAAGCAAGGCATTCAATACTATCTAATTGGCCACGGAAGCTTCCCTAAATTTTTGAACAAGATTGGAAAACGGCCAAATCCTAACTGTGACTGCGGAAGAGTGGGGAATGTGCTGCATTATATATATTCCAGATGTCCTTTCATGCCGTATTTTTTCAACTTTGACCCAAGTAGAACAGTGAGATTTAATTCAAGACGTACTCTTTTTGCTCTAGATAATTATGAAAAACTGAAATACAATTATAATGAGCTGAATCGGCTATACTCATTTATAAAGTATAAATTTTCAGGACTTATAATACTTGCCTTCCATGAAGGTGAACTTGAAACATTCAGTGATGAACTTTTAGGTATTCTTACTCTTTGAGGACTGTCACATACAGCTATTCATGATCTTACTAGTATTTCCCTCTCAAGTGTCTGTGCTTTTTGAGGACTATTATAAACTGTTACATATTATTAAATTATGTTTTGCCAGTTGCCAGTTTACCTATAAACTGGAGTTATGTATGTTTATTATTTTTATTTTCATTTTCATTTTTTTATTTGTATAAATATATATTTTTCTCTTTCTTTTAGTTGACGGTTATCTATAATCAGTTAGTTTCTGTACATACTTGTCATTTTTAACTGTTATTTTATTTTATTTTTTTATATTATTGATCTGCTGATTGTCAGTTTTCTATTTTAAGGTGTTAAGTCTTATCTTTTAAGTTGACGGTAACCTATAAACCGTCAGTTCTTGTAATTATGTTTTGTTTTTTGTGTATGGTGATTTTTTTGTGCCTTTTTGTTTTAATTCCTAATGGGAATATGCTGTGATTTATTGATTTGCTAATTGTCGCTATTCTGGGCTCGTTCCCGGGCAGGTGGTGGTGCTGGATCGTGGATAGGGTTTTCCGAATGGGACATTTCGTCCATAAACCTTACGGTTGGCGTCCCGGCTGGATGTCTTCTGCCCTTCAGGTGGTTAAAAACTACATAGTTCATAGTAATTTTTATAGTATAGTTAATAATAATTAGTACATAAGGCCAGCGTAATGATAACTGAGCCGATGAACCAAACGACATTGGCAGTTAAAAACTACAGTTTCGTATAGCTCACAAAAAACTTCAAGAATGGGAACTGCTAAAACCAAGTTGCTACTTTCTATGAAAAAAAAAAAAGAAAGAAAAAAGAAGAAAAAGAAAAAGGAAAAAGAAGAAAAAGAAAAAGGAAAAACACTCAATAACTTGAAAACATGTGTTAAATTTACACTTTATATTTATTTTTTCAGAACCATGACTCGATCCGAGTAAGACAAAATAATTTCCGTGGACACGCAACCCTACTCGAACCCAAAAATTCTATTAGAAAAAACCCGAAATCTGACACGAACCAAATCTGAACTCAGAAAAAATATTCCAAAGAACCATAACTCGATCCGAGCAAGACAAAATAATTCCCGAGGACACGCAACCCGACCCGAACCTAAAAATTGTGTTTGAAAAAACCCCGAAATACGAGCTGAACCAAATATGATAACCAACAAAAATATTCTAAAGAACCATAACCCGAAACGAACAAGACAAAAGAATTTCCTTTGACACGCAACCCGAACCGAACCTAAACATTCCATTTGATAAAAAACCTGAAACCTTACCCTAACTAAATCTGAATCCGGCAAAAATATCCCCCAAATCCATAACCCGATATCAGCAAGACAAAATAATTACCATGGACACGCAACACGACCCGAACCTAAAAATTCCATTAAGAAAAACTCGAAATTTGACACGCTCCGAATCTGAACCCGACAAAAATATTCCAAAGAACCATAACCCGATCCGAGCAAGACAAATTAATTTCTGTGGACATCATTTCTGTGGTAAATCGCAACCCGATCCGAACGTAAAAATTTAGTTTGAAAAAAACCCCGAAATATGACCCGAACCAGACATGATAACCGACAAAAATATTCTTTAGAGCCATAACCTGATCCGAGCAAGACAAAATAATTTCCGTGGACACGCAACCCGACGCGAACTTAAAAATTCCATTAGAAAAGTCCCAAAATCTGAACCGAACCAAACCTGAATCCGACAAAAATATTTCAAAGCACCATAACCGGGTCCGAACAAGACAAAATAATCTCCGTCGTCATGCAATCTGAAAATTCCATTTGAAATCAACATGAAACCCGACCGTAACCCGATGTGAAAACGTCAAAAATATTTTAAAGAACCATAAACCGATCCGAGCAAGACAAAATTATTTCCGTCGACACGCAACCGAATCCAAACTTAAAGGTTCCATTTGAAGTCAACCCGAAAACCGACCATAACCCGGTTTCGGATTGAGTTCAATTAGAACTTTCAGGTTTGGATAGGTATGCCTGTCGGCAGAAATTATTTTGTCTTGCTCGCATCGGGTTATAGTTCTTTGGCATATTTTTGTCGGGTTAAGATTTGGTTCAAGTCGGGTTTCAGGTTGACTTCAAATGGAAGTTTTAGGTTCTGGTCGTGCTGAGTGTCCACTGAAACTAATTTGTCTTATTCGGATCCGGTTAAGGATCTTTGGAATATTTTTGTCGGGTTCAAATTTCGAGTTTCTTTCAAATGAAATTTTAGATTCGGGTCGGGTTGCGTGTCCACGGAAATTATTTTGTCTTTCTCGTATCGGATTATGGATCTTTGGAATATTTTTGCCTAGTTCAAATTTCATTTTTTTTTAAATGAAATTTTTAGGTTCGGGTCGGGTTTCGTGTCCACGAAAATTATTTTGTCTTGCTCGGATCGATTTATTGTTCAATGGAATATTTTTGTAGTCTTTAGATTTGGTTCGGGTCGGGTAACATGTCCACGGAAATTATTTCGCCTTGTTTGGATTCGGTTATGGTTCTGTGAAGTATTTTGTCGAATTCAGATTTCGTTCGGCTCAGATTTCTGGGTTTTTTTCAAATGGTATTTATAGGTTCGGGTCGGGTAACATGTCCACGGAAATTATTTTGTGTTACTCGGATCCGGTTATAGTTCTTCGGAATATTTTTGTCGGGTTCAGATTTGGTTCGGGTCAGATTTCTGGTTTTCTTCAAACGGAATGTTTAGGTTCATCTTGGGTTGCGTGTGCACGGAAATTATTTTGTCTTGATCGCATCGGGTTATGGTAATTTGCAATATTTGTGTCAGTTATCAGATTTGGTTAGGCCCGGATTTCGGTTTTAACTTTCAGGTTCGGGTCGGGTTGCGTGCGGACTGAAATTATTTTGTCTTGCTCGGATCGGGGTACGATCTGTTGTAATTTATTTTTCGGGTTCGGGTCGGGTTTTGGGTTAATAAGCCTAAAAATGTCACCCAGATTGGGAAATAAGTGGTTATTTTCCAATTAGCCTAACGCTGTCTAAGCTCTTTGCAATAAGCCTGAAAAAGAGAGATGATTCTCCAATTAGCCTACGACATATACAGTAGAACCTCGATTATCCGAAGTAATTGGGACCGACCCTCTTTCGGAAAATCGAAATTTTCGGATAACCGATAATGCTTCAATTTTAAGATTAAGGAGAAATATATGCGATATTTCTTATTAAGATAACAAGTGCTTAATAAAAATAAAGCAATATTAAAATAGAAACAAAAATAAATTATCTGAATTTTAATTTTGAAATTAAGTACCTTTTTCATATATCACAAAGGTGTGAAACAATGTTTTGTTTGTCACAGTTTCGATTGCCTTTGCTTTGAAACTCTATCACGAAGTTTTTTAATATTATTAGTTCAAGAGTATCACAGTCTTTCTGCTGCTCCAGCCATGCCAAACCTTTTGCAAAACTTTCAAAAGCTTCAGAACTGCTAATTTGTCAGTTTTGTTCGTTCAACTCCGCAGCTTACGGGAGCTCAAGTTAAATTCAAAGTAACTCTAAGAAAAGGGGTCGAAAATATTTATATGTACTCGTAGTTCGGAATGGATCGCTTGCACACAAGGAATATGATAGTTTTAAAAAAAGAAAAAAAAAGCTTTGAAAATGGATTTTGCACACAAGGAATGTGATACTAAAAACAAACAAAAAAAAAAGTTTTAAAAATGAATTTCGGTTGACCGAGAGTTTCGTTTAAAGGAGTTTCGGATAAAAGAGGTTCTACTGTATATATATTTATGAATAAATACTCCATTGGTTACATAAAACGCTTCAACCATTCCACTTGTTACATAAAATACTCCAACCACTCCACTGATTACATAAAATACTCCAACCACTCCACTGATTACATAAAATACTCCAACCACTCCACTGGTTACCTAAAAACCCCAAAGCATATTCTACTGACCAATCATCATTGAGTCAGAGATCAAAGATATTTTTTTCTTTAACCTTTGAATAATTCCATCTCAATGCTGTATAAATTATAATTAACAGTCGATGAAGGGGGAAAAAAAACAAGCTCTGACAATCATAATCGTTATGAAAAGGCAAAAACATTTCTAAATATCAACAACTTTGGAAACTATATTTTACAAAAAAAAAAAAATAGCAATTTAACAAATTACAACGACCATTTGGAAAATGATTTTTTCAAAGACTAAAATTTAAGACATAAAAAATCGCACGGAGTTGATCCTACATTACGTACGCCATGGATTAAACGATAACATTCCTGGAACCATCGTGAACAAATTTTAAAAGAAATTTCAGTTTTACAATTTTCGGTACTGTAAATTTTTAAACTTCTACGGAGCTGGTCATACATTACGTACGCCATGAATTAAACATTAATAGTGTTATTACACGTAAAAATTGCAAGATTTCCCGAAACTTGCGTATTATCCAAGCATTCCATTGGCTGTTCGGGAAAAGGCTTTTCTATCATCAGATTTCCAAAAAATCTCACGACCAATTTTAAATAAAATTTCATTCTTAAACTTCTAAACATCCGACAATATTACTTTTTATACCGTCGGATAGAGAAAAAAATGTACTTTTTAATGCAATTTGTTTGAAAGCTGTATCTCAATTTGTTTCTGATTTATTAATTTTTTTTGTAGTTTTTATTACTTTTTGTCATAGTGGCAACACTCTGTTGTCCATCGTTGTTGAAACCAAAGGGAATTACAGATTACTGTATATTCCAATCAGATAACAAATAAATTGCGGATTAAACCAATGAAAACGTTCAGATATGCTTTTGATTTCTTACCCTGACGAGAACAATAACCATTTTTCCAAATGATTAATAACACTATAATACGGATGGCGGTTGCACAAACCACCATCTCACGACCGAAATTCCAGAATTAGATAGAATATAAGCATATTAAAATGATACTGGTTTGCCAAGTCAGATCTAGGTGGAAACCACCTGCAAAATCAATTTTAGTGATTGACTGGTAGATCCCCATTGAATTTTCCAATAAAATTTCTGCATCAGATAGCATATTAACATGCCAAGGGATAAAAGAATGCGGGAATTTCAATGGCAATCTCAATGGGAACGGGGATATACAAATCACTAAAATTGGGTCTGCAGGTGGTTTCCACCGAGATATGAATTATATCAGACCAGTTCCATTTTAAATATGCAAATCGAGTTCTATCTAATCCTGGAATTTCAGCCGTGAACTTAATGAGATTTATGCAGCTGCCGGCCGGTGTACTACACTGTAAAAAGAAGGAAGTGTTATTACACTTAATTAGGGTTTGTGAAATGCCGAATGAAGTTTAAATATGCACTCCTTTTGGCGTCAGCTTCCTTTTAAGTGTAATCACACATTATAAATGGTGCAATTTTAGTCTCTAATATAAATTATGGGATAAAACCAGTTCTGGTGTGTTCGAAATCCTCCTCGTGTTGTGATAATGAAACGGTTACGTCAGCAGACGACGGCATTTTAAATTCTCGCTTTTTAATCAGTTCTTTTTCACTTTCAATTTTTTGCAGATGAACAAACAGATGGTAAAAACATAAACATAAGGTAAGCAAAGTGATTATTCTTTATAGTTTAAGAGATGACAAAATAGTGTTTATTACATGCTTTTTAAAATAAGACGGCTTCAAACAACATACTGACAATCTAAAAATAATGGCTGTATGGTTCAATTTAATGCGAGATTTAATTTAATTTTCTGCACTGCTACAGTCATTTCTTTTTACGCAGCTTTGTTTATTTGTTAGCTGCTATAGTTTAAGCATTTTATGTTATGCATTTAATTGATTCTATTGATCAAGGACGTACTTTTTAGAAATTTTTTTAAGGCGTTTTACTTAATTGAAAATAATTTTACGAATTTTATCTGCATTTTTAAACAGTTTCCTATCAAAAGCACAAAAATTAGAAATCAAACCAATATAGAGAATATATATATACAAAAAAAGCGTTATCGGAAAACTTTTGAATAAAAATGAATGCTCTCGTGCAGGCAAGAGTTATTAAAATTGTATACTTTTGATGTAATTTAATATCAGATGTAGCTTGTGTTTGTTATTTTGATAAGAAAACTATAAAGTTTGATTTAAACTTATCGTGATAGTTATAAGTAATTATAATTTTGTTATAAAATTATTCTAAAACATGTATCTGTTCTGTAACAAAAAATATTTCCATCAAGAATTCTTTATTAGATGGTTTTTAGCTCATTGGGAGCATTATTAACATGTGTGAAAACTTCATAATTTTTATTTCATTTTTTAAATGTTGGTACTGAAAGGGTTAAATAATTAGATTGTCATATTCCTATTGTGTTTATTAAATCGGTAAAACATAATTAAAACGATTATGGGTGCCTATTATTAGTATGGCTATTATGGGTATCTATTATTCATTCTAAACTGTATTACAATTAATTGATGTATTAAATTAATTATATAACAAGTTATTTTAATGGTACTTATAAGTACCGTCAGTAGATAAAGGGTTAATGCCTTTCACAGATACACCAAAAAAAGCTTAATTTTAGTTCTAAAAATGTATAAAAAATTTGACTACAATAAAATGTAAAGGGACTCTACAACCATTTGCACCCCTTTCTCCTTATATGGAACCAATGAAAATGATATTTTTAAACATGTAAATATAGAAAATTTCGTTGTTTACTAACTAAAATGTTTAAAATGTGTTATTATAAATTATCTCAATTATATAAAAGTTTACCAACCTCTCCGCGTAAAAAAAACTATATATTTTAAATTATGGCTGTATTGGATTTTAAAAGTAATGTTCTGAATTATTTTTTATTTTTGTGTTAAATTACATAAAATCAGCAGTGGTATGACTTTACACCAAAAATGGTGGCAACTAAATTGCCACCAAAAGTGGTGTTTCTTTACACCAGTTGGTTGCTGGTGTTTCATTACACCAATTTACTGGTGGTGTTTCTTTACACTACTAACTAGCAACTTAGCAACTTAGTTGCCACTATTTTTTGTGTAAAGTCGCACCAATATTTTTTGTGTAGAGGAGGATGTTAGAAAATATCTAAATGAATGCAATATAAATTTGGAAATCAGTTTTATGCTTAGAATTTTTATAAACATATGTAGAGTTCTTTAAATTTCAAAAATTAAAGAATTAGCTTAGGATGGTTTAAAAGTTGAAAAGAGACGAAATGTTAAATTCCTTACTTTGTAAAAATTACATTTTTAGATTTAAAAATATTTGAATTAAATTACTTTTTTACAAATTCATTGACCTATCACTAAACTTTCTTTTTAATTTTATGGAGGTAAATATCTAAAAATTTCTATATTATTATTAGTCGAAGAAGAAAATCCAAACACACGAACTGAATACAAAATTTATAAGAAAATTACCAAATATCATCAATTGTAGACATACTTAAGTATCTTAAAGAATTCGATAAATTAATTTAGTATCAGTATAGAATTTCAATAAATATTGGTTTGATATTGTTCAAAATTATCAATTTAATTTATTAACCAATATTCTATAAATTGAAACATATAACAGTGTTTGTCCAATAAATCTGTTCAAATTCTAAAAACTCATAAAAGTTTAACAGTTACATCAAAGAGATGTTTGCACCATAAGATTTGTCAATAAGTCGGATATTTTGCTTCAGAAGAAAAAAATATAGTTTAACCCCTTGGGGACGAGCGACCGGTATACGTGCCACTTAAGGTGCTCAGAATCCTTCATTATTATCACCTTTATTTTTTATTGCAAAGTTTACCTTATTTAATTAGAGCATTATTCGCGATTCAATAACGGAAAATTTACTGTTTTGTAAAACCGGTAGTAAAAGATTAAAAATTAAGCTAAAGGTTCTCGTCGCGAAGGAGTTAAAGAGGCCCATAAATAATTTTAGATTTAAAGCTTCATAAAAGATTAGCAAATTGTTGTACACTGTAAAAAAAAAATCTGTAAAGTTAGTAAAGTTTTTCTAGGAACCTCGGATTCCTAGATCTTTTTATGTAACGGCAACAACAAAAATTCCAGTAACAACGTCTGTCACAGGAAGTTTTGTTGTTGCCATTACATAAAAAGTTCTAGGAATCCTAGTTTCCTAGAAAAACTTTAGTAACTTTACATATTTTTTTTTACAGTGTACCAAAATGTGGTTTGCTCTTAGGGAATCCAATTTCGGTCCTAATTTTCAATCCCAGGATTTCGAGAATATGTAAATAAAATTTCGGGACTAATCGTGGGAATATTTGAAGGAGGGTTTTTCCTATATTATATATATTTTTTTTCAATAACTAAAATTTTAGAAAAGGTAATTTACATACAAATATAGCTCGCATTTCAAAATAAATACATAAATCTCTTTTAATTCCATCACATAAAAGTAAAACTGATAAAATTATTTAATTTACGAAGTTTATGATAAAACAACAGGACTATTAAGGAGTTCAAGGTCTACGAATTTTGAATTTTTAAAAATTTACTTAAATTGATAATTCCACAATAAACGAATTAAAAATTGCTTTCTATGAAGAAGTTGAGGATGTTGACAGAAAAGGGAAGTTCGATTTGTGTTTATACCAAAAATACACGAAAAACTTCTTGTTTCTTTTAGAGGGCAATATATATATTTTAAGCAGACATTGTTTTAATATAGTAGAACAAATACTAATAAAGTCTTACTCACTTGACAGAGATATATTAAATGTATTAGGGAAGACTACTTGCTGAAAGTAATCGCACTTTTCGGCCACTTTCTTTTGAGACTTATGGCCAATATACAGACTGCCATGTGATTATTCAATTCGAAATCATCAACGTTTGAACTAATGCCAAATCACTTCAAAAGTGGCACTTAAAGCTTTGAAATTCAATCCTGAAACAGTGTTTGTGTCACGTTGTATGTCCTAACTCATTTTTTAGGTGCGTTCTTAATTATATAAATACGTAGCACCTATAGTCGTCATTTAATCCGTCAGTCTGTCTGTCCGCATATAACAGCTTAAAGCATACCCAACCGAATGTCTTGAAATTTAATATATATAATCATTGCAGAATTTTGTCATGTCATTTCAAATATTATGAAAATTGAATCCAAATTGAAAAAGGTATTTGTAAAAGTTTTCTTCATTCTATTAAATCCTATCATACATAACGAATTCAATGATATCCCAGGTAGAGGAAGGTGGCCTAAAATGAACCCCTTAAGGGAAAAACTTGTGTAAAATAACATAAATGATTAAATGAAACTTTAACCCTATGCTAATATGTTTTACACCATATTTTGCATTATAAACATGTTTTAATAATATTTTAAACCCAAATTGAGTAATGAAAAAAATAGATTTTTGAAAAAGTGTCCAAAGGATCATTTTACCCTCACCCAAGGTCAAAATTATCCTTCATTTAAAAATAATTGTAAATTGTTTTTTATCGGCAAAATAAAGGATATAAAAGTAATTATGAGAATACATAATAAAATAAAATAAATTTTGCAATGAAATAGCATAAATAATTTATTTTATGTAAACTTTAAAATAAAAAAGTGTCATAGATAATTTTGAAAAAACAATAAAATGGAATATTAGAAAATTATGATCGTAGGATAACACATGGACTCAAAGAGAAAGGTTTGGGTAGTCACACATTTGGCTCCCATGAAGACTAGGACGCGGTACCGGATTTTCTTCAGCCAATGATACGCTAGTAAACGATCCATGTAATGGATCATTTTACCCGGCAACATGGTCGTCTATTTTAGGTCATATAACTGGATGACGCCGTGAAACGTAACAAACTTAGCAAGTGTAATTCACATCTTAAAAACATACTCTATTAGGTAAACCAAGTCATATTTCTGTACATGAAAGACTTATACCTAAATAAATATGAAAGTTAGTGCTTATCTTATAAGAGATGTTGTAAAAACCACTTTTATAAAGAATTCTTTTCAGGCGCTATACTGCGATCGCTTGAATACCGTCATTGCTTCTTCTTCACTTGGCACAACTAGTTTATGCGTTACCCTATAGATAGCGCAACCTGTCTGGAAGAAAACCTATGTGGATCGTTTTGCCCGCTAGCATTATTTTAGGCCACCTTCCCCTAATGATTCTAGGTTGCCATGGTGATTGCGACCGATTTAAGATGGGAGTCCTATTACTTTCGTATTACTGAATTTAATATATAGAATCGTAATAATTTTGGACTCGTGCATTTTTGCATACGAATGCAACAGTTACTGCACCAAAATCTGAATATTTATAGAACTAATTATAGTACAAATGCACCTACCTCATCTGCCCCGTTTGACTTACAATTTCAGACTTGTTTTTTTTTATTGTCTGTGTCGATTGCAAATTATTTAGAACAAGCAGAAAATTTCACAAAACCTACAAGATTATTTAAAAAAAAATCCTTCCAAATATACAGATCAGGGATTTCAACGTCAGCTACGCAAGTCACATTTTTATTAGCCCCCGGTATGCTATTTCTTTCTCCCAGCTTATTTTGTCTCCAATAAATAACGTTACCTTGTATACGCCAGCCGTAAAACAAAAGCCGATGTTTCATTGTGCGACTAAATACTCTACAGCATTTTTTAAAATTTCTAAGCATTGCACATTTTCACTGTTTATACCGTCGTATTGGGAAAAAAAAGTACTTTTTAATGCAATTTGTTTGAAAACTGCATCTCCATTTGTTTTTGAAATATTAATTTTTTTGTAGTTTTTAGCGACATTTGTTTCATTTTGCAACTCAAGTACTCCATTTCTGTAGAAATTAAAGGAAAAATTGTTGAAAAATAGCAATTATATCTTTTTCTTGCTATTTTCTCATAAAAATTGAAAAAAAAATTAATTAAAATACGTGCTATTTTGAGAAAAATATAAATGAATGATTTATGATAAAACAGGGAGCTATTATAAACTATATTTAATTTTAAGAATCTATATTAATGCAAATGACGCAATTTTACATAAAATAAAAGCGTGTGCTTTAAGTCTTAAAATTGAAATATGTTTTGCAGTAGAGTTCCGATTATCCGAGTCCCGCTTAACCAACTTATTTTCTTCTGGTTGACTTGTGGCTTCTATTATTATGAAACAGCCATTATAAATGAAGCGTTAGATGAAGATGAAAGAGCAGTCGTAAAAAGTTAGAACTCTGATTTTCTGGTCAGAATAGAATAAAAATGGCCATATTTATTTATTTATTTTTTTTTTTTTTTTTTGGCTGTTTCATAATAATAGAAGCCACCAGTCCACCAGAAGAAAATGAAGTAATGGAAATGCCGGGGGCGACACTAAATTCTGAAAAAGCAGAATTCCTGTTCTCTAGTTTTGATCTCACTTTATATGACATCTGATTTACTTCAATCCGAATTTCAATTATTTTTGTTGCATATATTTATAAGTATGTAAAATTTCTCAAAGATTCAGATACTACAACTTTTAGGAACTGTTAAATTGTGTTAAATACTAAAAACTTTCCATGCAATGATCTTAAAATGATTATTCTTGTAATTTGATCTAGAATAAAAAAGTACATGTTTCAGAAGGCACAATCCCCTTGAACACCCCGTTTTCTCGTTAAGGGGGCTGGTCACTCAGCTTCGGAATTCTCCTCCGTAATGTTAAGTCTATGGACTTTTGATGCATTCGTATATTTAAAATATTTCCTTGGGAAATTCACATTTTTAACATCTTTTTTCTGTGTATAAAATTAAATCTACACTTTAGAAATATTTAGAGAGCTAAGAAAAAAAAGGAGACATCTTTTAGGAAGTGTACACAAAAATAGTAGTTAAAAATATTAATTTCCCGAAGAGATATTTTGAATATACGAATGCATCAAATGCCCATATACTTTACATTAGTGAGGGGAAATCGGAAGCTGGGTGACCAGCCCCTTAATTTCACGATCACAACTTTCAATTGCGCTATTTCTTGTTTGTAGTATGTCTAAGGGCGCGATTTACACTGTGCTTTTATTGGGATAACCATCTCGTTGTACAGGGATTTTATCTTAATAACATTAATATCCTAATAGTAATATTTACTTATCCTGCCAACTACGAATCATATTTTGCAGAAGTTTAATAAAATGCTATGTAACGGAGATATTTATGAAATATAAATGAATCTCATTACACAAATCTAATATAGAAATTCACTGTTATTATAATTTTTGTTTTGAAAAAAAAAAAAAAGTCATTCAAAGTCCTTAATACCTGTAAGAGAAAAAAAAAAGAAGAAGAAGAAAAAGGGAAGAAAATGGCTTAAAATTTTTAAAAGTCAATTTACGATCTTCTGCATTAAAAAAAATTTCGCTGCCGGTTCGGCCTACAGGCGAAGATAGATTTCGAGGTTAAGTACAAATTTCACGAACAAAAATTAAATCAAGATTGGAGATAAACCCAGTTTAACAATTTTATCTGGCCGCTTTTGATGAGTTTTTAATTACATTTTTCTGTAACAGCTGGTTTTATCAGAGTCATTTTAATACGATAGATCAGAATCATGTCAGATCAGATACGATCAAAATCATGCTAATACGATAGTTTTTTCTTCAACACCTATTTTTGTTTAATTTGTTTTGGCTGTAACAGTTGGTTCTATGAAAAACTTGTCAATATAAAAGTTGTAGATAAAATTAAGGAAATTTATAATAAATTTGAGCGGATTTGATACCTTGTGAACTAACGAAGTTATGAATTTTTTTCTTCTTTACCTCCCCCCCCCCTTTTTATTTATTTATTTTTTTTCGGTAAGAGTTGGTCCTATCAAAAACTTGTCACTATAAAAGTTGTAGATAATATTAAGAAGATTTACAATAAATTTTAGCGGATTGGATATCATGTGAATTAACGAAGTTAGGAATTTTTTTCTTCTTCAACATCCACCCCCCCCCCCCTTTTTTTTTTGTTTGTTTGTTTTAATTTTTTTTCCGGTAAGAGTTGGTCTACCAAAAACTAGTTGTAGATAGTATTAAGAAGATTTATAATAAGTTTAAATGAATTCGATATTTTGAGAATCGACGAAGTTATGAATTTTTTCATTCTAAAACCCATTTTTTTTCGCCCCTTGAGCCCAGTTTTAATTTATCAAAAATCTGTGATACATAAATTTTTGGCCGTATTCCTAGAAGTATTAATAACTTTAAACTGATTTGATATGTATTATATTTAAGAAATAATGGGTTTTTTCGGTTTTCGCAAACCACCTCCCTAATTCTACCCCCTTGGTCCGATTTTGTCCATTAACGAACTAGACCGAGATTTTCTGTCCCTTTATCTTATATATCAGTTTGGAAGAGATTTGTGCAGAATTATGGAAGTTATCGTGTCCATAAAAAACTGATATATATGGATGTATAGATAGATAAAGTTTTGAACTGAGGTTGGTTTTGGATTCTATGGGTCATGATCGGCATAGATCTGCAAAAATTTTTCAGAAATTCCAACGCAGGGGAGAATATAATTGGCGGTATCTCTTACGAAATTTACCTAAAAGCGCCAATTGAAAAGTATTTTTAATGGGATCGCCATTTCGAGAAAAAAAAATTCTCACTATTTTCCAAGGCATCAACGAAAAAAAAAATCAACTTATTAAATTTCAAAATCCAAGGAGGGCAATTCACCCTGCTTCCTCTAACTCATTTTGCCTTTTATAACAGACTATATCAATGACACCAAAGCAGTGGTTCCCAACCTTTCATTGCCCACGCCCCACCGAAACATCTATAAAGTCACTATATGCCCCTTCCTCACTTTGTAAATTATGTCTCTGTTTATTTAAAATGTGGTGATTCACACGGGGAAAACGTAACTGAGCCTTTACAAGAACTATTCATTTCACATTTTTAAACTTATCAAAGAGGTGAATTTTGTGTCATAAATGTGTTTTTAACATAATTTAATGAAATGTTATATACACCTTCGCCTTTGTGGCAAAAAGAGTTTTGTGTACGTTTTCCAACTTACCCAATCAGGGCCGAAACTAAGGGGGGGGGGGGGGGCAGAGGGAGCATGCGCTTCGGGCACCTGAGAACAAAAGGCGAAGAGGGCGACAAAGGAAGATTTTGTTTGTCGATTTTTCCCACTTATATGTTTAGCAGAGTATTGTTAAAATCATCCTGTCGGGAGAATACCAAAGCATAGAATAATCTAAGGATGATATGGTATAAGGATCCTGTATAAAACGGAATGTTTTCGATTCCGATTTCAAGATTTTAATGAATCAATATTTGACAAAGCTGATTACGTAGATCAGTATTACATATTTTATGATAACATATTTTAAATTTTAAAATAATCGGTTATTGGAAACTTAGTAAAATTCTCTTTGTAAATTTACTTTGCAAAGGAGGAGGGGGGGGGGGGGGGGCAAAACCTATGTTTGGCCCGGGTGCAAAAAAACGTAGTCTCGGCCCTGACTTCAATGTTAAAGAAAAGTGTTATACGGTCTGCATTTTTATCGTCACAAAATATCTTGAAAAGAGACTTAGCGTAAAAATTGATAACATTCGCACATTTTATAATTCATTTTTGTAATTTATTAAGAAATGGTTGAAAAGCTTTTTATACTCAATTTTCTTTCTATGGATAACACAATACACAAGAAGCATTTCAAAATTGTCACCTTTATCAATTTTAAGTAGCCATTATTCCCCATCACAACAAATTTTCTCTGTTTTCCCTTTCCCAATATGATTAATTGTCTTCCATGTATTTTCTGATTCTGAAATTTAAAATGTATATGTCATCATTTAAATTTATTTACTGCGTAGGATGCTGCACTACAGTCATAGATATTTACAATCTACCCATTTCCTTTTCTAATGCTGTTTAAGATTTAAAAATTTTATAGTTAGTAGTACCATGTTCAGATATTTCATATATCTTTTATGTTAAATATGTTCAAGAAAGCCAGATTTATATTTACTTTTAATTAGTTTCACTTGTAAAAGTTTCTTCGTGTCGCATATAGCAGAGCGAATAGAAGTAGAAAGATCATTCAATAAGTAATCGGAAGCGCTACTAAAAATTGTAAAATATAATGATAACCAGGAAAATTATATTGATTTTTAGCACAAAAAAAAATATGTCTAAACAATTTAATAGATTATTGGTATAATTATGTGTTAATTCTAATTTAAACTTTTGACTGGAAACATTTAAAAAAAATTATTTAAATTTTGCTTGCATTTCATTTTTTAAAAATTTACAACAATACGTTAAAAAAAAAAAAAAAAAAAAAAAAAAAAAAAAAAAAAAAACGACAAAAGAAACTGATAGCGAATGGGTTTCACCTCTAAAAAGTGAAATTTATGCTCCACTTTAGAAACCACTTCGCTAACGTAAAGCAAGATCATTTTTTGTAATGCTGCCATCTATCGTCAACAATCCTACTAATTTAATAGTTTAATTTCTTATTGATTATGAAATCTAAAAGCAGCTTTTCCATTACTTTATTCAGCACTTTTATAAAATAAAAATAATATATTTGTACGATTTTTGTTATATTGAAGACAGATAGAGTATTTTTTAAGCTCTTTTGATGTCTGTACTAAATAAAATCTATAAATAATTCACCTCATAAGAGTCACATTTACCATCAAGTATCCTTTTTACGTTGTAACTTTTACACAAAACTTTCATAAACATTTAGACTATATTCATAATAAGTATGATCTCGTGTTAAAAAAAATATATATATTTACTGACACATCAGCTACAGGAGTAACAAGTATAATGAATTAGGTAAAAATTAATGATACTGGATAAAATAAGTATCAACAGATGGCAGCACTAAATTTTCTTTTACCCTTTTTAATTTTGGAAAATTCCGTCTCTCTGTGTTTCAAGGCAGAGACGAATTTAATCTATCCTAATAATAAAACATTTAAGTTAATAAAACCAAAGCTTTTCTTTCTCGAATTAATTTTAAATATTCTTTCATTTAATTAAACGGGATAATTTTAATGGATTCTACTAACAGTTGAACATTATCCGAGGATTTTATTTATTAAAGTAATAATAATAATAATAATAATAATAATAAAGCAATTTAACAAATTACAACTACCATTTGGAAAATGAATTTTCCAAAGACTAAAATTTAAGACAAAAAATCGCACGGAATTGATCATACATTTCGTACGCCATGAATTAAACATTAATAGTGTTATTACACGTAAAAATTCCAAGCGACAAAAATCGCCTGCGACTCGTACGTATTATCCACCTGAAACTTATGTATCATCCAAGCATTTCATTGGCTGTTCGGGAAAAGGCTTTTCCATCGTCAGATTTCCAAGAAATCTGACGACCCATTTTAAATGAAATTTCATTCTTGAACTTCTAAACATCCCACAATATTACTTTTTACACCGTCGTATAGAGAAAAAAATGTACTTTTAAATGCAATTTGTTTGAAAGCTGTATCTCAATTTGTTTCTGAGTTATTAATTTTTTTTTTTCTAGTTTTTATTACTTTTTTGTCATAGTGGCAACAGAAGGTATCCATCTGTGTTGAAAGTAAAGGGTATATAAGAAAGTATACATATTTCTGTATAGACCAATCAGAAAATGGATAAAAGGATGATTAAACCAATAAAAACCTTCAGATATGCTTTTGATTTCCTACCCTGATGAGGACAATAACCATTTTTCCAAATGGTTAATAATAGCTTCTCAGTCAGTCAGAGATACTGCTTTGTTAGGAATTCTAACAAAATAATTTCAGCTCTGTTTTATATTAATCAGATAAAATGTGAATAAAAAAACTGGTGGATCCTTGAAAGCCGAACAGTTTGCTACTTAAGCCCTTTGCGACGAGAGAATTTTTAATCTTTTATCACCGGTTTTTCACCATAGAGAATTTCGCCTAATTTAAGCTCAGAAATGCTTTGATTAAATTAGGCAATATTCACATTTTAAAATTACTGAAAGGAATAATCGAGGATTCTAAGCATTTTATGCGTCGTGTATGCGTGACTCTTTTCTCCAAATGATTAAAGGACAAACTTGAGCGATTATTATTTTTTTTTAATCAGTCACAGATGTTCGGAATTCATAATTCAAACAAAACAATTTGAGCTATGTTTCATCCTGATCAACCAAAATATCAATTAGCTAGTGGATCCTTCAATGATTCTTAAATGATAAGTTCGAAGGAAGGTTCAGAAGGAAGTTTCAGGAAAGTCAAACAAATTTCAAGCAAAGATTCGAACTTTGACACATGTTTTTGAGTTAGCGTTAACCGGAGCTATTTTGGTCCTTGCGGGGTTACTTTGATCTATCCCATAAAAAAAAAAAAGGTTTTATTCTTTATATTGAACGAACAGTACAAGACAATTTGGAGTTTTTGCCCTTGAAAAATATTTTATACACTACTATAGGGTATTTGAATAGTTTGAGGGTAATTAAAATTTCTTAGTAGCAACACTGGATGTGTTTGTAAACAACTGTTTTCGTGTGTAAAATTTAACTCTCCAAACTTTCTATGGTGAAACAATCTGGATAAGAGCTACAAATAAGGTAAGTGTCAAAATATTACCTTTAGTAACCTGTAACCCATGTGTGATAATAGTTTTTCCTTTAACTTTTTTTTATTTTGACAGGAAATGTTTACGTTTTCATAAAGTTAACATGAAAACTAGTATTTCGGGGCTACTTTGTGCCAGGCCTTTTCTGGTCCGAAAATGGCTCCAGTTACTTAGAAATCCCTTTTATACAACCAAATCTCTTAAAACATGTTTTAAGTAACATTTTCTTCAAATGTTACTGTAGCAAAATGTTACATTAATTGTTTTTAAGTAATTGTTACTGAGGATAATATGACAAAAACTTTTTCTCGTTTCATTAATATTAAAAATTAGTTTATTGTGTTTAAATGTTTAAAAGAAAAACAAAACAAACAAACAAAAAAAAATGTGATTATCGAGTTTGCAGTGTTGATTTATTAGCAAATGCTATTGCAAGGGGGTTTCAATGAAAATATATTGATTTACATATGAAATGTATTCATTTTATATGAAACAAAGTGAATTGACCAAAGAAGCCCCCAGCAGGGGCTACTTTGTTCCAAAACTTTAAAAATAGTTAAAACAATAAAAAAAATTTCCTCTTTAAAACCACACTGTTTGCTTCATTGTTTCATGTTAATTGTTTACAACTCCATTTCGACGTTGAAAAATCGCATATGATGTTTTTTAATAATGAAAATGTGACTGGAACCAGGAAAAAGTGGCCCAAAGTAGACCAGGTTGACGGTATTGCAATATAGTTTAAAATTGGAGCAGACTACTTTGAATTATTTTCTGACATTCAGATCTGCTCAATGAAAATATGAAGGAGAAGAACAGCGTCGAATCAAGCAGACGGATAAATAATTATTAGTTTTCGTCCTTTTTCCTCTTTGGTTGCAGATTTTTTTTTTTATTTTATGGGAATTCCTTCGCTTTCGGAACTGGTTCTGAAATTGAAAATGACCTAAAAAAATAATATGCAATAAAAATCGAACAGGTGAAAACGTACCAGGTTAGGGATTGAACTCAGCTAGAGTCCTGCATCCGAAAATTCCATTTTAAGTCAACCCGCAATCCGACCCGAACCCGACAAAAAAAATTTCCTCGACTCGCAATTCGACCCGATCAAGCCAAAATAATTTTTGGCGACCCGGGCACGGGCATATTTCAATCTGCACCCGACCCGAACCCGAAAAACTTCAGCCAGCAACCCGAGATGTAAATTAATCTACAATTATATCGCTAATACCAATTTTATCTTTTATATGGAAAAATAGATAAATATATATTATATAAATGTATTAATGTATTACTCCCTTGCCCCCATTTATGAATTACAAATTATTCAAACATTTTGTGACGAAAGCAAGCAAATTCCGTCTTATGTAGATTCTGACACGATACTGACACAGAACATGATAAAATCTCGAAAATTACTACAATTGAGGTAAATGCTGGATTACATGCAACGAAAAATAATACATAATCAAATTTGACACAACTGGAGATTTATATATGTTGCTTTGGGGACAAGTGAAAAATCCATGTTACTGGCTGCATTTAAGGAAAAAGCAAAGAAATTATCAATAGTTTTTACTTTTAAAAAGCGTTACATGTGCAAAAAGGAAAATATAATTAAATACTAATGGTAAGTATTTTTTTTAATTTTAAAATTAACATTTAGTACGCTATTTTAATTTATCTAAAGTGCTCTCCATCATCAAGAAAATCATCGTTAGATAACTGGATCAGGTAACCGGATTTCACCCGAACCCGTCCCGACCTTCGGGTCGTGTGTGATTGACGAAAATATATTTTTTTTTTTTAGCAAATCGGGTTAGGATTGGATTAACTTAATTGTTTCGGGTGGGATTTGATGCTTGCTGGTTGACTAGATTTAAAAAAAAATAATAATAATAATAAAGTCTAGAATATTTTTTCAGATGAAAAAATAGTCTAGACTTACATAATTTAACATTAATGAGTATATGTACGTTCATTTTTTTAACATAAAAGATAAAATTAATATTTGAGATATAATTATAGACTACTTTTCCATAATTGCATTAAAACGTGGATTTTTTTTCCCCCGTTTCGGGTTCGGATTTAAGTGTTGAAGAAACTTTTTTTGTCGTATTCAGTCTGGAATAGTATTTTTGGGTTCGGACTGGGTATAACAACTCAACTCGCGCAGGACTTTGTCTGCAATCAAGGTTCCACTGTATTTTTGTGAACCGCCTATAAAAATATCTCCTGAGATTTTCAAAACTTCCCAACAGATGGCGGAAGTAGTAAGGGATTCCCTGCATTTCTAGAATCGATCATCAAGTTCTTCGACACACATTGCTTTTTTCTCTTAGCAGAGAAGATACATTGTAACAGATTCAGACTGAAATTTTTCAGCAGAGAAAAAAATGATTTTCAAAGAGCAATACTTTAATTGCTGAAATGATGTTTTTGACGAGAAATGATATCCCTTAAAAGATATTAAAAAAATGGTAAATACTACAATGCAAAAAAAAAAAAAAAAAACTAATATAAAAAAGAAAACTACTGCTTCTATGGCTTTCTGTTCTTTTCTCAGCAGATGACTGATATATACAGGGTGTCCACTCTCAACGGTGTCAATTGGCTAATTTCTAAACCGTTAGTCATAGATATATAGTTCCAATTACAAAAATGTTTTAAATGAAGTAAAGAAATGTTTTAAAAGCGATTTGGGTCAGTAAAAACATTTCTTAAAAAATTACGAAATTTAAATTTTTTTTACCGTCCCTTGGTCCTATAAGTTATAGTTAGTAAAATTTTCCTATTACCCTGACAAGTAAGACGAAAAATTTCCCGTTCATATAACACTAAAATTCACCGAGTTATGAAACTTTAAAAATGCATGACTTATACCGCTTTTCTGCATCTGAACACAAATGAGTTAGGCCACGCTTTGAGGGGTCATATACCAAATGCTTAAAATATTCGAAGAACTTATTTCATGTGTATCTGCGCTTTGAAAAAAAAATCTTACAAGTATTACGATTGAGTTAACTTTTATAAAGTTTCAAATTGGCTAAAATAATTGTATTTTAACATATGTTTTATTTTGTAAGAATTTGAGACTCTTTCTTTTCATGATTTCTTTTAACAAAAATTATGTTATTTTTATAAGTCTTTATTTAACTTCGACGATAGTATGTATGATTTTCCAGTTCAAAATTTGTACTCGAACTTTAACTCACTTTCAAATATCCGATCATGTTAGGATTTTTCGCAAATCATAAGTTGTCAAAGTTGAAAAATAACAAAAATCGGATACTATAAAATAGATTATACATGGCTGTGTTTTTCATCTTTTGATAATTGATTTTTGTGTACTTTTTAGCACTGAATCTGAAAATGACCTACATTTTTAACCATCACGTTCGAATTCTTTTGCAAATCGTAAATGCCAAAGTTCTATAGCGAAAATCTGATACTATAAAACAGATGTAAAACTTTTTTATTTAATTTAATTCACTAATTTATTCAATTTTTTTGCTTATACTGGGATTCTTACAGCTAAACAGCTCAGGGGTCCGATGAGGCGGGGGAGAAGGTTCAATTTTAACTTTGAACTTTTCAACTATCAAATTTACAATTTGCGAAAAATCTTGACGTGATGGTTAAAAATGAAGGTCATTTTCGTATTCAACGGTACAGAATGCATAAAAATCAGTTATCAAAAGCTGAAAAACATGAAATAACCCTACTTTTACAGGGTACAGTCGTCCCCGTTTAAACAAACAATGACGGTTCCAGAAAAAATATTCGATTAAGCGGTGTATTTGATTAAACGGAAATCATAACTGAAATATTTAATGCGTAATAAAAAGGCAAAATAACGACGGTATATTTAATTAACAGCATAATAAATCGTTAAGAGAATAACATAAACTAAAATAAATACAAATGCTAATATAAAGTAAGTACGTATTAATTTAATGTCAGAACATACATTTATATGATTTAGGTCACACTTAATGCAGCTCGTTCGAATTGGGTCAAAACTTTACTACTTCTAATTTACGTTACTTATACTGCCTTAAAAAAATCGTTTAAAGCGGTTTGTTTAAGTGGAATTTTAAAGGAGTAAATATCGAGTTATTTTTCGAATGAGTGCAAAATATCAAAACTACCATCTCGAGTCTCGAAGTGACGGTGCATTGCCATTAAAGCCTATTATCATTTGACCTGTCCATTATACACCTGCCGGCCGAAATCATTGCAGGAAGAACTGAAAATTTGTTTTCAGCGTAAAGGAATCGAAAAAGACAAAAAATGGAAGGAAATTCCAGCTGAAACGTGCTTTCTCGCCTATTTTCAAACATCGGTCACACAGTTCTTATTCGATTAAGCGGGGACGTTCGTAAAAGGTATTTGGTTTAAGCGGAAAAAAATAACATGAAACCAATAGGAATAAATTCGGTTCCGGAGGATTCTATTCGAATAAGTGGGTTATTCGATTATCCGTGACCCGATTAAGTGGGGAGGACTGTAGTGTAATCTAATAACATTTTAACATGTATCATTTTGTAAAGAATTGAGACTGTTAATTTTCATCATTTTATTTAACAAAAATTCTGTTTTTTTTTTTTTTTTTTTTTTTTTTTTTTCTATTGCATGTTTATTATAAATTGTATATTTTGCATTAATATGTCACAATAATTAAAGATTTCAAATTTATAATGCGATATTAATTTTACTATAAACCATTTTTTTAATTTATCTCACTAAATTATATTTCTATTAAAGTTGTGAATGACCCCTAATTTGCAACAAAAAATATGCTCCAACTTTAAACAGCTATTGGTTGGCCAATTTTAGTCCTAGAATAGTGGGATTTTTTTTTTTTTTTTTTTTTTTTTTTTTTTTTGTCTTACTTGTCAGCGTAACAGGAAAATTTGACTAAACATAACTTATGGGACAGGAGGACCGTATAAAAATTTAAATTTCGTAATTTTTTAAGAAATGTTTTTATTGATCCAAATTGCTTTTAAAATATTTCTTTACCTTATTTAAAACATTTTTGTAATTGGAATTATATGTCTAAGACAAACGGTTTAGGAATTAGCCACTAGACAACGTTGAGAGTGGACACCCTGTATTTATATATATATGTATATATATTGCCAGAGTTAGATATATGTATATCGGAAAAGATTGTATAAACATGCTTTATTTATTTTTAATTAACCTACATGAAAATGGATTTAATAAACAACTCATGTTTGCAGATTAAAAAATAAAAATAATAAGAAATAAATAAGAAATGTTACTTTCTTCTGATAACTTTAACAAAATAAATAATTTATTTATAAAAATCAAAATTTGTAAAATGTATGCTTATAATATAAGCGCAGCTAAAGATTTTTCCGTTTTTAAAATTCAGCTAATACTTGAAGGCAGGAATATTTGTATAAATATAAAAGGCATAGCATCTATGTCTTAAGTAGTGTTTGACCGCAACAAATTTTTAAGACCGAAACCGAAATTCGGCAATCTTCCTAGTTTCTGCAGAAAACGAAACTGCCCCCCTCCCCCCCCCCAAAAAAAATAAAGTAACTAATACATACATACATATATGTAATTAATTAATTATACGTTTGTAGAAACACATTTCTAACAATCAAACATACATATATATGTAGGGGAAGGTGGCCTAAAATGATCCTAGCGGGCATAAAGATCCACATATGTTTTCTTCCAGACAGGTCACTCTGTCTACAGGTTAACACATGAACTAGTTGTGCCATGTAAAGAAGAAGCGATCGCAGTATTACGCGTCTGAATAGAATTCTTTGAAAAAAGTGCGTTTTATAACACCTGTTATAAGATAAGCACTAACTTTCATATTTATTTACATATACAGTCTTTCATGTACAGAAATATTACTTGGTTTACTTAATAGAGTACAGTGAAACCTCTCTGTGCGATCACCTCCATTAAGCGACCACCTCTCTGAACAACCCTTTTTCCATGGAACGAAATTTATTCCCATAGGCTCAATACTAATTTTACCTCCATTCAGAGACCATCCCAGTTGAACTCCCTCCATGAGCGACCCATTTCTTTGAAGAAAATAAAACAAATTCCACTTTTTCCTGGTCGCTTGAAGAAGGTATTATTAGAAAAATAATTCCGGAGAGCGCATTATTCATCAAACTTCTAAACTAAGTTTAGATTATTTTTTTATTCCGGTAACTTTTAAGTGTTTAAACCCCTTTGTGCCTTTTTAGGCAATGGATTTTACTCTGATGACAAATTAAGAATGACAGTCAAAATCTCCCAGAAATCCCAATCTTCAGAATGACAGTCAAATTCTGTCGGGAAGCTCTCAAAGAAATAGATAAATTAATGAAATCGTTATTTATTTCCATTAAAAAAAATTGCATTTATTTATTGAACTTCGGAAGGACTTGGAAATAAAAGTTATGACCGTAAAGAGATAAACCGTAAAATCAAAGCAAACGTCAATGTATTCATTTTTTAAACTCTGAAGTAATTAACTTATATAATTAACATTTGTTTTGATACTTAATTTTTTATATTTTTTCCTAATGTCAAAAATAAATTTTAGTAACGTTAATTGTTACCCTTTTCCAAGAATTAAAATGTAGATTTAAACATGACCTCCATTAAGTGACCACCTCTCGCAGCGACCCATTTTTATTGAAACGGAACATGGTCGCTTTAGGGAGGTTTTACTGTATTTTTTAGACGTGAATTAAACTTGCTAAGTTTGTTATGTCTCTCGGCGTCATTCAGTTATATCACCTAAAATGGGCGGCCATGTTGCCGGTTAAAATGATCCATTATGTGGATCGTTTTACTACCACTGCATAGGTTGAAGAAAATCCGGTACCGGGTCCTAGCCATCGTCGGGCAAATGTGTGGCTGCCCCAAATCTTTCTCTTTGAGTCTACATGTTATCCTATTATTTTTGGATCATAACTTTCACGTATTCCATTTATTATTGTTTTTTTCAAAATTATTTGTGACACTTTTTATTTTAAAATTTACATAAAATAAATTATGTATGATATTTGATTGTAAAACTTATTTTATTTCATTATGTATTGTCATAATTACTTTTATATCCTTTATTTCGCTGATAAAAAACAATTTACAATTATTTTTAAATGAAGGATCATTTTGCTCTTTGCTGAGGGTAAAATGATCCTTTGAACACTTTTTTTAAAAATCCATTTTTTGTCATTACTCAATTTGGGTTTAAAATATTATTAAAATATGTTTATAATGCAAAATACAGTGTAAAACATATTAATATAGGCCCAAAGGTTTATTTAAACAGTTATGTTATTTTACACAAGTTTTCCCCTTAAGGGGATCATTTTAGGCCACCTTCCCCTATGTGTGTAAGTTTCAAACAAAAACAAAACATAAAAAATAATCCAAGTTTTATGTTTTATTACTTTATGACAACGAATAATCATAGGTTTCTATCAATAATTAATTAACAATGTAGTAAAAAAATAGAGTAAAACTCAATAATGAATATTTAATTAAGTTGTTATAAACATATAAAATGCTTTAAAAATAATGCAGTTAACCAATAATTAATTTAATTAATATTATTAATTTTAATATCTTCTAGATTTACCGTTATTTTACATATGTGCGGGGGAGGGGGGAGTTGCTCACTCAAAGAATATGATAAGAATGTATTAGTCATGATAGGTCAAATTAAAAAAAACGCACAAAAGCGAAAATAACTTGTTAAATTTGATTAAAACTGGAACATCAGCAATAAGACAACACTTTAAGCCTATAAATTATATTAATTAAGTTGTTATAAACATATAAAATGCTTTAAAAATAATGCAGTTAACCAATAATTAATTTAATTAATATTATTAATTTTAATATCTTCTAGATTTACCGTTATTTTACATATGTGCGGGGGAGGGGGGAGTTGCTCACTCAAAGAATATGATAAGAATGTATTAGTCATGATAGGTCAAATTAAAAAAAACGCACAAAAGCGAAAATAACTTGTTAAATTTGATTAAAACTGGAACATCAGCAATAAGACAACACTTTAAGCCTATAAATTATTTTAATTACCAATTTTATTTTCCATTTCCACTTTCTCAAATTGAGATATTTAGCATAGACATATTTAACAGTATTGAGTACTTTACATAATTTTAAAAAATACGATGTGGAACCCGTCGAATTTCGACGAAAGAAAATGTCTAGAGAAGAACAGTTACATTGATTAATAATAAACCTACAAAATTAATTGCCATAAAAAATCCATCGAATATTGGTTAGTCTAACTCTTAAAACAAATGTTATTTTAATTTAAAGTTACTAAAATACCATTTCCTTAAACTTCAACTGTTTCAAGTTATTGAAAAATTAAGCTTTACTCGTATACGTAATTAGTAAAATATAATCAAGAAGGATTATACTTTATTAATCTCAATATGATGAACTAGCTAAAGTACCCGGCGTTGCCAGGAATTTTAAGAATGTTTGTTTTAAAAACCAATTTCGAAATTTAACCTGCAACATAATAATAAAAAACATTCGAAATATTGTACACGTGAATCAAATGAAAACCCAATATAAAAATGTATAAATTTATATAACAGACACGAAATAATACAGCTATAAATGAACTTATTTCCATTCATGATTCCAGCAATAATGTTAAAATAGGGCAATACTTCCATAATCGAATTTTTATCATGCTTCAATACATTTTTTCGCACTTACATGACGTTATATATTCACCACGTCCTTTACATTTCCAATAGGACGTAATATTCCATTTTTTTATCGTCAAATAATTTAAATAATTATAAATTTTCACATGGAAATCATAAAACAGAAAAATTATGACGTAACATTTACTTTTGTTTTAATTCATCAAACTATTTATTTTATGTACTTTCATTTTCCATGTGGAAATTTTGCAGTAGAAAAGTTATGATGTAATATTCCCTTTTTTTAAATTCGTCAAACCATTTATTTCGTTTTTTCGCGTGGAAATCTTGCAATAGAAAAGTAATTGTTGTGGTAAGAATTTTATTGTGGATTTTTAATTGTTAGCAACAGCTATAACGAAAAATGTTTCAATTTCATTGGAAATTGCTGTTGAATGGGTGATTTTTTTATTAATTAAAAATTAACTATAAGTTATTCCGATTCAGGATTACTTTAGTTGCCTCCGCCGTGTTTAAATACACATGTACGTAAGATTACACAATTATGGCTTCCAAACTGTGGATTTGTATAGCATTACAGACAGACAGACAAAATTTCATATATATTAGATTTATCAATTGAGGCTCTTATGGTATGTATTATGGAATGAAAAATCAGCAAAAATCATTTCACTCTGGTACAATCATAGAAATGTTTTTCTGCATGAAATCCAAACCTTACGTCCTTTTTACCCGACTGAAAAGAAGGGTTATGTGTTTCACGCGTATCTATGTATGTGGATTTCTTTATACCCTCGAAACATTCCAACCAACGGCTGGATGGATTTTTATGAATGAGGTCTCTATCGATTCGTCTTAATCTTCCGATGGTACTGTTTCTCTACTCTGTAAAAAAAAACCCGTTAAAATACGGAAATTATACTGGAAATCGAGACGCCAGTACTATTTCTGTATTTAAGCGGATTTTTTTCCCGTAAATTTCAGAAAAAATGCCGTTTTTTAACAAAATTTACGGAAAAAAATTCCGTTAAAATACGGAAATAGTATTAGTGTCTCGATTGCCAGTACAATTTCCGTATTTTAACGGAATTCTTTTTATGTACTGTAACCGAAATTTTTGGGAAAAAAACGTGAATTGCAGTCAAAGATTAGTTGTGATTTTCAAGATGAACATTGAATGCTTATAAAAAGGGGTTTTATTAAATTATTTTTACTTTCATACTTATTTAACTTGTATCAAGGAAAACAACGAATGGATTTAAATTAACATAAGTTTAATTCTACATTTCATGAAACCGTTATAGGTAGCAAGTTTTTAATATGACGGACCCGCTTTTTCACACTTGCATATTTGGTATTAGTTTGCTAAAAAAGAGTTGAAAGTAATTTTAAACCTTTAGTGTGTTTTGGAATTTTTTTGTTTTAAAACAATTAATATGAAAAACACTTTTTATTAACTCATTTCGATGGCCCGCGTCGATTTCTGTTTGTAAACGCAGACTCGTCACGTAACTGGAATCAAAGAAAACAACGAATGGATGCGAATTAACGTAAGTTTAATTCTACATTTCATGTAAGCGTTATAAGGAAGCTCGTTTTTAATATGACTTACACTGTAAAAAAAAAAAAAACGGACTAAAATACGGAAATACTACTCTCAATCTAGACGCCAGTACTATTTCCGTATTTTAACGGAACTTTTTCCCGATAAATTAAAGAAAAATTTCCGTTAAATTCCAAAAAAAAAACGGAAAATTTTCTGTAATTTATCGGGAAAAAGTTCCGTTAAAATACGGAAATAGTATTGCCAGTAGTATTTCCGTATTTTAGCCCTTTTTTTTTTTTTTTTTTTTTTTTTTTTTTTACAGTGTACCTACTTTTTCACTCTTGCATATTTGGTGTTATTTTGTTAAAGTAGTGTTGAAAGTAATTTTCAACCTTTAGTGTGTTTTGGAATTTTGTTCTTTTTAAACAATAAATATGAGAAACACTTTTTATTGACTCATTTCGATGGATCGATTCGAATTCTGGTTGTAAGCGTTGTTGTACTAGTTGCACTCGTCCCCTAATAGAAAACTGTAATCAAAGAAAACAACGCATGGATTTAAATTAACATAAGTTTAATTCTACAATTCCTGTAACCGTTATAGGTAGCACGTTTTTAATATGACGGACCTGCTTTTTCACACTTGCATATTGGTGTTATTTTGCTAAAGGAGAGTTGAAAGTCATTTTCAACATTTAGTGTGTTTTGGAATTTTGTTATTTTTAAAACAATAAATACAGTAAACTCCCGACTATCCGGCCTAGTAAAAAAATGAGGAATGTTGCAAGCGGCCGAGACAGGCAGGTTCCCGTCTGTAGAAAAGTGTTAATTCACGACAGGAAGGAGCAAGATGGGATTGCAGAATGCAATAGCAGAGGCAGACGGGAAGGGAGGAGGGGGTGGGGCTTAAGGATTAATAACCTGTTTCGTTAGTTGTGCAACGGACGTTAACAAGTGCGGACGCTATTTTCCGTTTATCCTGGTTACTTTCGTATAGTCTTTTGGTGTGCTTCGTTTTATTTATCGAAGATTAACGAAATGGGTGATAAACGAAAAAAGTTTGTAGTGACTATGGAGGGAAACTACGAGTTAGCAGGAGGAAGTGACGCCAGCTGATAATATCTGCTTGCGTAAATGAGGAACATTGCGTCGCGGAAGAGGGATAACAGGGAGAAACAGTCACCTATAAAGGACTTTTTCGAAAACTAAAATCGAAGTTTTAACTCTTTTTATCTTATGCATAATTTTTGTATTAATATTTGTGCAATCATTTATTAATAAACAGTAAAATAAAATTTACTCATATTTTTACTAATTAGGCTTACGTTTTGCGTTAAAGTTTTGCTTATTTTGAAACTGTATGTATTGTATATATAAAATTTATCTTAAAATATGTAACGTGCGTTTTTAATATAATGGGGGGGGGGGGGCAGGAAGTGAGCAAATATTTATAGAACTCCGCCCTATCCGGCTTTTTGGTTATCCGGCCTACCCTTCCGCCACATTAGGCCGGATAGTCGGGAGTTTACTGTAATATGATAAACCCTTTTTATCAATTCATTTCGATGCCCTGCGTCGAATTCTGGTTGTAAACGCAGACTCGTCACGTACATTGTAAAAAAAAAAAAAAAAAAAAAAAAAAAAAAAAACGGACTAAAATACGGAAATACTACTGGCAATCGAGACGCCAGTACTATTTCCGTATTTTAACGGAAGTTTTCCCCCCTAAATGCAAAAAAAACGGAAAATTTTCTGTAATTTACCGGCAAAAAGCTTCCGTTAAAATACGGAAATAGTACTGGCGTCTCGATCGCCAGTAGTATTTCCGTATTTTAGTCCGTTTTTTTTACAGTGTAGTACTCCATAGAACCTTTTTGTGTGCCCCCAAACAGTACTGCATGTGTCGACCCCCCCCCCAAAAAAAGTCCTCCACCCTAATCCATACCCGAACTCGATTCGCTTCAACCTGAGCCAGAATCATTCAAACCTGAACCCGAAGTGAAAGTAAATTAATGCGTATTTTCATAAAATTATGGAAAAATAGTCTAAAATTATATCCTAATAATCAATTTTTAACTTTATATAAAAATGATTACATATACATGCATTAAAATGTATAGTTAATGTTTGTTTCATTTGAAAAATATCCAGGGCTTTTTTTTCGCAAAATCGGTTCAACCCGAACCCGGGTCGAAAGAGTCAAAACCTAATCCAAAACATTTAAAGTTAAACCTATCCGAACCGCTGTCTGTTCATGTTAAATCTGGTTACCAGCCACGAGGCAGGACTCTAGTTATGCGCATCATACTTTGATAAACCCTGTCTTAAAGTATAATATATATATACCTACATACATATATATTATATAGGCATCAATGTGCGGATTGTTTGTACGTAAATATAAACGTGCAAATTTCCAATTCTTCCAAAGACAGTCAATCAAAATATTCTATAAAAAACGCACTTACAAATTTAATAATTAAAGAATTTCTTTAAAAAAAAAAAAAAAAAAAAAAAAAAAACTTATTTTAACAAAGAATTCACCAGAACAAAATATTCCATTAAAAGCAACACAATGAACGACAGTAAATTGCTAAGTGAATAAAATGTCTAATACTATTAGGCAAACTTTGTTTGCATACATCGTAATTTTGAGAAAAAAGTATATCTTTTACAATTATTTGAGGCTTTCTTAATGAAAAATTCCAAATACTAAGTAGAAAAGCAATAATTCGGAAATTTAAATTATTTCTGCTAAATATCGAAAGGGAACAACTTTATGTTCCCTTAAAAAATCCCAAAATTACTTACTTTATAAAGTATTCTGTATCTTTCAGCAATGTAGTGACAAACTCTTGTGCAGCAATGCTTTGAACACTCTAGTTCAAGTTTTTGTCACAAAAAGAATCGTAGACGCACGTTTCTTCGACTTTTATTCTTAAGTAAAAGCTGGCCATTAATCAGGTTTTGCATTGACGGCGTTCACTTTCAAACAGATAGGCCGAAGAAAGTCCGATTATCGCATATCTGTCTTTCTTCCTTTTCCTGTATAAAGAAAAAAGAAAAATCAGAATATCACGCATTAGAGATATAAATAAATACACTATACTTTCGACCTACCGACATAAACTGGACCCGGATCAAGATATGGTGGAAATGGAGGGGGGGGGGGGGGGGGATGAATGGGACATTTTCGCAAAAATATTTAATTTATATAATTTTAAAGTTATTATCAATATTATATATCACATTTCATTACTTTAGGTATTTGATTACATTTATGCACAATATTTATTCTAGATTATTATACAGTAAAATATTATATATATATATATAAAGTTCCTCTCTGTCCCAATCATCCCCGTAGCAGGGATGAATGGGACACAAATATTTTCCTCTCTGTGTTCAATGTTACCCAATTAAAATTTATAATTATAACCTTATATGCAATTATATTTTTTTAATGTATGATCTTATAATATGGCTGTTATATCTCAGCGTTGGTAATCACTTCTTTTACTCCACTTTCAACTTGTAATGCAAACTTTGTCTGTCTATCTGTTCTTTTTTTTTCACTTACGAGACATTTTAGATATGAAATGAAAGTGAAAACTTTCTTTGAAATACAACATAGCTAATAATTTTCAGTCAAAACTTATTAATTAATATTAATTAAATGTATCTTAGATATCATGCACAACTGAAATTATGTTAAGTGAAGTAGGTATTTATTTAAGAAAAGTTCAAAATTCAATATAATTTTCCCCATTTGACCAATAGACATATACTATTTTTAACAATTTTATTTATTTTGATAAAGTTTCAATAGCAATTTTTTGATAAACTTTTTAACTTTTATTACAATACAATAATTAAGATTCAATATAACTTCTAATAATAAACAACCTATATAATACGAGTACTGTTTAATACAATAATTAACATAAATTATTAATTTATAAACCTATATAATATTATTTAGCTAATAAATAAATTTTTCAACATCTCTAGGGATGAATGAGACAGTCCCATTCATTCCCATGATGCACATATTCAATTGTCAGCCATTTTGCCTCAGAAATTATTTTATCACAATGTTTAATATTTATTCATTTTAATTACCAATATTGAACATTCAAATAAATAACTACAACACATCTTAATTGTTTATATTCTATAAGATATTTGACGACTTCAAATGAAAAAAAAAAAATTACTTTTAATCAGAGTTTCAGGAAATCCAATTTTGAAAAAAAATGAAAACAGCCATGTTGTTTTGCTTTTGGCTCTAAACAACACTATGATATAGTGCTATATATGAGAATAGAAAGCAACTAAAAAAAGTCCTTCCGGCCAGTGCCGGGAGGAAGAGGTAGCTTTCATAATCCTTATTTAAAAAAAGCCAACTTATATCATGCAAACACACGAAGCTCAATTTAGTGGAAACCGAATATAGGAGATTCAATACTAATTTTTATCAATATAATGAATGAGAATTTCGCGAAATTAGTCAGCTTTATCCAAGCTGCTTTTCTTTAAAGTATTATTTGGCTGCAAATTTGGCTGCCAAATTCGGCAATTTCTTAAAGTGCCTGTCATTTTAAGACAACATGGTGGATGAGGCTAAGCAGTGAACTTGGTCGAGACCTTAGTAATTGCTGTGCACATGCTCACTCACATCGGAATAGGTTAATATATATAGGAGTGCTGTCGCATGCAAAAAATCAGATTTTTCAAAATGTCACCCACAATAGAAATTGAAACTGCTATATCTGAGCCATTTTTTAAGGAAAGACAAACAAAAAATGCTCCTGAATCCTTATATCAAGATCAAATACTTAAGAAAGAAACCTTTTTCAATTTGTAATTTTTTTGCACCTCACTTTAAATATATATATTTTTTTTAATTTAATGGCCGCCATTTTGAAACAAGATGGCTGATGAATCTGGCCAGCGAACTTGGTCGAGGTGTTGATGTATACTATCCACATGCCTTCTTACATCGAAATAGGCGAATACGTGTGTTATCGCGTGACAAATACAAGATCGTTTCAAAATGTTAGCCATGCTAGAAATTCAAAGTGCTATAAATCAACCATTTTTTAAGATAATTACAAAAGAACAAATTTTCAGAAACAAAAACTGCTCCGGAATCTTTGTATCAAAGCCAAACACATAAAAAAAATCTTTTTCATTATCCAATTTTTTACTACCTCATTTTGAATTTTAAATTTAATTTTTTTAATGGCAACCCTTTTGAAACAAGATGGCGAATGAAGCTGGCCAACGAACTCGGTCGAGACATTGGTATGTACTATGTACAGACCAAGTTACATCCAAATAGGTTCATAAATACGCCTGTTATCGCGTGACAAAAATAAGGTCGTTTTAAAATGTCAGCCACAAGAGAAATTCAAAATGCTATTACTCAGCCATTTTTTTTTTAGATATAGACGAAAGAAAAACTGTTCCGGAATCTTTGTATTAAGGTCAAACACATACAAAAAAAATCTTTTTCATTTTCCAATTTTTTTTGGTATCTCATTTAAATTTTTTAATTTTTTAATTTTTTTAAATGGCCGCCATTTTGAAACAAGATGGCGGATGAAGCTGGGCAACGAACTCGGTCGAGATATTTGTATGTACTATGTACACACCAAGGTACATCCAAGTCGGTTCATAAATACGCCTGTTATTACGTGAGAAAAATCAGGACGTTTCAAAATGTCAGCCACGATAGAAATTCAAAATGCCATAACTCAGCCATTTCTTAAGATACAGACGAAACAAAAACTGCTCCCGAATCTTTTTACAAGGTCAAACACATAAGAAGAAAATATTTTTTCAATTTTCAATTTTTGGTACCACATTTCAAATTTAAATTTTTCTTAAAAATTTAAATGGCCGCCATTTTTAAACAAGATGGCGGGTGAAGCTGGCCAACGAACCCGGTCGAGACATTGGCATGTACTATGTATAAACGAAGTTACATACAAATCGATTCATAAATACGCCTTTTATCGCGTGACAAAATTCAGGACGTTTCAAAATGTCAGCCACGCTAGAAATTCAAAATGCTATAACTCAGCCATTTTTTAAGATAATTACAAAAGAACAAATTTTCAGAAACAAAAACTGCTCCGGAATCTTTGTATCAAAGCCAAACACATAAAAAAAATCTTTTTCATTTTCCAATTTTTTAATACCTCATTTTGAATTTTAAATTTAATTTTTTTTAATGGCAACCCTTTTGAAACAAGATGGCGATTGAAGCTGGCCAACGAACTCGGTCGAGACATTGGTATGTACTATGTACAGACCAAGTTACATCCAAATAGGTTCATAAATACGCCTGTTATCGCGTGACAAAAATCAGGTCGTTTTAAAATGTCAGCCACAAGAGAAATTCAAAATGCTATTACTCAGCCATTTTTTTTTAGATATAGACGAAAGAAAAACTGTTCCGGAATCTTTGTATTAAGGTCAAACACATACAAAAAAAATCTTTTTCATTTTCCAATTTTTTTGGTATCTCATTTAAATTTTTTTATTTTTTAATTTTTTTAAATGGCCGCCATTTTGAAACAAGATGGCGGATGAAGCTGGGCAACGAACTCGGTCGAGATATTTGTATGTACTATGTACACACCAAGGTACATCCAAGTCGGTTCATAAATACGCCTGTTATTACGTGAGAAAAATCAGGACGTTTCAAAATGTCAGCCACGCTAGAAATTCAAAATGCCATAACTCAGCCATTTCTTAAGATACAAACGAAACAAAAACTGCTCCCGAATCTTTTTACAAGGTCAAACACATAAGAAGAAAATATTTTTTCAATTTTCAATTTTTGGTACCACATTTCAAATTTAAATTTTTCTTAAAAATTTAAATGGCCGCCATTTTTAAACAAGATGGTGGGTGAAGCTGGCCAACGAACCCGGTCGAGACATTGGTATGTACTATGTATAAACGAAGTTACATCCAAATCGATTCATAAATACGCCTTTTATCGCGTGACAAAATTCAGGACGTTTCAAAATGTCAGCCACGCTAGAAATTCAAAATGCTATAACTCAGCCATTTTTTAAGATATAGACGAAACAAAAACTGCTCCGAAATCTTTGTATAAAAGTCAAATACATAAGAAAAAAATATTTTTCCATTTTCAATTTTTTGGTACCACATTTTAAATTTTAAATTTTAAAAAAATTTTAAATGGCCGCCATTTTGAAACAAAATGGCGGATGAAGCTGGCCCACGAACTCGGTCGAGAGATTGGTATGTAGTATGTACACACCGAATTACATCCAAATCGGTTTATAAATACGCCTTTTATCGCTTGACAAAATTCAGGACGTTTCAAAATGTCAGCCACGCTAAAAATTCAAAACTCTATAACTCAGCCATTTTTTAAGATATAGACGAAACAAAAACTGCTCCGGAATCTTTGTATAAAGGCCAAATACATAAGAAAAAAATATTTTTCCATTTTTAATTTTTTGGTACCACATTTCAAGTTTTAAATTTTTTTAAAAATTTTAAATGGCCGCCATTTTGAAACAAAACGGCGGATGAAGCTGGCCAACGAACTCGGTCGAGACATTGGTATGTACTATGTACACACCGAATTACATCGAAATCGGTTCATAATTACGGGAGTTACAGTGTGACATAGGTCAGATATATATATATATATATATATATATATATATATATATATATATATATATATCAATTTTGAACGGAGGGTGGTTTCGGGGTCTGGGGGTCATGATCGATGAAAATATACCAAAATTTTTTTGAAATCGCTTTCCTCCGGACGGCTGCAATAGGTAGCTTTTTTGTAAAGAAAGCTACCTAAAAATGTTTATTGCCTGAAATATTGAGAATGTCCCATGCATCCCTTGTCCCATTCATCAACCAACTCCCCTACCTGGCTTTATCGTACGTGGTTTTAGTGTACTGTGGCCTTAGCGTACAACCAAAACAGTCAACGTGGTTTTATCGTAGAACAAGGAGGGAAAGAGATAAAATAATGTGATGGATGAAGGAGATGTTTCCTCTTTACTTCCCTCTTATAGGGCCAGCTATACATTTCTAAATTGGCAACATGAAATTAAATTACTAACATATGATTCATTTACAAATGTAGTTATGAAATGTTTTGATAAATTTTGAATTTTGAGCTAAAGGAATCGAATAAGTTCTGCTTATTTTATGTATTTAAAATTTTATTTTAATGATTTATTGTTCGCTTTTAGAGACATATATATAATATAAAATTATTTAAAATACATTAAACTACCCTAAAAAAAAATCTCTAAATTCCATTCATCTAAAGAAAAAAAAAGGGAAAAAAGAAAAAGAAAATTAACAGAAGAAAAGCACTGATTTCTACAACTAAATATCAATATCTCAGCACGAAAATTATGCAAAGGTTTTGGACAATAAATGTTTTTTTTTTTTTTTTCATTGAATCGCCCACCCCCTCCTCCTTTGCAGCTATTTTGAACACTTATACCGCCAAATATCAGTATTATTTCTTTACCAATCTTTTACACAGTCAGGGGGACACGTATTTTATCCATATATTTTATCTCTGTATAATAAAAAGTTTTGATTTGGAAATGGACCAATGAAAATCTGCGTAGATATTTTCGGCAGATCGGCATCCAGTTTGAATGCCTTTCTTCGTTAATATTAAAAAAATTGTTGCATACAAAAATATGAAAATCGGTAGTATTATAGAGAAATGTTTGATAAACACGCTGATGCAGACAGCTTTCAAATCGAAGAATTATTTTAAGAGATATTTAATGCCAAAGTTGGACAAAATCGTTCCATTAAAAAAGTTTTATAGGAGCAAAAACTGTACATAGGAATTTAATCATTTTTAGATCATTTTATGCGTCAGAATTTCCCAGTGTGCAGACTGCATTTAGTATTTTAATTTGACTCATTTTTTGAGGTTTTACCTCTATTTTAAATTCAAATTCGCAGCATTTCGAGGGATATTTTTTACAAAATTTAGAAAATTGTATTAATGTAAACTGTTGACAACTGTATAAACAGCGCAAACAATAATTTTTGTTTCAAATATAAAATTTATTTTACACGTGATTATTATAAACAGAAAATATAAAAAGCAGGAAGTCATTAAAAATTACGTCATAAAAACTATACTTACACGTGAATTTTAAAAGAGAAAGAATATTGTAAAATAATAAATTCATTAACATGCGTTAGAAGTCTGAAATATGAGAATTGACGTCACATTTACGTCACATTAGACTTATTACGTAAAATGAACAAAAAATAGTATTGCAAAACAGTTTAAATTTAAAAATTGAGCGAGACATTTATTTGATATTTTAAGATGATCTTAATATTTCATTTCTAACAAAAGTATTTTTACGTGAATATTAAAAAGAGAAAGAAAAGTTTGGTGAAAATTACGTCAGATTATAATTGTCAGATTCAAATTATAATTCGATCTTCCGAAATCTTTTTAAAGCCGATCAAATTGGCTTGCTGTTAGAGTCTGCGGTGTCTGAACGGGGGTTGACGAGCGTAGCTCGTAGGGGGCAGAGCCCCCTAGTATATATATATAAAAGTAATGGTTTGGAAATAGACCAATAAAAATCTGCGTAGATCTTCCCGGTACACTCCTAGATCGGAATCCATATTTCTTGTGACTGGGGGTCTTACTTCATTAATACTAAGAAAACTGTTTATCACAAAAATATGAAAATTGGTGCTATTATAGAGAAACGTTTGAGAAACACGCTGATGCAGACAGTTTTTAAACCGAATTATTATTTTAAGAGATATTTAATGTTAAAGTTGGTAAAAATCGTTTAAAAAAATTATTTGAGCAAAAACTGTACGGAGATTTTTACACCATTTAAAACTTTAGAAGTTCCCGGTGTGCAGACTGCATTTATTTTTTTTTTACTTTGACTCATTTTTTGAAGACTTATCTCCATTTTAAATTTGAATTTGCAGCATTTCGAGATATATTTTTTATATATTTTAGAAAGGATAGTATTTAAAACTGTTGCCAATTTTTAAAAAAGCCCAAAGAATAATATTTCCTTCAAATTAAAAAAAATATATTTACACGTGGCTATTATAATTAGAAAAAGACTTTTTCAATGAGAATTAAGTAATTGCACGTTAAAAATCAGAAAAATATTGAAAATTACGTCATAAACACTATAACTACACATGCATTTTAAAAGAGAAAGAAAATTTTTTAAATACTGTAAAAGTATTTATTTTCGAGAGGCTTTAATTTTCGCGATTTTCACGAGCCCGTCGTAATCGCGAAAATTTAAGCCTCGCGAAATATACATATTTTTTCGCCTCAAATAATAATGAAAAATCAAAAAAATTTCACTTTCGAAATTTAATGATTACAGTTACTTAAAAAGAAATAAGTACAAAAAATTCTTGAATACTTACAACTATTTCTTGAATATTATACAACTACTTCTTGAATAAAAACAATAATACAACTAATAGGATGCAGCTCATTCACTTACAATATTTATACCACCTTCTTTGAAGCCATTCGTTTTTAGAGCGATGGGGAGAGGGGGGGGGGGGGGGGGGAGCGAAGAACTTTTCTGACAAAAGGAAGTTTCTTAAATTGCCTTATGCAAAATGGGTTCTATATAGGTAGTATCGAAAATTTTCAACTTTTGGTTCAGTTCATATAACATTCGCGAAATTTTTAGCTCGCGAAATCTCCGATATCTTCACTTTCGCGAAAATTACAACTCGCAAAGATAAGTGCTTTTACAGTAATAAATTCATTATTATGCGTTAAAAGTCGCAAATTTAGGAAATTTACTTCATATTTAAAAAGGCCAAATAATTGGCAGTTGGCAAAACAGTTTAAATTAAAAAATATATTTGTGCGAGAGATTTATTTCATATTTTGATATAATTATTTCAATTATTATCATGAATTCTAAGACAGCGCAAATAATAGTATTTCCTAACAACAACGTTTTTTCATATTTATGTTAAAAAGAGAAAGAAAACTTTGGTGAAAATTACATCAGATATAAAACGATACATTTCAAATGTGTTATTTAAAAAGATTTTCTTATAGAGCTGTTAAAAAACCAAGAGACAAAGATTCTGTTTACTTAATTCATTTTACATTAACTTATTTTCAAATTTTTAACTATTTTTTTTAAATCAAAAGCGAAAACAGCCATTGTATCCCTTAACAAACGCTGATTTCGACTTAAAAATCTCCAATCAAAGGAATACGAATGAAAACCCGTTTACAGGGAGATCGCCAAAATAAAAATCTTTAAGATTTTGAACAATTATGGATTGTGAAAATTATTATATCTCTCTATTCTAAAAAAAAGTAACTACCGCTGTCACCGCCGCCGCCGCCGGTTTTGAATTTTTTGTGACCGGAGGTCTTTCTTCGTTAATATTAAAAAAACTGTTGCATACAAAAATATGAAAATCGGTAGTATTATACAAAAATGTTTGATAAACACGCTGATGCAGACAGTTTTCAAATCGAAGAATTATTTTAAGAGATATTTAATGCCAAAGTTGGACAAAATCGTTCCATTAAAAAAGTTTTATAGGAGCAAAAACTGTACGTAGGAATTTAATCATTTTTAGATCATTTTATGCGTCAGAATTTCCCGGTGTGCAGATTGCTGTTAGTTTTTTAATTTGAATAATTTTTCGAGGTTTTATTTCTATTTTAAATTCAAATTTTCAGCATTTCGAGAGATATTTTTTACAAATTTTAGAAAATTGTATTAATTTAAACTGTTGCCAACTGTATAAACAGCGCAAACAGTAATGTTTGCTTCAAATTAAAAATTTATTTTACACGTGACTATAAACAAAAAATATAAAAAGCAGGAACTCATTGAAAATTACGTCATAAAAACTATAGTTACACGTGAATTTTAAATGAGAAAGAATACTGTAAAATAATAAATTCAGTAACATGCGTTAGAAGTCCTAAATAGGAGAATTTACGTCATATTACACTTATTACGTAAAATGAACAAAAAATAATATTGCAAAACAGTTTTAATTTAAAAATTGCGCGAGACATTTACTTGACATTTTAAGATGATCATAATACTTCATTTCTAACAAAAGTATTTTGACGTGAATATTAAAAACAGAAAGAAAAGTTTGGTGAAAATTACGTCAGATTATAATTGTCAGATTCAAATTATAATTCAATCTTCCGAAATCTTTTTAAAGGCGATCAAATTAGAATGCTGTTAGAGTCTGCGGTGCCTGAACGGGGGTTGACGAGCGTAGCTCGTAGGGGGCAGAGCCCCCTAGTTTTTGCAAAAAAAAGTTTTGTAACGGAAGGGGAAATCCTGTAACTCAAATTCGAACTAAGCCTTTATTAAGAATAATTTCTTTAAGCCCTTTTGTTGAAGGGCTATTTTCAATGTTTTTTCACGAAATTTTAAAACGGACTGCAAAACCGTTTTATTTATAATCGATATAATTATCAGAGAGTTCGTACAACAAGAACCATTTCTTTTTTTTTTTTTTTTTTTTTTTTTTTTTTTTTTTTTTTTTTTTTAATAAGCAGACCACGCAACGTGAAAAAAAAGAGAAAATGTTTGCTTACAAAAGCATTTACAACTAAAAATCGATATTTCTTGCGACTTTTTTATTGCAAAATATAAATTCAGACAAAATCGATTTAAAGATATAAAATCATATAAATCAGGTTCATTTAATGTTATTACCACGGTAGATATATTTTTCCTTTCTCCAAATCGATATATTTTATGCAATGTAAATCTAACACATCGTTTTGCCACTCAGCTAGAAATTAATAAAATCTGCTTTAAATTATTTTCTCGACAATGCGAAACTAATTATTTTTCTTTGGGAATCTATTTAAAAGATAAATACATCTTAATAATAATGTAGCTCCCATTATGTTAAACTCGGACATCCAATCTCTTAATAATAAGCTAAGTTACCCTAACATCGAGGTTTTTATTTATTTATTTTTTAAACTGTTATTTCTTGTTAACTTGATTGCTACTCCATACTGTCTTTTAAATTAATATCTAATTTCCTTTAATTTCTTTCTGATTGGATTTATTGCTTTTAACAATGCTACGCCAAAAATTAATTAGATTAAGGACCAAACCTAATGAGTAAAAATATCATTAATATTCACTTTTAATTAACCTTTTTGTTGTCTGATGTTAATTAAAGATGTTAAAAATAATTACGATTCATGAACTTTAATCATAGGGAATGTGAAAAAAAATTATCTGTTTGTGATGAATTAAAGTGGTCATATATGGTTGATTTAATAAAAATTTAAATCGAATAATTAAATTGTGTTTTTGTTAATATCTAGAAAACTAATTAGAAAGAAACATTCTGATGAGAATTTATTAAGGACAATTTCAGCCCCTTTACCTGTTCAACGGTTTATTCGAGTAAGAATGTTTTCACAATAAGATAAAAATAATACCTTGCAAGAGATTAAGTATTAGTCTTTGTAGTATATATACAATATAAACAAGAAAGAAAAAAAATTATGCGTCAAACATGGATTATGAAACACTTTCCAACGCATTCGGAATAATGTAACAAAACTTCAGTGTTTAATAAGTTGAAATGGGATGTCTAATTGAATCATTTGGAAACGCATATTTAAGCGATTTATTTAGGTAAAACGTTTTCACAATGGGATAAAAATAATAGCTGGCAAAAGATTAAATATTAGTCTTAGTAGTATATATAAAATATATACAAGAAAGAAAAAATCATGCGTCAAGCACAGATTAAGAAACATTTTCCAACATTCAGAATAGTGTAACAAAACTTCACCGTTTGATAAGTTGAAATATGATGCCTAATTGAACCATTTGGAAACGCATATTTAAAAGTTTTATTTAGGTAAGAATATTTTCATAATAAGATCAAAGTAATAGCTTACAAGATATTAGATATTAGTCTTAGTAGTACATAAAACATAACCAAGAAAGAAAATAATCTTGCGTCAATTATAGATTATAAAACACTTTCCAATACATTCAGAATAATGTAACAAAACTTCACCGTTTAGTAAGTTGAGATAGGTTGTCTAATTGAACCATTTGAAAACGCCTATTTAAGCGTTTTATTTAAGTAAGAATATTTTATTTTTTAGTAATATATATATGCATTATAAACAAGAAAGAAAAAATAATGCTTGTAGCATAGATTATGAAACACTTTCCAACGCGTTCAGAATAATGTAACAAAAATTCACCGTTTAATAAGCTGAAATAGGATGTCTAAGTGAAACGCATAGCACATTTGAAAAGCTAATTTCAGCAATTCTCATCTACAGTCGGAAAATTATCCGAATTCTTTGAGCAGCCCTGCTCAACGGACAAACAAACCGGAAAAAAAAAAACTAAATAAAAATAGGCCAAAAAAGTAAGAGAGAAATATAGAGAAAATAGAATAACGACAAAAAGTAATTGCCCCCTCCCCATCTCTAGAGTTAAAATGAATATTTACTTTAACCAGATGTAAAACAAATACATATGAAGTAAATGGATGAAAAAAGAAAACGAAATTATATTCATAAAAATTGAGATAGAAAAAAAAAAAAAAAAAAAAGATTGTTGATTAAAGAAGGATAACGAGGTAATAAAACAAAAGTTGATAAAGGGAAATAAGTAATTCATATTATTTTAAAAAATATAGAACTAAGAAAGCAGATGATAAATTAATATTAATTAAATATAAAAAAAGAAATGAGTATGTGTAGAAAAGTGATGAAAGGTATAGTAAATTAAAAGGGATACAAGTGCAGCGTAGAATAACGTGCCCCCCACACACATACATATAGGAAGCAAACAAACTTCTGCAAGAAAAAAAAAATGTTTTTTGAACTTGATTTTATGAATGTGACGAGGAAAATTAATGTTTCAACTAGACAGTTGCCCTTACCCGTGGCCAAGGAAAGAAAATATAGAAGTTGTTGTGATGTTCGGAAAAATATAGGGCGTCATGCGAAAAAGATAAGACGGGTTCTCGCGTGACTCCAAGAAGATCCCTCGGGATGTACAACAAATCTTTATTTCTTTCCTTGAAGATTAATGAAAATGACTAAAGATGGACTATGCTCTATTCACAAATACTTCTTTTTCATTTTTCGAATTTTTTGGCACTAAAAACGAAAAAAAAAAACAAAAAAAAAAACCTTTTTTAGTATCAGAAAACAGATTTAGTATCTAAATTCATAAAATTCCGAATATCATAAATCGGTTTGATCGTACATGAAAGAAAATTTTCTTGTGTTACTTGTTAGATCTCGCAGAATTTTTTGTAAAAATAAAACTTAATGGACTCGGGGGCAGTATAAAATTTTAAATTTCATATATATTTTTTAAAAGTAACTACTTTGGCGCAAGTGGGTTTTTATATCACGAAAAACAACTTTTGAAACATTTTTGCAATTGGAACTATACCTATAAGACTAACAGTTTGGGAATTGACTATTGGTCAAAGATAAGAAAGGACACCCTGTATATTTTAATATGAAGGTGTTTATCTATTTTTCCTTCTTCATGAAAGGTTAAATTATTCTTAGAGACGCGATTGTCGACTATTTTTCTATCATTGTATTAAAATATAGCATTCATTTTCTTATTTCGGGTTTAAGTATTTAGCGTTTGGATTAAAATAAGTAAGGTTCATGTCAGATTTCGTATTGACAAAAATTATCCTGCGTGTTCAAGTCAAAGAAATAAGTTCAGTAAGGTTCGGGTCGGTACAACCTGACCCGTGCAGGTTTCTAATTCGACCCACTGTTTCGGATAAAATCGGGCTTCCAGACTCTAAGCAGGAAGGTAGTGATAATTCTAAGTTCAAAACAGATATAATTGTCAGTAATAACAATAAGAGACACTATATAAGAAATTTTTCTGAAGTTTCGATAAGTATTCATAGACAAATGAAACATGAAACCTGCAATGAAACCTGCCATTGAGAAGATAACTCATCTTTTGCATTATGCAGGGGTGACACAGGTGACTATTTTTATTTTCTGTTCGCACCACTATTTTTAAAAGATACATTTTGTAGTACATTTATTTCTTGAGAGACTCTAAGTAGAAAAGTAGTGATAATTCTAATTTCAAAACGGATATAATTGGCAGTAATCACTATAAGAAACACTATACAAGAAATTTTCCTGAAGTTTCGATGAGTATTTATAGACAAGTGAAACACTCATTTAACCTGCCATTGAGAAGCTAACCGATATTTTGCATTATGCAGGGGTGCCACAGGTGACTATTTTTATTTTCTGTTCGCACCACGATTTTTAAAAGATGTATTTTGTAGTACATTTATCTCTTGCAAGACTATAAGCAGAAATGTAGTGATAATTCTAAGTTCAAAACGGATATAATTGGCAGTAATCACAATAAGAGACGCTAACACAAGAAAATTTTCTGAAGTTTTGATAAGTATTCATAGACAAATGAAACACTCATTTAACCTGCCAGCTAACTCATCTTCTGCATTATTCAGGGGTGCCACAGGTGACTATTATTATTTTCTGTCCGCACCACTATTTTTAAAAGATACATTTTGTAGTACATTTATCTCTTGTAAGACTCTAAGCAGAAATATAGTGATAATTCTAAGTTCAAAACGGATATAATTGTCAGTAATCACAACAAGAAAAATTTCTGAAGTTTCGATAAGTATTCATTGGCAACTGAAACACCTACCATTGAGAAGCTAACCCATCTTCCGCATTAGGCAGGGGTGCCACAGGTGACTATTTTTATTTTCTGTTCGCCCCACTATTTTTAAAAAATACATTTTGTAGTACATTTATCTCTAGCAAGACTCTAAGCAGAAATGTAGTGATAATTCTAAGTTCAAAACGGATATAATTGGCAGTAAGAGATACTGTACAAGAAATTTTCCTGAAGTTTCGATAAGTATTGATAAGCTAAACCATCTTCTGCATTATGCAGGGGTGACACAGGTGACTATTTTTATTTTCTGTACGCACCACTATTTTTAAAAGATACATTTTGTAGTACATTTATTTCTTGCAAGACTAAGTAGAAAAGTAGTGATAATTCTAATTTCAAAATGGATATAATTGGCAGTAATCACAATAAGAAACACTATACAAGAAATTTCCCTGAAGTTTCTATGAGTATTTATAAACAAATGAAGCATTCATTTAACCTGCCAGCTAACTCATCTTTTGCATTATGCAGGGGTGCCACAGGTGACTATTTTTATTTTCTGTTCGCACCACAATTTTTAAAAGATGTATTTTGTAGTACATTTATCTCTTGCAAGACTCTAAAAAGAAATGTAGTGATAATTCTAAGTTCAAAACGGATATAATTGGCAGAAACCACAATAAGAGAGGCTAACACAAGAAATTTTTCTGAAGTTTCGATAAGTATTCATAGACAAATGAAACACTCATTTAACCTGCCATATAACTCATCTTCTGCATTATGCGGGGGTGCCACAGGTGACTATTATTATTTTCTGTTCGCACCACTATTTTTAAAAGATACATTTTGTAGTACATTTATCTCTTGTAAGACTCTAAGCAGAAATATAGCAATAATTCTAAGTTCAAAACGGATATAATTGTCAGTAATCACAATAAGAGACGCTATACAATAAATTTTTCTGAAGTTTCGATAAGTATTCATTGACAACTGAAACAACTGCCATTGAGAAGCTAACCCATCTTTCGCATTAAGCAGGGGTGACACAGGTGAATATTTTTATTTTCTGTACGCACCACTATTTTTAAAAGATAAAATTTGTAGTACATTTATTTCTTTCAAGACTCTAAGTAGAGAAGTAGTGATAATTCTAATTTCAAAACGGATATAATTGGCAGTAATCACAATAAGAAACACTATACAAGAAATTTCCCTGAAGTTTCTATGAGTATTTATAAACAAATGAAGCATTCATTTAACCTGCAGCTAACTCATCTTCTGCATTATGCAGGGGTGCCACAGGTGATTATTTTTATTTTCTGTTCACACCACTATTTTTAATTGGTCATTTTGTAGTACATTTATCTCTTGCAAGACTCTAAGCAGAAATGTAGTGATAATTCTAAGTTTCAAAACGGATATAATTGACAGTAATCACAATAACAGACACTATACAAGAAATTTTTCTTAAATTCCGATAAGTATTCATAGACAAATGAAACACTCATTTAACCTGCCATTGAGAAGCTAACCCATTTTTTGCATTATGCAGGGGAGCTACAGGTGACTATTTTTATTTTCTGTTCGCTTCACTATTTTTTAAAAATGTATTTTGTAGTACATTTATCTCTTGCAGGACTCTAAGCAGAAATGTAGTGATAATTCTAAGTTCAAAACGGATATAATTGGCAGTAATCACAATAAGAGACACTAACACAAGAAATTTTTCTTAAATTTCAATAAGTATTCATAGACAAATGAAACACTCATTTAACCTGCCAGCTAACTCATCTTCTGCATTATGCAGGGGTGACACAGGTGACTATTATTATTTTCTGTTCGCACCACTATTTTTAAAAGATGTATTTTGTAGTACATTTATCTCTTGCAAGACTCTATGCAGAAATATAGTGATAATTCTCAGTTCGAAACGGATATAATTGTCAGTAATCACAATAAGAGACACTATACAAGAAAATTTTCTGAAGTTTCGATAAGTATTCATTGACAACTGAAACACCTGCCATTGAGAAGCTAACTCATCTTCCGCATTATGCAGGGGTGCCACAGGTGACTATTTTTATTTTATGTTCGCACCACTATTTTTAATTGGTCATTTTGTAGTACATTTATCTCTTGCAAGACTTTAAGCAGAAATGTAGTGATAATTCCAAGTTTCAAAACGGATATAATTGAAAGTAATCACAATAAGAGACACTATACAAGAAAATTTTCCTGAAGTTTCGATGAGTATTTATAGACAAGTGAAACACTCATTTAACTTGCCATTGAGAAGCTAACCCATATTTTGCATTATGCAGGGGAGCCACAGGTGACTATTTTTATTTTCTGTTCGCACCACGATTTTTAAAAGATGTATTTTGTAGTACATTTATCTCTTGCAAGACTATAAGCAGAAATGTAGTGATAATTCTAAGTTCAAAACGGATATAATTGGCAGTAATCACAATAAGAGACACTAACACAAGAAATGTTTCTGAAATTTCGATAAGTATTCATAGACAAATGCAACACTTATTTAACCTGCCAGCTAACTCATCTTCTGCATTATGCAGGGGTGACACAGGTGACTATTATTATTTTCTGTTCGCAGCACTATTTTTAAAAGATGTATTTTGTAGTACATTTATCTCTTGCAAGACTCTAAGCAGAAATGTAGTGATAATTCTAAGTTCAAAACGGATATAATTGTCAGTAATCACAATAAGAAACACTATACTAGAAATTTTTCTGAAGTTTCGATAAGTATTCATTGACAATTGAAACACCTGCCATTGAGAAGCTAATCCATCTTCCACATTATACAGGGGTGTCTATTTTTATTTTCTCTTCGCCCCACTAGTTTTTAAAGTTACATTTTGTAGTACATTTATCTCTAGCAAGTATGTTGCCAAAGCATATGTAAAAAAAATTTTGTTTTGAAAAAGTGGTGCGAAATAGAATTAAAAAATATTCGCCTGTGGCAGACCTGATTATGTGCCAGAACTTTATTTTGATAAGACCTTCGTCTGGAATTGCAAGTATGGAAAAATAAATTACAATCATATGTTTAATTGAGAGTTTTTCTCTTATGAAGTAGAGACTTAATATTTTCATTCATTCATATTCAAATTCGTTTTTTCATCGGAAACAAAATTTGGGGTACACACGAATCCAATTCCTCAAAAATCTAACTCCCGATAAATTAAAACCAATCCGATCCGAATCGGACATTGAGCAAAATTATTGGAACCAAGCTGACCGGAGAATAACATTCGGGTCGGATTGGCTCTAAATTATTTCTGAAATCCGACTCTAATGATAGCCCCAAGTTTCATATTGACATGTCACCATGTATAAATATTGTAAGTGGCACTGCACGAAATATTTTTATAGTTTTAACATTCAATTAAATTTTCATAGACAAATGAAAACACTCATTTAACCTGTCATTGTGATCGTAATCCAGATCTAGAGACCTGAATTTCCAGGCCCGGCTCTTCCCGTGCTAAAATCAGTGAAAACAGGTCCGGCCCGGCCTGTACTAAAATCAATGAAATCAGACCCAATTTTCACAGAAAATACCGATTTTTCTGAACATTCAATTATGGTTTTTGTCTGGAGTACTGCATACATATTTTTGGGGAAATTTAACATCATAGATTACTATATATTTTAGATTACAGTTCGTAAACCATAGAATGAAGAATAGCATCAGTACTGGCCCTGCCCGACCCGAGTCTGCTGAAATAATTAAGCCCTGCTTGAGACATGATGCAACTGCCAATGCCAATCTCTAAACTGGACGTATTACATTTCTGTACTGATGTTGTCAATCTAGCATCGGCTCATGCAACATATTTATACTTAACCTCGTCTCAGTCACGTCCATTGAAAACTGTTCACATTTTATTCGTTTAGATTGATCCTTTTAAATTTTATATCGGGACGAATTTTTTTATGGGTTCGGCCCGGCCCATTGGAAACTTTTTCTTCATTTTGCCGGTCCCGTGTCGTGCATTTTGCCCGGGCCCGTGCAGACCAACCAGATCCCACATGACATTCCAGAAACCGAATTGTAGTAGCCCTCAGCTAAATTGCAATTCCGGAAAAATAGTCTACAAACATATTATCTATTATGAGTTTTATTTCTTATGAAATTAACCGAATATCTCTATTCATTCATATTCAAACATTTGTTTTTTTTAATTTAAAACAATTTTCTTGGTATATCCGCAACCAAACCGAAACTGAAAAACTAGAGTCAATCTGATCCTATTCCGACCCGCAACAAAATAATTGGACCAACATGATACAACTAGTGCAGTGGGTCGGATAAAAAAAAAAAAAAAAAAAAAAAAAAAAATCTATAATTCAGGTCGCGCTGACTCTAGTCATTTAAACAAGTCGGAAATTGCACGTCAAACGTGGCAAATGAGGTACGTTCGTACTATAACTAGTTTTATAAAAATTCAGATCTTGGTGAAATAGTTGTTGCACTCTTGTGCAAAAATGCATGAATACAAAATTTATTACTATATATATATTGCATTCAGTAGCACGGAAATAATATGACTCCACCTAAAACAGGGCGGAATCACCATGGCAACCTAGAATCATGACCTATCATGGATATCAATTAATTAATTACGTATGATAGGATTTAATAGAATGTATAAAACTTTTATTAATATCTTTTTAAGTTTTGATTCTATTTTCATAAAATTTGAAATGACTCGACTCGGGTAGTTTTTGCGCTGTTATATGCGGACAGACAAACAGACAGACGGACGGACCAGACGACGACTATAAGTGCTACGTATTTATATAATTACGAACGCATCTAAAAAAATCAGATTAGAATGATGAATACTCGGTCTAATGGAAGAACCCAGATTAAGCGACGAGCAGACAAGGCATAGACCCGGTCCAATAATTATAAATATTCTCGAGTAATAAACATTGGCTAATTTAAACGCAGAATTTCTGCCATAAACAAGGGGGAAAATACTATTCGAAAATAGTGGTGTGAGTGTGTCACGGTGCTCTAAAGCTCTTAATCGGACCCAGGGTGCAGGCTTTTAATGTTCAATACGGATATGTCGCTAATATATCTCTGTGTAAGTGGCATTATACGAAATGTTTTTGAAACTTTGATATTCAATTAAGTTTTCGTAGGCGAATGAAAGCACTCATTTAACCTGTGATTGAGATCGTAATCTATCCCCAGCATGACGTGCCAGAACGTCGTTGTAGTAACCCTCCTCTGAATTGGCGACACTTGTAAAAAGAAGTTCTCTACTTGTTACAAGCAGACGAACCCTAACTTTTCGCTCTAGTTACTAGGTCAAAGGCTTTTACTGGGTTAAAAAGTTGCGTTTGTTATTTTGTTTGTAGCATATCCCAGCCCTTATCAGCGTCATATTTTCTTCTCTCTCTTTTTATTTTTTCCGATTCATCTCGGCAGACCTTCACCTGGATAAGTGTTTTCTATGTCTGGGAGAACAACGAACGATAACCGGGACAATATACTCTGTGAGGGAGTCACGGACAATGTTTGAGGATTAGAGATGCAACGAGCATAAGTGAGAGTGAACGAGATAGGCGGGGTTGCTAACGGAGTTAAAAAGCGAAAGGGAAACAAAAAACTTATTTAAAAAACTGTTCTAAATGCGTAACGTTTCACATACGTTATCTTGAAGGTAATCGCAAGAAGATATGAAAGGCGAAATCATTGGGAAATGATTAGGGGTTCACATTATTTGAAAGGCTTATGGTTCATCATAACCTAGTTTTGCATATTTAACGCATATTGCAACTAAACTGACATCTATAAAAGATGTAATAATAGTGGATCTTTGTGGTAAATAACCTTATAAAACAAGGAAAATGCCTACAAATATTTTCCCTAAAACTATTTGTCTCTTAAAAGGGGATTGATTTAGAGCATGCAGATTCACTGGAGATGGCAGGAGATTATCTTGAAGATATTCATAGAATGCAGAACATTTATTGCTTATAAATAAATTATCGCGGAAAGAATTAAACTTGATCGACTTAAATGAAACCACACAAAAAAGAATTTTTGAGCAATGCAACAAAACCTGTTAAGACGGAATCGCAACGGAAAATTCCGTTGTATACAGGTATTTCCGTCTTAGCCTTTACTGTATTGTAATGTTTTCGCCAGGACAATGGCCTGGACGAAACTCCTCCAGGACTCCTGGACTCCCGACGAAACTCCTGGACTCCCTTTAAGGCTTTCTCAACTGCTCTGCTCAACAAGCGCAAAACGTTTTGACACATTTACAAATTCATTTTTTAACGGAAAGATATAAAATTGGAAAGCCTTGACCATGGAAGCGATTTGGAATCGAACTGTGTTTTCCATTTTTTAATCCACCAATTACCGATTGAGTTATAAGCGATTTTGATCACGTGACACGGCATTTTTCTCCCCTTATTGACTAGATTTTCTTCTTCAGTTCAAAATGCCAACTTTGACAGTTTTTTCTAAAAGATCTATTGCGTTTACAAGAAAACTGAAAAAACAGTTCGATGACATAGTTTCTGAATAACAACATCTTCTAGTTTCATGCGTTTCCGAACAAAAATGAATTAAAACTTATGTCAGAAAGCTGACCCTTTGGATTTCAGAACAGCCTTAAGCCTGACTTCCGTTATAGACAGGATCTCTTTTTCAGAGGTTTTATTGTATTATAAATGTATATTGATTTAAGGCAAGATGACACATGGTGTATTTGAGAGAGTTTGCGAGGGTTGTACGCAGTGCTTAATTCAGGGGAAGGGAGTAGCCCGGGAGGGGAGACACACCGGGATTTTGGAATTTATGCTTATTATTCTAGAAGTGTCATTTCCTCGGAATTTCCACAGTGTCCCAGCCGTAGATGCAGAAATCCCTTTCGGGGAAAAGTCTGAATTCAACACTAATTGTAGAACAATATATTGTGCAAGGAAATCACGGACAATGCTTGAGGATTAAGAGATCATAACAACCATAAGTGAGAGATAGCTGGGGTTGCTAACTGAACAAAAAAGCGAAAGGGAAACAAAAAAAATATATGTATTTAAAAAACTGTTATAATTGTGTAACGTTTCAATTACGTTATTTTGAAGGTAATATAGCGACAAAATTGTTGGAAAGTGATTATAACTAATTGTTGAGAATGAGATCACATTATTGAAAGGCTTATACTGCATCATAATCTAGTTTTGGATTTTAAAGGTATATTGTAGTTAAAATACCATTTATGAAAGATGTAATAATAATGGATGCTTGCGGTATATAACCTTAGCAAACAAGGAAAGTGTTTAAAATAATTTTCTGCAAAAATGTTTGCCTCTGAAGACGATTCGTTTACAGCATGATGATTCGCTTGAGATAACAGTAGATTATTTTGACGGTATTCAGAGATCTATTATAAAAGATTAAAGAAGTAAACGTATGGCTTATAACTAAAATATCGCGAATAAAAAAATAAAATTTGGTTGGCTTAATTAAAAGCTTGCGATTTTTTTTTTCTTTTTTTGAGCAGTGTAATAAAGAGTGCTAAGACAGAGTTGCAAAGAAAGATGAGAAAAATCGAATTTAACTAGGGTTAGTCTTTGCAGTTTTCCTTACAGTCGTACAGTATTATTTCGCTGGGACTATGATTGGTTCCCGTTATAAACAAATTTCGTTTCTAGAGATCTAATTTTGTGTTGATTTATGGCAAGATATCACATATTTGCCAGTGCTTGCGTAGATTGTAAGAAGTTATATTTTGTGAGAGAGTCACGAACATGGTTTAAGCATTAAGAGACGCAACAACCATAACCGAGATTGAATGAGATAGGTCGTTTGCCAAATTAGTTAAAAAGCGAAAGAGAAACAAAGAACTTTAAAATGATGTTTTAAATTCGTAACTTTCGTAACTCAAGAAGACATGAAAGGGGAAATCGTTGAAAAGTGATTTGAATGGATGATTGGACATCACATTATTCAAAGGCTTGTGGTACATTAAATAACTTAGCTTTGCATATTGAAGTTAAACTGCCATCTCTAAAAGATGTAAATATAATAGGTGTTTATGGTAAATAACCTTAGAAAACAAGCACGTGAAGAAAAGCCTCTTTTTTAAAAATTAATTATTTGTTCGGAGATTCTTGTGGCAGTTACTCACTTCAAGATTTCAGCAACAGAATTGATTTGCCCTGTGAGGTTTAAACAACTCTTTTTTACATTTTGAAAGTGTACAGACAGCCCCACCCCCCCTCCCCCACGAGATAGACAAGGTTTCTAAATGAACTAAAAACCAAAAGGGAAACGAAAAACTTATTTAAAAAAAATAACTCTTGTAAACGTGTAACATTCCTTTTACGTTATCTTGAAAACAATCGCAAGTCAACATGAAAGGCAAAATCATTGGAAAATGATTAGTATTGATGACTGAGCATCACATTATCGAAAGGTTTATGGAGCATCATAACCTAGATTTGCTTGTTTAACGCATATTTACGTTCTTTGGTTAAACTGAGTTCTATAAAAAATGCAATGTATATTGGTAAATAACCTTATAACAAACAAGGAAAATGTTTAAAAACATTTTTCAAATGTTTGTCTCTGAAAGTGACTGGTGGAGTGCATGCATGATTCGCTATAGATGGCATTAGATTATCAAAAAGATATTCATAGTATGCTGGAATTTAAAAAGAATCAAGATTTTTAGAGTAAACAAATAGATATATTACTGCTTATAGTTAAGATACGGTAAAAAAATTAAAGTTGATTTACTTAAATAAAATTTCTATGAAAAAGAGAAAGAACTTTTTGAATAATATCTTAATATATATGTAAAGTTATTTTGATTTGCAGCAAATTGGGAAGTGTGCTAGGGTTTGCATGACGATTTTCAATCTTCCTGGGGGGCATATTATGTCCAACAGAAATGTGTGAGTGTGCGTGTGTGTGTGGGGGGGGGGGGGAGATTAGCTCCAGATCCACCACCTGAATTTAACACTAAGCTGAATTCAGGCTATTCAATGCATATGTGTGATTCGGACAGGTCAGTTTCCTTCTAGGAAAATATATAAGGATTACCTAAAAAAGTGGGTAAGAATTACCTAAAAAGCAATTGGTCCCAGGGTTCTAGACTTCTTTAAGACAGTCCTTACTGCTTTTGCAAATAATTACGGATAGATAGGTAGAATTCCTTAAGAAGAAGAAAAATTACCTAAAAAGCAATTGGTCCCAGGGTTCTAGACTTCTTTAACACAGTCCTTACTGCTTTTGCAAATAATTACCGATAGATAGGTAGAATTCCTTAAGAAGAAGAAAAAAAAGAAAGAAAAAAAAGAAATCGTATTCACATTCCTCTGTCGGTGACATTTGATACTAAAAGATTGAAGCACTCGATTCGGACAGGTCAATTTTCTTTTAGGAAGATATATAAGAATTTCCTAAAGAAGTAAGTAAGGATTATCCAAAAACAATTTGTCCAAGGGTTCTAGAATACTTTAAGACAATCCCGAAACACTCGATTCGGACACACTGATTTGACCTGTCCGTAGCGCACTGATTCGGACAGGTCAATTTTCTTTCAGGAAAATGTATAAGGATTTACTAAAGGTGTAAGTAAAGATTTTCCAAAAAGCAAATTGGTCCCAGGTTTCTAAAATACTTTAAGACATTTCTTACAACTTTTGCAAATAATTACGGCTGCAGTAGAATTCCTTAAGGAGAAGATTTATATCCTTCTATATATAAAAAAAAGTTTCGATTTGGAAATGGACCAATGAAAATCTGCGTAGATATTCCCGGCAGATCGGCATCCAATTTGAATGCTTAAGCACGGCTTTTCTTCGTTAATATTAATAAAAAACTGTTGCATACAAAAATATGAAAATCGGTAGTGTTATAGAGAAATGTTTGATAAACACGCTGATGCAGACAGTTTTCAAATCGAAGAATTATTTTAAGAGATATTTAATGCCAAAGTAGGACAAAATCGTTTCATTAAAAAAGTTTTATAGGAGCAAAAACTGTACATAGGAATTTAATCATTTTTAGATCATTTTATGCGTCAGAATTTCCCGGTGTGCAGACTGCATTTAGTTTTTTAACCCACTCACTGACAAGCCCGTGTTAATACGTTCACTAAGCTCCAGGTTTCACTGCAATACAAGCAATATTTAAAGTAATATAATTCTATTGATTTAATGTATTTTTAATTCATTGAACAATGATTAATACTTCCAAGGATTACATTCATATTCGTTATAAAGTTTTTTTATAAAATGTTCAAAGAATTATTTTTTTTTAGCATTTAAAACAAAATGCAGAAAAAACAACATTACAATTTTGCCCTTTTCCAAGACATTCGGAGGGTTAATTTGACTCATTTTTTGAGGTTCTATTTAAATTCAAATTTTTAGCATTTCGAGAGATATTTTTTACATATTTTAGAAAATTGTATTAATTTAAACTGTTGCCAACTGTATAAACAGCGCAAACAATAATGTTTGCTTCAAATTAAAAATTTATTTTACACGTGACTATGTGTGTACAGAAAATATAAAAAGCAGGAACTCATTGAAAATTACGTCATAAAAACTATATTTTAGGCGTGAATTTTAAAAGAGAAAAAATATTGTAAAATAATAAATTCATTAACATGCGTTAGAAGTCTTAAATAGGAGAATTTACGTCACATTACACTTATTACGTAAAATGAACAAAAAATAATATTGCAAAACAGTTTAAATTAAAAAATTGCGCGAGACATTTATTTGATATTTTAAGATGATCATAATATTTCATTTCTAACAAAAGTATTTTTACGTGAATATTAAAAAGAGAAAGAAAAGTTTGGTGAAAATTACGCCAGATTATAATTGTCAGATTCAAATTATAATTCAATCTTCCGAAATCATTTTAAAGCCGATCAAATTAGCGTGCTGTTAGAGTCTGCGGTGTCTGAACGGGGGTTGACAAGCGTAGCTCGTAGGGGGCAGAACCCCCTAGTATATATCCTTCTATTCTTAAAAAAACAATTAACATGCGTTAGAAGTCTTAAATAGGAGAAATTACGTCACATTTACGTCACATTACACTTATTACGTAAAATTAACAAAAAATAATATTGCAAAACAGTTTAAAAATTGCGCGAGACATTTATTTGATATTTCGAGATGAACTTTTCAACTATTTTTATTGGGACAGCGCAAATAATATTTCATTTCTAACAAAAGTATTTTCACGTGAATATTAAAAAGAGAAATAAAAGTTTGGTGAAAATTGCGTGAGATTAAAAACGATACATTTGAAATGTCTTTCATTTATTTATTTATTTATTGAACAACAAACATACGACTTGTGTGCTTGACATGGGAGCCCGCTTAAAATGGCTTATAATTGAATCTTTCAAAATATTTTTAAAGCCGATCAAATTAGCGACTGCGAGAGACTGCGATATCTTTTAGAGACTGCGGTGTCTGAACGGGGGTTAGCGAGCGTAGCTCGTAGGGGGCCGAGCCCCCTAGTATATAAAAAAAATCAGATAAATCGTATTCACGTTGTAAGGGTAGCCTAAATAGTTTACTACATATTTATTTTAGATCGTATATCCAGACATTATTTTTCACATTGCAAGAGTGTTCTTTGATCATTCTTGTAATTTGAGACGTGCAACGCCATCTGTCGATGACATTTGGTACTAAAACGTTGAAGCACCATTTCCGGACATTAATCTCCTGCAAGAATAACTTTAACAACTGTCACGTTTTCTTTTTATGGCGCTTTAAAAGCCGCATGTTCATGCTAACATATCCTTATTTTCATTTTACTAACATAGGCATTTGCCTATTTTTATTTTTTCACGATAAAACACCGAATAATAATAATAATAATATTCTTATTAAACACGTGTCTTCTCTCCCAATTTCAGATCTTCTTAAGGACCGCACGAGTTTACAATCTCGTGCGGACAAATAAAAAAAAGAAAAAAAGGCCAAAAGAGAATATTTATTTAAGATTGAAGAAAGTTATATCTACCATATTACATTACGTATTTAATAAGAATAGTAGGTAACAACCAGAAAAGGAGAGGATGACGCACTAGATGTCGTCACACACCGAAACTATCTTTTAAAAATCTATTTTTGGGCTTGAAACTATCAGATTTTGAGCGAGTTGCTTTAGTTGAGTATTATTCGGGTTATAGTACATTTGTAAGTTACCCAATCGGCGTACACACATTGCATAAAATATTTAAATAGATTCAGTATGGATTTTTCGCGTGTGGATTTTTCACGTGTGGATTTTTCGTATTGTAAACATTTTATGAGCCGTTTTCAATCTATGAGATTTTTTGCGTAGACTTCATTAATTGTCTAATAATAAGAATAAAAATAAAATTTATAATAATAATTATAATTATAATAATAATAAAAAAATTAATACTACTACTACTACTGCTACATGTCTTAAATTCGTAAATTATTTATATTTTACTAGTTTATTTATTGATTGATGAATGTTTTAATTTCGTTATGGAATATAAGCTGGAAACAAATGAACTATTCATATAAATTTAAGTGCAGACGTATTTATCTTTTCTAATCGTCTCCACGCTAAAGAAAAAAAAAATGAAAAAATTCATGCTTGAAAATTACTTTAACCCTTAAATGCCTGGTGTTGCTTTTCGGCAACATACTTAATTTAGGCTCTAAAATACTATTAGAATAATATTGAAGCTATAATGCCTAATGTTGCCAATAAAATACATTATGAAAATATTATTAAATCGATTTTCAACATGTAGATGGCAACACCTGTGCTGTTTAAGAATAAAGATAAATTTATTTTTTCAAATGTTGCTACTTGTGCTTTTTGATTTGTTTGAGCCGAAAAACATTATTACAATGATTTTTGAAAAGTCAGGCATTTAAGGGTTAAACACAATAAAAATTGAGTAAATTGCGATACTGTTTTCAAACAAATTTCTCTACAGTTTTTAAACAAATTGCATTGGAAAATACATTTTTAGGGTTTCGTTCATCTCACGAAACCTTTATAGTCTCGTTTCTCTGTCTGTCCGTCACAGCGCTCCTACTCGGAAACTATTCAAGATACAGACTGAATTTTCTTTTCTTTTCATTTATTTATTTTTTTCTTTTTTCTTTTACATAAAGCTGAATACCCCCCTGTCATACCCCAAATAATAAAATTTTGAAAAATTCTTATATTATTTTAACTAAGCGAATTCGTTCTTTTTCGATTTCAAAACATAATCTTAAATTCAGCGAATATCGTAGAGCAGTGGTTCCCAAACTTTTTGACTGGCGGAGCCCTTTTTAGAATGAATTTCTATTTCGGAGCCCCTGAAGCCTGCCGTACCCTATGTTACAAGGTAACTTTTTTAGGAACATTGCTACTGATTACAGGAAGAGGAAATGAATAGTAATCTAAACAGTTGTGCATTGTCCCAGAAATAAAATTATATTTTGAAACTGTTACTATAATACTGACTTTATTTTCAATTATCATCAATACAGATGGAATTATCAAATGTTTACAAAGCTACTGTTAAAAAACCTCCAAAACTCAAGAAATCGTAACATTTGCTTTATAATAAATTTCACATCATGACGAACAATAACGCATAAACGCTTAATGTGAATGGATTGTTTTGCACAAATGCCTGAATTCAAGTCCAGTTGATAGTACTTGCAAGCGAATGTTTGGTTCTGCATTTAAAAGACTTCTGTATTTCGATTTGGTTTTAAAGTAAAATCTTTAACACTATTGCATATACCAGGAATTTTACTCAAGTTTTATAAAAATATTTCAGACAAATACACTGTTAAAAATTTGTAGCTTTTGCTGCATAGTTACTCCACTGCTATTATAGAAAATGGTTACTCGACTATATTATGGAGCATTCTCATTGGTCAGAATAGATATTCTATAAAAGTTCTAGGGTGACTATGGAAAAAAAGCGGCAGATTTTTAACAGTGTAATTTTTATTTAAAACTATTTAACTCTTTTATTTAACTTATTTCTGTTTGATTTATAATTATTTATTTTTAGAAAAATTTCTGGTTCAAATCGAAATATTTTCATTTGGTACCACCAAATAACCTGTTGTTGTTGGTATATTTAGTGTAACTTGTTATGAGATGTCAAAACCACGAGGACCTCAGTGTTTCACTGAGTTTAAGCTGGATGTTGTTGTTTTTATAACGCTCACATTTAGAGTCATCCAAAGCCTTTTCTATTCAGCTGTTGAAAAATGTTGTTTGAAAGAGATTTTCAAAGCTGTAGGATGCCCCTGAATATTTATTTCTATACTTTTTTTTATCCGATGTTGTTTGCATTCCTTTTTAACAAGAGGGAAGTAATGTATATCATCCTCTCACTCAGAATCCGACCAATACATACGTTTCATCAAAAGAAGACAAGTTTGGTAAACGAATTGGAAAGTGTGACAGATTTTCATTGTAATGATAGATACTTTTATTTCATTTTGCTAAACATATCGCGAAAATATGCAATTAGAATTCACAATCTTCATTCGTTACACGTTTTGTCAGTTCAGAGTTATGTTTCTTCTAATATCACATCTGCAGTTGCAAGAATCGTATAAACACTCTTCATAGACAATGCATCTTACTTCGGTATGTAGTAGGAGGGTCGGATGCCGGCATCCAAGCTTAAAAAGTTTGATTTTAAGAGTTCGTGATTTTATATAGCTTATTATTTTAATGGCAACATTTAACCTTTTCATAAGTTCAGAAGACATTTTCCTGAGTGTAGCGCGTATCTATAAAGAACGCAATAGATGGTGCTTTATCATCTTACAGTAAATATACATTTGTTTCTTCATTTATCACATTTTTTGATCGGAAAACGTAAAATTAGAGAGTAAATTAATACTTGCACCGGAAATTTTAAGGAAAATAAAATTTAGTTAATTAAAAGAGTTCAAATCGTTGAAGATAGTTATCATCAATAAATAAATACTTTTGTAACAAAAGAATCTGTTCCCATTTTTGAAAAAAAAAAAAAAAAAACAACCTTGTTTTAAATGTGTTGGTTTCGTTCAAATTTGCATTTTCCTAAAGCGAGGTGGAGCCCCTAGGGCTCCGCGGAGCACAGTTTGGGAACCTCTGTCGTAGAGGACCGATATCATCGTGGTTAAGCGCATGTCTCCCGCACAGTAGATTGTAGGTTCGAATCTCACAGGTGGAACTTTAAAATTTTTATTTTTATTATTACACTTTATTTTCAGATGTTAATTAAAAGAAAATTCTCTCTCTCTCTCTCTCTCTCTCTCTCTTTTTTTTTTTTTTGGCAATTTTAAAGGCTTATTTTATTTTTTGCGCAGCGGTAATTTTTAAAATCGTTTTTTTTTTCATTTCAGATAGAAAAAAATCTGAAATTTCAATAATAATAATAAATAAAAAAAAAATCCGGAGAATTATTCACTTATATTTAAAAAATGCACATTTAGTTACAATTAATGTTTAACATGTCAGATGATATAATCAAATCCATATTTAATTAAAAAAATTCTTCATTTTTAATAATTAATTGGATACAGAGGAATAAATATTGGAATGATCTGGAATAAATATTTTTGTTTGCTGCGGCCATCTACTGCCAATATTTTGAAATAATAGACTTCTATGGACAATGCTTTTCAAATTATCATTATAAGTATAAATTAGGAATTGAAAGGTTTTTTTTTCTTTTTTCGAATTTCAATAAATGTTAACAACTTTTTTCGGTGCCATCTATTAAGTGTTTGGAAAGTGAAAGAATTAATATGGATTTTTTCAGATTTATTTGAGTATTTTAAATATGTTTTAAACAATTTTTTGAATAAAATTCCTATAAAAAGCACAAATAAATGTACTAAAATTACTTTCAGGTGCATACATATAATATAAAATTATTTAAAATACATTAAAAATCCAAAACGTTTTCAATCATTACACGGCTGTCATCAGTGGGAATTTAAATGTCGTTATTACTTTTCTTTGCTCTTATTCGTGAACTTCAGAGAAAATAGACACCTCCGGAGTATCAGTGCGTGTATTCATATTTCCGGTTGCAATTCAAAAAAATCAATTCAAATCTTCGGAATCTATACCTATTAATACTAATATGAATGAAATGAAACTACACAAATAATAGTCTGTGGGACAATTCTTTTGATTTCAGGTGGTTCGCAAAATAATATTCTTAACGTGAAATTTTTCGACACATTTCCTGATTCATGTATAAACACAAAAGCATGATACTTGGAGTCATGATTTTGAAGTGATTTCTAGTAGAACGGTTTTTTTACTTGAAGGCATGATTATTGAAGTGATTTGTAGTCGAACATTTTTTTTTCAATTTCGCACAAATAAATTACATTTTGAGTTATAAGCGATTGTTGTCTCAGGACTGAAGTTTTTTTCCCCTTTCCAGGGTTATCGCGTTGAAATTTCGGTTCTAAACGACAACTTTGACAGAACTCTCTGAAAAACATTCTGCCTTTACCGGAAAACGAAAAAAAAAAAGATTGATAGTTTCTTAATAACCCTGCCAATTTGATACGTTTGCAAACAAAAATGAATTTAAAAATGCATCAGAAAGTAGCCAGTTTGGATTATAAAACAAACTAATGTTTTTCTCCTCAACTGGGAGGGCTTGCGCACCATGTATCCTTTCCTTTCCGACGCCTCTATTAGCTAAGGGGCAGGGGCTACTTCAGTCACGAGAAAAGACCCGCTCGCTAATGTAAATCCTACGGAAGAAATTTTTTAAGATATTTCGTTTTCGTTTCAATATTTTTAATTTTTCTTTTTCTTTTCCCTTTTTTTTTTCTTTTTCTTTCTTTCTCTTTTTTTTTTTTTTTTTTTTTTTTTTTTTTTTTTTTTTTGCATTGAATAGCTGAGGTCTATCTCCACAAATGCCATTTTTTTACTTTTTCGATTTTGTTTGCAGAGTTCTTTGGGGCTATGCACATATAAAGTTATCAACTTTTTGGCAACTTTAGACCCCCTCTCCCTCCTTACGATATAATACGTTTCATTCCTCGAACCCTTACCCCACCCCATTGATATCGTTATCAATGTCTAAAAATTGTTTTATTTTTACATTTTTTTTTTAATACACTAGGGGGCTCGGCCCCCTACGAGCTACGCTCGCCAATCCCCGTCCAGACACCGCAGACTCTAAATGCACGCTAATTTGATTGGCTTTAAAAAGATTTTGAAAGATTGAATTATAATTTAAAAAACAGTGGCGATCTCCCTATAAACGGATTTCTATTCATTTCTCTTTGATTGGGGAATTTTAACGCCAAATCCGCTGCGGTACTACTTGATTATCCCGTCGACCAATTTAGCCAAATTATATAAATCGCCAAACCACTCGCCAAATTATACAAATTGACATAATTTTTATTTTAAATGATGAAAGAACAAATAAATTAGTACAACATTAATAAAAATACAAATAAAACGTCGAAATAAAAATAACTTGATGACGTAGACACGTGTAACAACATTTCAAAATAAGCTAATATAAAAGGAATTAAGTAAACAGTCTTTGTCTCCTGGTATTTTTTAACAAAGCGAAAAGAAAGTTCTTTTAAATGAGACATTTTAAATTAATCGTTTTTAATCTGACGTAATTTTGACCAAGCTATTCTTTCTCTTTTTAATATTCACGTGAAAATACTTTTGTTAGAAATGAAATATTATTTGCGCTTTCCTAACAAAAATAGTTGAAAAGTATCCTCTCAAAATATCAAATAAATGGTCTAGCGCAATTTCTAAATTTAAACTGTTTTGCAATACTATTTTGTGTTCATTTTATGCAACTACTGTAATGTGACGTAAATATGACGTAATTTCTCCTATTTAAGACTTCTAACACATGTTAATGAATTTATTATTTTACAATTTCCTTTCTCTCTTAAAATTCACGTGCAAATATAGTTTTTATGAAGTAATTTTCAATAAGTTCCTGTTTTTTATACGTAATTATTTAATTCCAATTTGAAAGTTTTTTCCTGTTTATAATAGTCACGTGTAAATAAATTTTTAATTTGAAGCAAACATTATTGTTTGCGCTTTTTATACAGTTGCCAACAGGTTAAATTAGTACAATTTTCTGAAATAAGTAAAAAATATCTCTCGAAATGCTGACAATTTGAATTTAAAATAGAAATAAAACCTCAAAAAATGAGTCAAATTAAAAAAAGAAATACAGTCTGCACACCGGGAATTTCAAACGTATAAAATGATCTAAAAAGGATTAAATTCCCATGAATAGTTTTTGCTCCTATAAAACTTTTTTAGTGGAACGATTTTGTCCAACTTTAGCATTAAACATCTCTTAAAATAATTCTTCGATTTGAAAACTGTCGGCATCAGCATGCTTATCAAACATTTCTGTATAATACTACCGATTTTCATATTTTTGTATGCATTATTTTTCTTAATATTAAGGAAGAAAGACCTCCGGTCACAAAAAATTCAAAACCGGCGACGGCGCGGTGACAGCGGTAGTTACTTTTTTTTTAGAATAGAGAGATTTCAGTGATATGTATTTATTATTCGCATACTGATTTAAATGTAGAAAAGTCAATAACATATTACTATTATACATGAAGTAAGTTTATAGCAAATAATACTTTAAGGAAATGTTTCTCTCTATTCTAAAAAAAAGTAACTTACGCTGTCACCACCGCCGCCGGTTTTGAATTTTTCGTGACCGGAGGTTTCTCCTTTAATATTAAGAAAAATACTGCATGCATAAATACGAAAATCGGTGGTATTATAGAGAAATGTTTGATAAATACGCTGGTGCAGACAGTTTTCAAATCGAATAATTATTTTAAGAGATATTTAATGCTAAAGTTGGACAAAATCGTTCCATTAAAAAAGTTTTATAGGAGCAAAAACTATGTATGGGAATTAATTCATTTTTAGATCATTTTATACGTTAGAATTTCCCGGTGTGCAGACTGCATTCACTTTTTTAATTTGACTCATTTTTTGAGGTTTTATTTCTATTTTAAATTCAAATTTTCAGCATTTCGAGAGCTATTTTTTACTTATTTTAGAAATTGGTATTAATTTAAACTGTTGCCAACTGTATAAACAGAGCAAATAATAATGTTTGCTTCAAATTAAAAATTTATTTTACACGTGACTATTATTAAAAAAAAAAAGAAACTTTCAAATTAGGATTAAATAATTACGTATGAAAAGCAGGAACTTATTGAAAACACTACATAAAAACTATACTTACACGTGAATTTTAAAAGAGAAAGGATATTGTAAAATAATAAATTCATTAACATGTGTTAGAAGTCTTAAATAGGAGAAATTACGTCACATTTACGTCACATTATACTTATTACGTAAAATGAACAAAGAGTAATATTGCAAAACAGTTTAAATTTAAAAATTGCACGAGACATTATTTTGATATTTTGAGATTATATTAATAAGATTAATATTAATTTTATCTAACAAAAACATAGCTGTGAAAAAAGGGAGCCAAGTTCTGTAAAGACAATGGCAAGAAAAGAAGTGATATCTAAGTGGGTGCCAAGTTCAAATAAAATTCACTCAAACTTACCTACTGAAGTATTATAGCATTTTTTAAATTGTTTAGAAATAAAAATTATTGATAGCATATTAATAATAAATCTAGAACTTGGCAAGTTTTTACCTACAAGTCATTTATTTTTGTTAATGACATTATTATATCTAAACTTATTATTTCATGTTTGGAAGCCTTCATTTGAGTGAGCGCCTTCCCCTTGAAGGATGGTGGGATAAAATATATCACACCTAATTTTAACTGCAAAATGCCACATTGACACTAGAATTCAGGACTAAAAAGTTTAATTTTATTAAATACGTGAAAAGAAGTTTTTACCCATTTTGAAATAAATTTGTTTTTAAATTCTGGTGTGATTGAATCATTTCAGCATGTCGTGAATAAAAGCTCTTTGCCCCTGAAGGGTTAAAGGGGTGCAGTCTCTAGAGGGATGACCAAGAACAAGCGTAAAGGTATCTGTTTCTTTCTCAGGCCTTTTAGTCTGTTTGCATTGAGGTTTCCGAAGGGTGGGTGCTAGAGTGATAACCAAAGACGAGCGGGAATGTATTTGTGTATTTATTGGTTTATCAAATCTTTAACATAAGTCATTTGTTTATAATAATAACTATATTAATTTTTTTTATAATGACATTGTTGTTAATATTAACATCATCATTTTATTAAGACATGAAATTGATAGGCATAGCATTTATAAAAAACTTGCCAAGTTCTAGATTTATTATTAATATGCTATCAATAATTTTTATTTCTAAACAATTTAAAAAATGCTATAATACTTCCGTAGGTAAGTTTGAGTGAATTTTATTTGAACTTGGCACCCACTTAGATATCACTTCTTTTCTTGCCATTGTCTTTACAGAACTTGGCTCCCTTTTTTCACAGCTATGTTTTTGTTAGATATCATTACTTTTTGTAAAGTTACAATATATTTAGACACTTTACTTAATGCTTTTTAATGTGTTTACATTAGAATATTTTATTCACCAAGCAACATTCAATTTTAATTTAAATTTCCTGCAACAAACTATTTGGCTGTCAATTTGCGGCATAAATCTATATTTTAATACTGCTACACTGAATGCATGTTTTGAAACGAAATGTATTGATTCGATATTTTTATTGTTTCTGAAACAACAATTCCTATTAAATTCCTATATTAAATTTTCCTATTAAATTTTCCAATTAAATACCCTATATCTGGGCCTGCTTTTTTGTACTGAAAGTGAAAAATAAAGTTGTGTGCTTATGCCACACTATGTATCATTCATCCATGGATGCGGGCAAAGAGGCAATGCATAGGAAGGACATTGCCCTTACATGGATTTTCAAATTTAATTAACTAAATAAACTTTTCTCTGATGATTTTGAAAATAACAAGTGGGTAAGTGTGATCACAGATCGCACAGAGGGTTTCGTTTAATATTCCTTTCAAAACTCTTTATCCTTTTGAAAAATCTGTTAGTTCCACATTTCGCAACCAAGGGCGCACTCTATTCTAAACAAACCTCTATACGAACGAAACTCCGTTTTACATACTATCCGTAGATATATTAGTCGAGGAGATTGAGCCCATAGCACCCGAAATAAGTAGGCGCCCCTAGCGATAAAATGTGGAACTAAAATATGTAAGACTATGGTGCATAATGTGAAAGAATGGTCAAAGGGGTGTCGGCAAAAGTTGGAAAAGTGCTCCCCGGGTGAAAAGAGCGGAGGTTAGAAAAATTGCTTAAAATACACAAGTTAGAGCCCGGAGGAGTAAATAATATAAGACTTTTTGAAAATTTTATGATTTGTCGTGTGGTCTGAGGTATTCAACTATACGTATGCAAAAAGTCATGTCTCCAACTTAATTAGGGACCCCCTTAGAAAGAATTGCTTAAATTACATATGTGGTAGCTCAAAGGGTTAAGCGTAAGACTTTTTCAAGATTTTATGATTTGTCGCCTGGTCTCAGGTGTCCTGCTATAAGTATGCAAAATTTCAAATCTGCAATTTAATCAGGGGCTCAGTTAGAAAGAATTGCTTAAAATACGCATGTGGAAGCCCTAAGGGTTAAATGTACGACTTTTTCAAAATTTTATGATTTCTCGTTAGATGTGAGGTGTTCAGCTATAAGTATGCAAAATTTCACGCCTCCAACCTAATTAGAGGCTCACTTTGAAAGAATTGTTTAAAATACACATAGGGGAGCCCAAAGGGTTAAATGTACGACTTTTTCAAAATTTTATGATTTCCCGTTTGATGTGAGGTGTTCAGCTATAAGTATGCAAAATTTCATGCCTCCAACCTAACTAGGGTTCACTTAGAAAGAATTGTTTAAAATACACATGTGGGAGCGCAAAGGGTTAAATGTACGACTTTTGCAAAATTTTATGATTTTTCCTTTGATGTGAGGTGTTCAGCTATAAGTATGTACAATTTCACGCTTCCAACCTAATTACGAGCTCACATAGAAATGATTGTTTAAAATACAGATGTGAGACCCCCAAAGGGTTAAATTTACAACTTTTTCAAAATTTTATGATTTTTAATTTGATGTGAGGTGTTTAGCTGTAAATATGCAAAATTTCACGCCTCCAACATGTATAGTTTCTGAGAACGGGCTCTGTGACGGACAGGATATCTCAATTTGTTGATTTTCTGTAAGCAAGTAAACCCAGATAAACCCGAGGATAAACCCCCAAGTAAGCAGATAGGTTTACAATGGAAGTCTATGGGAATTTGGCGAAATATTAGAGATATCGGCAAAGTGGCGTCACTTTTGGCGACTAATTTTGGTCGCCAAATTTGGCGATATATCGCCATGTTGGCGAGAAACTTGGCGGTATTTGGCGACAGAACAGCGTCCCCTCCTACGGCAATTTAAAATTTCGCCTAATAGACGCAATGGTAAAGTAAAAATGGGCACCCCCAGGTAGGTAATTCATCGATTTTCACAATTTTTTTATTTTTTTCCTTAGTTTTATAGTGTAAACGAACTTCGCACCAAATTTGAAGTCTGTAGCTGCAGTAGATATACGAGATCTTTTTGATGAGTGAGTCAGTCAGTCAGTCAGTCAGTGGTAAAATTATCGATTATCAGACATTTTCAAATGTCATTATCTCGGAAACTAATTATGCGTTATTTATAAAATTTTGGATTTTAGGTAATTAGGGTGGCCTTACAACACATTTCCTATAACAAGTACGTAGGTCTCATAGATTTTCAGTAGTAGAGCATCGAAATTTGATGAAAACAGCTGGAAATGGTTCGTGTAAATAACACACGGCTATGTCAGGCGAACTTGGCTGACACACTGCCGTGTGTCTAGATTGAACGCGTTTAGACTGCTTTCGAGGGACTATTTAGTAATTTAAGGGGTCTTGTACCTTTTAAACGCGTCGAAAGTTAACGAAAATCTTCAAAGTTTGAATTAGTCTATCTTCAAAGCATTTTTACGTATAAACATGAAATTTTGGATATTGATTAAACAGATTGTGCTTTGTAATATGCTACCATTAGAAATTTATTAACTCTTTACAGAATTTGTGTATTGTTGAAATCAAAATAGCTCTTTTTTTACCCCATAAGTGATTGCGCGCATGATATCTTGAGAAAGTATGTATGGATTGGCATGAAATTTGGTAAATATACTAAACATACATGTGTGTTTAAAATGATCTACTCTTAGGCTAAAATTATTTCATTAACTATATAAAAAAAAAAAAAAAAAAAAAAAAAAAAAAAAAAAAAAAAAAAAAATTGTATATTAATGAATAAAAATAGTCATAATTAAAAATATTACCGTTAATACTTACTACTTAAAAGTAGATCATTTTAAACTCACATATTTGTTTAGTATATTTACCAAATTTTATGACAATCCACACATACTGTCTCAAGATATCATGCGCGCAATGACTTATGGAGTAAAAAAAGAGCTATTTTGATTTCAACAATACACAAATTCTGTAAAGGGTTAATAAATTTCTGTTGGTAGTATATTACAAAGCACAATCTGTTTAATCAATATCCAAAATTTCATGTTTATACATAAAAAGGTTTTGAAGATAGACTAATTCAAACTTTGAAGTTTTTCGTTAAATTCCGTCGCGTTTAAAAGGTACAAGACCCCTTAATAAAAATAAAAAAGATTACAAGCTAAAAATGAAGTGTCATCAACAAAAAATATGATTTGAAAGAGAAAAATTTGTGAAGCAGAAAATAAAGAAATTGCTTAAATGGTTTAGTTAAGAATCGTTAACCTTCTGTGTCGTTCCCGTCAAAAGAAGGCATTGGTATTTGTGAAATATATTTGCATTTTGATGCAGATTTGCTTATTACATTAGCTTATTTTGAAATGTTTAACTGATTTTATTTAATCAAAGACGAAAACTGCCATTGTATCTTTTAACAGCAGCTGATTTTTCCTTAAAATTCCCCAATCGAAAGGAAATGAATAGAAACCCGTTTATAGGGAGATCGCCACTGTTTTTTAAATTATAATTCAATCTTTCAAAATCTTGTTTAAAGCCGATCAAATTATCGTGCTTTTAGAGACTGCGGTGTCTGAATGGGGGTTGGCGAGCGTAGCTCGTAGGGGGCCGAGCCCCCTAGTACTGTTTAAAAATATAGCTTTATGCTACACAATGCATTCAATAATAATATTGTTTTCTTGCACTTGCCCCCTTGACGGGAAGTGGATAAGCAGAACTTCTTGTCAACAAAACAGGTAACCAACATTCTTCCCACTTTTTTTCTAGTAAAGATAACAAGTATCACTTCGAACTTGGTTTCTCTAACAATTATATCCAAATATCGCAGAAGAATAAGAATGCCGAACGTTGGGATAATCTATACCTTTGGAATAAAATGATTTTATAATTACTTAATGTTGTTAATAGTACCTTTTTGCATTTTCATAAAAATCGATAACAGATTTTTAAAAAAAAATCATAGATTATTTTGATGCAAAAAAAAAAAAGCAAAAAATGGGAAATTTTGATTGGATCAAAAATGATAACGATATCAACAGACACCCCTCCTTCCTAGCGATATCTTAGGATATCAAGTGCCAGACACCCCCCCCCCCCACCCCCTCCGCCCTAAAGTGATAACGTTATATATGCACAGCCCCTTTTATGAGGATGCTTTCACTTTCGAAACCGGTTCCAAAAGTGAAAGTGTCCTAAAAAACGCATGTAAACAAAATCGAAAAAGTAAAAAAAAAAAAAAAAAAAAAAAAAAATACACCCAAGAAACGATCAGGCAGACGCAGTGGCAGCCGACGGTTAATTAAGAGGTGGAGAGCAAAACAAAAATCCCCCCCCCCCCCCTTACACCTCTTCTCCGCTCTTCCGGAACCACTAGTTTAGTTGTCAACATTGACAATACTTATTTGAAGTCACATTTTATTGAAATAGCATGTCACCTGTTTATACGACACATTTAGTTTATTTGTAAAACATGTTTTAGGAATATTATAAAAAATAATGACATCTCACAAGGAAGGTCTCCTTACTGAGCACACTCAAAATATTTTGAAAAAAAAAAAAAAAAAACCAAGTAAACTACTTACGTATGTAATAAAGGATCAGTCAAATTTAGCGGCGGAATTACAGTAGAAAGACTAAAAAAATAAAATACTTTTGAGTATTTGGCGCGAAAAGACGAAACGCGATTTATCGAGCAGTTTTCCTCGCGAAAAGTAAACGATTTTAATGCACCTGAAATTTATTTGTTAATTGATTTTTAGAATGCGTGTAAAAAGTATTTAATGAATTTAAACATAAACAAAGAGAGAGTTTAATAAATACATTTTTTCGTATTACATATTTATGTGCTTGGTATTTTATTACTTTAAAAAATTTTCATATATAAAAAATACTTTCATATATTTAAGCGTGTTCCAAAATAAAGGCAAGATTCCATTACCAGTTATTCATTTTAATATCAAAGAATTCGTCGTTTCCATAGCAACAAAATTGAATCGACTCGAGATTGTTCAATTGGACTTAATTTTGAAATATTCAAAAATTTTAATTTATTTTAATTTTGTTTTAATTCATAAAATTTGATATTTAACTTTGATTATAAATATATATATATATACATGACAAAACTATAATTAAATCAAACTAAAACTGACAAAACTAATGTTATTTACATTAAATTTATTTTAACAAGTTCAATATGACCATTTTTATCTTAAAGAGTATTCGACATAAAAAAGCATTTTTCGAAATTTCATTTCATCACCAACCGATGATAAATCGCCAAATAAACGAAAATTTCATAATTTTTTTACGAACGTTCTATCGAGGTTCCGCCAAATTTTTCTTAATAAACATATATATCCACATGAGAAGAACACTCTGTATTTTTTTCAGATTTTTCTGAATATGCCCGTATGGAGACCTTCCTTGTCAGTAAAGACACAGACTTAAACTTACACTGTTTTTAAATAAAATAAATCAAAATATTTTTTTTTCCAGGTGGAACGCTGTGGTTGCAAGGTCCGAATTTTTTGCTTATGAAGGCTTCTTTTAACCTGTTTTGTAAAAGATATTGTACCAAAAAATGTTTTAAATAGAGCCCTTATAAACTTATACACACGGGCCTCCAATGAGACTAAAATATTTTTTGTTTTAACTTTGAAAATAATATAGAGCTCCCAAAATTTTCTCGCACCCGGACTCCTTTAAGTTCGATTTAAAGTGAAGGCCGGCACTGATACTTTTAAATAAGGAGCCGTGCTTATTAAGTCAAAGGCAGAATTCCCAAGCGTCGCATTCTAGAGGGAGAATTTTACTGTTCCTTAACACTATTTTGAAAATAATATCTTCATCTATTGCGAATGTTAAATAAAATGCTCATAAAGATTACTGATTAAGGGTTCTGGTATGAACAATAAAATTTTCCCTATATAATGCGACTCCTGGATTCCCTATCTTCTATTTTATCTAACGGAGGCTGAGCAGTTTGAAGCCTCCAGTCTTGATTGAAATGATGATCTTTTCTTCCTTCTCCCTCACCGAACTCGACCACTTTTAAACAGCTATACCATTTCTAACTTCCATCGCCGAAAAAGAATTAGGGGAAAGTAGGGTAATGACGCTCAGAAGGGTAATCCCGCTCACTCAGTACCTCTAAACAAACAGAATAGAATTAAAAACGTGCGATCGGAACCGGCACTTCATTGTAAGTTCCGAATAAGGATATAGTGACAAGTCGGAAGGAAAGTATTTTTGTGTCCGCACGTATTTAGTTTGCAATTGTTTTATTATAAAATTTTACAACATCTAACTTCAAGGTAAGTGTACACTCTTATTTTCAAATATTAATTTACTCATTATGTCTACAAAATATATACTTTTAGCTGTACTTTCATGCTTTTATGTATTTTTGTAGTGCGTTGTTACGCCAATTATAATGCATTAAAACCCAACATGGCGATAACGGGTGATGGCGCTCGCGTCGAATTCCAGAAGAAGTCTTGCCAGCGGCCAACTTTTTTAAAATTCAAATTTATTAATTAACACCACTTTTTTGAAATGGTAAAATTCCCTTGTTTTCGCCTTAATTAATATGTCATTAAACAAGGAGAATTTTACAATTTCAAAAAAGTGGTGAAAATCAAAAAACCTAAAAAAGAAAAAAAAAATAGCCCACTATGTGTAACACAATATGTTTGCACAATATGCGTAAAATGATCGCAAAAAGTCTGCAGTGGTGTGAACAGCCCACACAACTATATATGTGACTTTTGTCTCACTTAAATGTTGTATTCAAACTCTGAGTGCAATTATCCTACCATGTCGGGCATTACCGCTCAATCGATGGTTATTTAAATAAAACGATAAAAAAAAAATTCCTTAAACTTTTATGCAAATTAATTGATTGCAAACTGTTCCTTATGCTTTGGAGTTATTTTTCGTTAATAAAATATTGTTTTTTTTTTTTTTTTTTTTGTCTAAATTTGACTAGCTATTCATATTTTCCCTTAAGTAAGTGCCATTCCCCTACTTTCCCCTATACGCAGTTCTGTTATTTTTCAAGCGCTTTTGAATTTTTTTTTTTTTTTTTTTTTTTTTGTAACATGATGTATGATCACAGTTTCATAATGTGATTTCAAATTTTTTTTTTTCTAAAAATATTTCTATGTAATTGTTATTTTTTTGAAAGTAGTTTACATAAACTTTTTTACCAAAAATAAAACCGACTTCAAAAACTACTACAAAGTAAAAAATAATTTTTTTACATAATAGAGTTAATAAGAAATTAAATTAAGAGCATTGTATTTACCATGCATATTATTATATTTATGTACATTAATTTGATTTTTTGGAGTCGGTGCCAGCCAAACGAAGTTAAGTATAATTATTCAACAGACACACATCCAAATATCTACGAGTGTTTTTACGATTTGTTATTTAGTTAAAAAATTTGAATTTTACCCTTTTTGAAACAATTCATCTGATTTTATAAACGTGTATTTTCAAGTGATATTATTTGTAATTTTGTGTGCTAAATTAAGGGTTATTGTAAAATTAATGCGTTTATACAGGCTATTATGTAAAAAAATCGTAGCCAAACACAAATTTTCAAATGCAGGATGGTGTCAGAGTTGATTGAGAATGGAATTTTCTTCCTAAACGGTTTTTCTGAATCTTGTTACGATTTGTATTGGATAGGCAATTTTAATTTTGAAATTTGCTTGGCTGGCACCGACTCCAAAAAATCAAATTAATGTACATAAATATAATAATACGCATGGTAAATACAATGCTCTTAATTTAATTTCTTATTAACTATATTATGTAAAAAAATTATTTTTTACTTTGTAGTAGTTTTTGAAGTCGGTTTTATTTTTGGTAAAAAAGTTTATTTTTCACTTTTTAGTTTTTCTTTTTGAGTTACAATTTTTGAATGATTCTTTTGGAGGAAATTAGGGACTTTTAAAGATGTTAATTTGATAAGTAAATACTTTTGTCCAGATTTGTGTGTACATTCATGACACAGGTTTTTTGTGAAAATTCTTTATATATATGTTACATTCATTCTTCTTCAGATTTAATAGCTTTATTTTTTAATTAAATATTTTTGTTTCTCTATTTGGACATGGGTAGAACGACAAGAGATGCTGCTCGCATGAAAAAAATATCGAACTTTGGAAACTGACAATAAAAAGTTCTTCGGCTTACTAAAAATGCTTTATGAAATAGAGAAGAGAGACCCAATGACTTATTTTTCATACTTTCTAACCGATGACCAGGCCCTTATCTTCCGGGTTGCCCTAGATGAGCGTGTTTGATACCTGGCATCGTCGTGGGAGACCACCTAATCACCACGTAGCGGCAATAAACCTGATGGGCGCCTAGTTCGTTTTACTATCAGCAGTGCCTATTTCTTAATGATGAACTTTTTTATGCCAGTTACTTAACATTTATATCTTGTTGTTTAGCGCTTTTAGTTAGTAGTACCGAGACAGTTAATAGGTTGTCAGAATATATGCGTGAAATTTTCATTTTATCTCCAAGGCCCCTATACAGGAAAGTTATCATTAATGTTGTTTAGTGGAAATATTAAAGGCAATCAAAAAGCATTCATACATGCCCTCCATGTATTCATGCATGTATTCATACCCTCATTCATACATGCTATGACTGTTTAATATAATATAATGTAGGTATGTATATAATATTATGGTACTTCTTAGTTATCCTGTCGACCAATATCGCCAAATTATACAAATTGACATAATTTTTATTTTAAATAACGAAAGAACAAATAAATTAGTAAAACATTAATAAAAATATAAATAAAACGTCGAATTAATGGTTTTATTGGCCATTATTGGCATTTAATCTTACAATTAATTAATTAATGGCAAACCATTATTGGCAATTAATCTTACAATATGGCGACAGTAATTTGGTCGACGGGATAACTAAGAAGTACCTATTATATATATATACTAGGGGGCTCGGCCCCCTACGAGCTACGCTCGCCAACCCCCGTCCAGACACCGTAGACTCTAAGTGCACGCTAATTTGATCGGCTTTAAAAAGATTTCGAAAGATTGAATTATAATTTAAAAAACAGTGGCGATCTCTCTATAAACGGATTTCTATTCATTTCTCTTTGATTGGGGAATTTTAACGCCAAATCCGTTGCGGTACTACTTGATTATCCCGTCGACCAATTTCGCCAAATTATATAAATCGCCAAATTATACAAATTGACAAAATTTTTATTTTAAATAACGAAAAAACAAATAAATTAGTACAACATTAATAAAAATACAGATAAAACGTCGAAATAAAAATAACTTGATGACGTAGACACGTGTAACAACATTTCAAAATAAGCTAATATAGAAGGAATTACGTAAACAGAGTCTTTGTCTCCTGGTATTTTTTAACAAAGCGAAAAGAAAGTTCTTTTAAATGAGACATTTTAAATTAATCGTTTTTAATCTGACGTAATTTTGACCAAACTATTCTTTTTCTTTTTAATATTCACGCGAAAATACTTGTATTAGAAATTAAATATTATTTGCGCTTTCCTAACAAAAATAGTTGAAAAGTATCCTCTTAAAATATCAAATAAATGTCTAGCGCAATTTCTAAATTTAAACCGTTTTGCAATATTATTTTGTGTTCATTTTATGTAATAACTGTAATGTGACGTAAATATGACGTAATTTCTCCTATTTAAGACTTCTAACGCATGTTAATAAATTTATTGCTTTACAAATTCATTTCTCTCTTAAAATTCACGTGTAATTATAGTTTTTATGACATAATTTTTAATAAGTTCCTGCTTTTTTTACATAATTATTTAATTCTAATTCCAAATGTTTTTTTCTGTTTATAATAGTCACGTGTAAATAATTTTTTAATTTATTTACACGTATAAATATTTTTTTTGAAGCAAACATTATTGCTTCCGCTGTTTATACAGTTGGCAACAGTTTAAATTAATATCACTTTTTAAAATCTGTTAAAAATATCTCTAGAAATGCTGAAAATCTGAATTTAAAATAGAAATAAAACCTCAAAAAAATAGTCAAAATAAAAAAAACTAATGCAATCTGCACTCCGTCAAATTCTAACGCATAAAATGATCTAAAAATGATTAAATTCCTATGAACAGTTTTTGCTCCTATAAAACTTTTTTAGTGGAACGATTTTGTCCAACTTTAGCATTAAATATCTCTTAAAATAATTCTTCGATCTGAAAACTGTCTGCATCAGCGTGTTTATCAAACATTTCTGTATAATACTACCGATTTTCATATTTTTGTATGCATTATTTTTCTTAATATTAATGAAGAAAGACCTCCGGTCACAAAAAATTCGAAACCGGCGGCGGCGGCGGCGGCGGCGGTGACAGCGGTAGTTACTTTTTTTTAGAATAGAGATATATATATATATTATGTGCCGCCAGTCTGATGTTATGTGTTTAATTAAACTAAACTATTGTATACTAAATTATTGTTTTGTATTAAGTTAGTTTGCTTCTGTATTATTTAGCATTTGAAATAATGGTGTATCTTTAATTTATGTATTTTAAATTATTATTTTGAATGCGATTGCCAATTGAGAATTTTAAATATGACTGTCGATTAGAAGATGCGAAGAAACAGATTGGGGAAAATCCATTACTGAATTTGAATGGGAATATCGCCAAATTAGTCAGTTACAGCCAAGTTGGCTTCATTTATGGCGACTTATTTTGGTCGCCAAATTTGGCGACAATTCACGTAACTGCGCCAAGTTTTGCGACAACTTGGCGCTAACGTATATGAATACATAGTTTTATGCTTATGATTGAGAAACCGGTTACAACAATGAAAGATAATTTGGGTGAAATCCTTCATTTTATTGGTTTTTGTTGAATTACTAAAAAACTACTCAACCAATTTCGACGAAACGGAAGTGGTACCAATTTGAGAGTATCCTCTTTCAATTAAAACAAAAATCACATAAATCGGACAAAAAGTTCCGGAGCAATCGGTGAACATACATAAAAAAAAAAAAAAAACATACATACGCGTCGAATTGATAACCTCCTCCTTTTTGAAGTCGGTAAAAAGAGGCTTAACCTACCTTGCCTGTCCTGATGAGTGGCCCCTCGGGCCCAGACCACTGAATGTGTTATAACGGCACTGATTTTATAATAAAAGACTTATGGGCCGCTTCACTGAAACCAGGGTTCTTGCTGTCGCTCGCCATTGCGCCAAATCGCGACAAAATTCTTCATTTGGCGACTAAACCAACTGTCAAATTCGCCAAATTGCGAGTGCTCAGTTTGTGCGTTTGCGTGTGTTGTGTGCTATGCTAATACAGTCAAGATTCTCAGGCGCGTTACTGAACGATTGATGTCGCTTTACATGTTCAATCGCACCGTGCCATTTACATTCCTCTATTTATAAAGATACTGACTCAACACCAATTTAGTTTAACAACAGGCAAAGACACAGAAAGGATCAAATAGAGAAAATTTTTGCTGGAATGCGGTGTTGAAATTAGCCATTCACCATACTATTTATTAAATGTATGCAAAGTATCATTGGCTGGTCAAATCTTTTCAATCGATTAACAGTGGAAATCTCATAGACATTTTTAGTGTATATTTTCACAACGGTAAATCAAAGGTTGCTGTATTTAATTTTTATTTAGACAGCTAAAAGAATGTCTAAAACATTTACACATTTAGGAGACATTTAGAATGTACTTATTTTTAATAATTTCCGTAGCGGATACTCAAATTTCCATTGTATAAGCAATTGCAAAATCTTAGGTTATTTTAGAACATATTGAAAGAACTAGATACAATAAAAGGTTAAAGATAGATTTTTCAGTGTTTCAAGCCGAATCTATTTTGCTAACATTTCTGTTCATTTGGTTACTGTTTTTTATTTCTTATTCGTTAAAACGCTAATGCTGGTCAAAAGCCAGCGAGAACACTGAATGAAATTTCTCCATCTCGCGAAATCCCATGTTAACCTATGGAAAACTTAAAAGTGCGATTAGTCATTGCATAATATAATTACAGTGTAATTTCAAAAATCCGGCATTCAGAAATCCGGCAACTTCAAAAATCCGGCATCAAAACCACCTTTCTCTTCCTTTTTCTTTTACACTTTCAAGTTATGGGAGAAGAAAATAGCAATTCTTTATTAATTAAAATCTTCAAGATCGAAATTAAAAATGCAACAGCAATTAAAAAAAAAATACTTTTTTTGTTATTTGGCAGTTGCGATTATTTTCTGAACAAATGTTTTGAGAACTGCACCAATGCTTGGCAACGGAACAACTTTGGGGACAACTTTAACGAATACATGACAGAATATGTGGCCTGAACGAATTTTCAGCAACGGCGACATCAATGATGAGGAATAATTTTCAGGCTTTCACATTTCCCGTGAAAAGTATGCAATTTATGAGCTGATTGAACACGCAAATCTAAAAATGCATTAAGTGTCGGAAAAAGAGATACAATAGATGATTGGCTAAGCATTGGCGAAAATGTATCGACAACAAACAATTTAACGGACAGCGAAATCGCTGACGCTGTGCTAAATAGAACCGGCGATAGTGCTAGTAGCAGTTCAGAAGACGAGGATGAACAACCGGCAGATGAAAAGGTATCATTAGAAAAATGCATAAATATGACTGGCAATTAATATATCCTTTAGAGAAACAAGACTGTATTTCCGATATAGACATTCTTCAGTTGCATTAAAAAAAAAAAAAAAAAAAAAAATTTGTTAATGAACGCCCAAAAAAATTTAAGCAAACAAAGTTGATATCGATGTTTCCGAAATTGGAAGAGAAAAAATAATTTCACTGTTTATTAGATTTTTTTCTGTAACAGGAAATATCAATTAAAGTAAGTTTTTTTTAATATTTAATTTTCTCTTTTTCTTATATATTTATCACTTAATAATAAATTAAATTATGGCTAAAGGCACCATTAAGAATGTAGTACTACTTTTGATATTCCTTCAAAAATCCGGCATAGTCTTGGTCCCAATGATGCCGGATTTTTGAAGTTATACTGTATTAAAATACGGTTTTCCCCATCATTGATGTGTGATTTATTCAATGATTTCAAAAATTATCTCCTTAAATTTCAAGTATTTAAAAAAATTCCTATAATCTTTGAAATTTCCACATGACGAAAATTTATCATCTTCTTAAAAATAATTAAAATTTACGGAGACAATTTTTAAAAACGCATATCGTCGGCATCTGACGTCTGACATCTGTTTTCTGATGGTGAAAACCGTATTTTAATAATAATGTTAGTTAATGAGTAATCGCGCGTCTAAGTTTTCCCTTGGGTTAACATGGGGTTTCACAATGACGGAGTTTCCGTGAAACGGTCCCTTAACACTTTATGTACTGAATTATGAATTCATGAAAATTTTATCCTCTAAAGCATTTTTCGTGAATTGTTTAAACTACATTAGAAGGTTTACATAATCATTTAATAAATTTTAGAATGATTGAAGGATTTAGAAGGATTAATTAAATTTGAATTTATAGGGATTATGTGCAATATTTATAACTCCACTCAAATCTTTTATTTTAAATATTTTTCTTAGTATTTTGTAGAATTAGGAAATGCACAAATGTAATGTTCTTACAATAGAAATATAGATATATTTCTGAATTGAAAAAATCCCCCCACCCCGCGGAACGCCAAGAAAGCTGAAAAGATGCAAAGGCAAAAGAAATCATCCTTTAAAATTTTGTTTTGTTTTGTGTAACCAATAATGCTTTTGGAACAAGATAAAGTAATGTATCTATAACTCATTCTAAACTGTATTACTACTAATCGATGTATTAAATGAATTTTATACAAGTTATTTTAATGGTACTTATAAGTACCGTCAGTAGATAAAGGGTTAATCGGTTCAACGTTTTTAACTGTCAAAGAACAAAAAATCATAAGGGAAGATTGATATGCAATTAATTTTGACGAAACTTATCCTTGCACCCACCACTTCCTTGAACCTTCGGCCAAATTTTCAAATTGGCGAGCTTGTATGAACAAACACCATTGTAGGAACGTTTTCAGACTTATCGTGCCAAAATGCGCGATTAATTCCTGTAAATGGCAACCCACATCCATACTCCACGCTAGAGTAACTATTATCCGTGCTCCGATTGATAGAGTGGAGAGAGTGAAGGAACCGAAGGATGATCATCGTCGTTTCTCGCCCCACGTGATTGCCTTGGAGCAGAGTTCGTTAACACCGAGGTTATATACATGAGATGAAACACTTCTAACCTCGTGCCGATTATTTATTTGGTGCAAACCCCTTTTAGGAAGACGGCAGCTACCCTTTCATTCCAGCAAGGATGCTGGAGATTTTTTTTTTTTCGAAAAAAGAAATGTTGCAAACTTTGCATCTTATCTTTTTCAATGAATTCGGAATCGAATAACAGTTCGAAAATTTATTTAATTCCATGATAAGATCTTTTCTTTTTTTTTTATCCCTTTCTTTAAATGCGATTACAAATGTTATTTTTTAACAAATATAATTGTTATTATTTCTTTCTTTATTTTTTTAATGCTACTTTTTTTTCTAGAATATCAATTTAGTCTGAAATTCATATGGATTTTGTCACTGGCATAACTGCATTAATCAGGGATCGTGGTAAAGCTGCATTCTATGTCCCCTTCCTAAACCTTGCTCACTTTCCGCAATTTAGAAGAATAGACGGAAACGTACATGCACTATTTTGCTCCCTGCATATTATCTACAGATGTTTATACACGCCACATATTAAGCTGACTCAAATCAGGCAAAAACATGCTTAAAACTACTGAAATTACACTTCTAGAAAATATCAACCATGGACGACCATGTGCCCATTTCTTGCGTGGCCCTGTAAATGATTTTATCTATGCTCTACAAACATCTCTTAGTATACCGAATATAATTCACTTTGAAAATGCATAACTGAAATTAGAAAAAAAGAAAAAAAAAACCTTTAAGGTATTCACTCTTATTCTCAGTAATGCTTACGAATTATTTTATGCAACCCTGCACACAATGTAAAAAAAAAAAAAAAAAAAAAAAAAAAACAGGACTAAAATACGGAAATTGTACTGGAAATCGAGACGCCAGTACATTTCCGTATTTTAACGGTCCCCCACCCCACCCCCCGTAAATTACAGAAAATTTTCCGTTTTTCTGGAATTTACGGGTTAAAATTTCCCTTAAAATACGGAAATAGTACTGGCATCTCGATTGCCAGTACAATTTCCTTATTTTAGTCCTTTTTTTTACAGCGTAGAATTTATGTACACCACATAATATGCAAAAATTTAGGTAAAGTTAAAAACGCACACTATAACTGAAAACACATTTTCCGCAATCATCTCTAGGAGACAAAATTTCGGATACAGTATGGCATCCGAAATACCTTATGTATCCCTGTAAATAAATGATAAATGCAATGCACATCATATTCTACTGCAAGCCTCTTGCCTCAGTAACGCGTATCAATTTTATCATGTTTGAAATAGTGGAACATAATTGAAAAACGCTGCGAACAGTTTTCCCTCGGAAACGATTATATAACCGAATTCTTTTGTGGGATCTTGTAAATTAATGAAAAATATTTTGTACCCTGTATTCTACATAAAGCAGGTATTACTGCCCTTCAGAAATTCATATCAATTTCAATATGTTTGTAACAGAGTAACATCATTAAAAAACGCCGCAAACAATTTTCCTTCATAGACCATAATATAACGGAATATTTTGAGTTTCCCTGTACGTGTAAAATAAGTGCTACGGATAACTTATTCTATAGTAACTATTCGTTAGTATACACCCCAATAATGTATATAAATTTCATTATGTTTAAAATATTGTAACACTATTAAAATGCACCTGTAATGGAATATTTTTGAGTACTCCTGTAAATGAGCTATGAATGATGCAAACTACACACTTCATTTTCAACACCGAGCATGCCATGGTGAAGCTCAATAACGTATATCAATTATATGGCAATCTATGGCAGTATATTTACGTAATTTAGAGCGCGGCTAGATAGACAGACGGACAATCAAACCCAATTCGTAAACACTTGTCTCGGAAGGTGTTAAAAAATGTCAAAATGATAGTTGAAATTGGTGTTAAAAATTTCATCGCAAGTTCAAAATTTCCATCTTGTCTTTTAAGTGAACGGTGAACTTGAAATAAGGAAAAAATTGACCACCAATACGTATTTTCATGTTAAAATGCATTAAAGTAAAAAGAAAAAAATTATCATTGTAATGCCACATATCTTTGAGAAAGTCTGTTTTTATCAGGGCTGCGGAGTGGGTAGGAAAAATGGACAACTCCGGGAATTTTAACAGATCCGACTCCGACTCTTTCGCTCAAAAATGCGCCGACTCCGACTCCGAAAATGCAGATCTGCTTGTAAAATGGACGACTTCGACTCCGGAAATTTTGACAAATCCGACTCCGACTCTTTCGCTCAAAAATGCGCCGACTCCGACTCCGACAATGCAGACCTGCTTGTAAAATGGACGACTCCGACTCCGACTCCGGGAATTTTAACAGATCCGACTCCGACTCTTTCGCTCAAAAATGGGCCCGACTCCGACCCCACGACTCCGCAACACTGGTTTTTACACAGGGTGACTCAAAAAATTTTTACAAAATGACATGGCAAATCAGGCATACAACAAGGATAAAAAATCACACTGGAACTAAAAAATCACATAGGATAGCAAACCACTTATTGAGTCACAAATACAGGGTGTTTCATTCTAACTGAACCCGGGTTGACGGTAATAATTTCGAAAAAAATAAAAACATTGTAATGAAAATGCAGCGATATGTGCCTTGTTTTGTGTGAAATGTGATAACATCACGAAAAGATCAGGAAAACATGTTGCTCAAGCAATCGGTGATACCAAATGAATTGATCATCCCAGTCCAAAATGTGGGGCGTCCAGTGCATACTGCTGGCGCGCATAATGCAAACTTCTACCACTTTTGTTTGGTGTTATCACATTTACAATAAAGGTGAGAATGTCTGTTAAATGTTTTTTTTTTTATAATATACTTCAGTTTTCTGAAAGTTGTTACCGTCAATCCAAATTGAGTTAGGATGAAACTCTCTGTATTTGTGACTAAATAAGTGGTTTGTGACCCTTATGTTCCTATATAATGTTTTATCTTTGTTGTAATCACGATTTTTTATGTCATTGTGTAAACTTTTTTTTAATCACCCTGTATACTTCTTATTGGTACGCATATATTAGGTTGCAACGGAAGTTTTCAGCCAAATCACCATTACATAATACTAATTATAATATATATGATTAACTGTAATTTCATATATAACCACCATTCGCGAAATCTTCACAGTACCATATGATACAACATTAGTACCTAAAGCTGTACACTTTATTGTTAGACGTATTTTAACTTATCCAACAATATGTTTGAGCGAAATTCGTTTTTCCTCACAGTTTATTGTTTATTTATATCTCAATTATAAAAGCAAAGCATGGCTAAGAGAAGATTGGCTTACCTTGTATTTATGTTTTTGTATCCGTGATCTATCTGGTATCCATCATCATCAGGGTAATATCATCTATAACTTCTATTCATTTCGATATTTTAAAACACGTGATTATATTTTTGTGACTTGTAAAAAAATATGTAGAGTGAACTTTTTAAAGAAGGAAAAAGAACTTAATTAGTTACACTTGCGGCATAAAAATCCCCGGATCTCTCCTTTTGAGAGTCTGGAATACAAGTAAGTGTAAAAAATATGTATTATACGTTATTGAAGATAAAAAACAGGAAATAAGTATCATTAATCTTAATATTAAATTATTTATATTTATAGTTACTTTAAAATAGTTTATTGATTGTTCAAATGTCTTAATTTCTTGGATATGCGATGAAATGTTTATATAAAGTATTTATTTAGAATCGTAAACTTCCTTGTTTCGAATAACAACTTCTTTTCGTAATTGCTTTTATGAATCATGTAGGCAGATGAAAAGCAATTTACTGAGTTTAATTTATTTCATAGCCTTTATTTGGAGATTACATTTCGTAATGTCTGTCAACATTTATTCAGTGACATTCTGTAGCTGACTTTTTGCAACAGAATTGGAAGTAAATGATGTTTCTAATTTGGTAGCGCGATAGTTCCATTTCAGACACCTTGTACTTAACGATAAGATTTTTTACAAAATTCACAACACAGTGTTATAAAGCAAGTCTCTTTCTTTCAAATGCCAAAAATCGTTTGACAAAATATGAGCAAACACGTCAAAGCGGACTGTTTGCACAGACCGTATTAGCTCTGGCGGGAAACTTTCGTTACAACCTGATACTTCTTATAGATACGTAATGCGAACAACGTATAAGAATGCGCTGCGAATATACAAAATGTACATAAATGAACATCCCAACTTTACAGGGCTATTAAAAGAAAACAAAAAAAGTACAACCTTTTTGTTCATCGGAATTCAAAAATAACAGTTGAAAGTTTAAATTCAACACAGTTATAAGTGTACAATGTGAGCCCCTCCAGAAACACGAACGATATCGAGGCGGTACGATCAGGATTGTCGCTGGCTTTTGACGAACATTAGCGATTTGGCGAATAAGAAATAAAAAACAGTAGCCAAATAAAAAAAAAAGTTAGCAAAATAGATTCGGCGTGAAACACTGAAAAATCTATCTTTAACCCCTTATTGTATGCTTTTTTTTAATATGTTCTAAAATAACTCAATTTTTAGTAATTGCATATAAAATAGAATTTCGAATACTATTCGATACAGAAACCATTAAAAATAAATACATTCTAAATGTCTCCTAAGTGTGTAAATGTTTCAGACATTCTTTTAGCAGTCTATATAAAAATTCAAAACAGCTATCTTTGATTTACTGTTGGGAAAATATACATTAAAAATTGCTATGAGATTTCGGCTGTAACCGATAGAAAAAATTGACCGGTCAATGATACTTTGTATATACAACTAATAAATAGTATGGTAAATGGCTAATTTCAGACCCGCATTCCAGTCAAACCTTTTTCTATTTGGCGATTGATGTGAGCAATTTTATTTGTGTTTGTACCGGCGCGATGCCCGGCGCATAGATAGTGATTAACTAACAATAGAGAAACCCCAACCGCATAATCTTTCTGTGTCTTTGGCTGTTCCTAAACTGAATTGATGTTGAGTCAGTATTTCAATAGAGCAATATAAATGACACGGTACGACTGAACATGAAAAGCGACATCAGTCGTTCAGTAACGCGGATAAGAATCTCGACTGTATTGACAATCACACACAAAAAAGAGCAGAAATTGAGCACTCGAAATTTGGCGCGTCTGATTGTTCGTTTACTCGCCAAATGAAGCATTTTGTCGCGATTTGGCGCAATCGCGAGCGGCAGCGAGAACACTGGGTACGATAACTCATCCCACACTTCTTTCAGCATGTCCGGTGTGACTCTTTGAATGGCTGCAGATATGCGTGTCCTAAGTTCGTCGACGTCAGTTGGTAGCTGATGAACAAACACCTGATTTTTGCAGAGAACCCACAAAAAACAAATGCTGAGAAAAGTGTGAGATGAGTTATCGTACCGCCTCGATATCGTTCGTGTTTCTGGAGGGACTCACATTGAATACTTATAACTGTGTTGAATTCAAACTTTCAACTGTTATTTTTGATTTCCAATGAACAAAAAGGCTGTACTTTTTTTGTTTTCTTTTAATAGCCCTGTAAAGTTGGGATATTCATTTATGCAATGCACACAGTACCGTGCGAAGAGGCACTGCGCCCGGGGCAAAGTTTCAATTTGGCGCCACACACACACACAAACACACACTTTTTCTTTGTGACGTGTGTCACAAAATTGAAAAGTTCGGAAACAGAAATAAATTCCATTGAATACATATTTCGCATTTATTTTGAAACTTTATGTTTAATTTTAATTCAGAAACTCCAACCAACTAAATAACATAAGAGAAAATTGCACTTAGATTTTGGAAAAGAGAATCTGGGAAATGAGTGTAGAAAACCTGTATCTAACAGTACAGTATAGTAGTTTACAAACCCTTTTGTATTTCCAGAAGAAAACACCGTGATAGTTTGAGAGCATATGGTTTTGTCTCAAGCACAGAATGAAAATTACAGACTCAGAAAAGAGAAGGTTAACGAAAGAGACTACGACAAAAACCTAAAACAAGTTTTGAACGGAAAGAAGTCCTTATTCGTAAATTTCTATTTGGGTGCAGGGTAAGGGACCATGCTATGCACGTATACCTTTGAAACGAAAAATGAATGTACTTTTATTTGGAAAAAATTTCCAATATGTAATTTTTTTACAAAAAAAAGAAGAAAGAATGGGGACTGTAGTAAAAATTTGGCGCCTCCTGAATTTCGGCGCGCCCCCCTTCGCTGCCCGCTTTGTACGGCCCTGTATGCACACCTCGTATTTTTCTCAAAGCAAAGCAGTTCACCTTTGTTTGAGTTTCAATTTTTGTTCAGAATTCTCAATATGTTTAAGAACAAGCTTGATACATACTACAAGAAATTTCTGCACCCGTTTTGAAATGTTTGTTTACTAAGGACTTTAAATTTGAAATAAACTCTATTAACATCAGCGGTGCCACAGGCGGCTATTTCTTAATTATCCCTCACACCACTTTTTCAAAACAAAAATTATTGACAAGCTGTTCGAGAACATTTGCAAGAGAAATGAACTACAAAATCTGTTTTTTTTTTTTTTTTTTTTTTTTTTTTTTTTAATAATGGTGCGAATAGAATAGAAAAACAGTCGCCTGTGGCAGCCCTGTAATACGGAAAATTTAAAGAAAATTAAGTTTCTCGCAAGTTTTAAACTGGAGATCTGCATGGGCCTGTCCTGTTTTCATTCACGGCACTCTGGCCGTACTTTTTCTGAAGATTCGGGCCGGGCCTTGCTTTTTTCCTGAAGGATAGGGCCGGTCCGGGCCTAACTTATTTTTTCTGTACAGAGACGGGACAGGTTTCATTCATAGTCTTCACGGCCAAAATTTTCAGTCCTAGTTTTGACCGAGCCCGTATGAAAATCTTTGTCTCGGCATGACCTGGTCCGTTCAAAGGTCAGTTTAATTAGGCCTGGCCCACAAATTTTTACAAAAAATGCATACATTTTTAAATCGCCATTATTCTACAACTAAACATTAAAATTTATTCATTTTAAAGAATAGTAGATTTCTACGCTTATTAAAATATAGCTAAATTAAAATATAGTAAAACGTGTGGAAAAGAACCTGCCAATAATGGATTCCTGTTTTAAATTGAAAAACGTATTAATCCATGCAAAATGAATATACTAATACCAATACGTAAGAAAATAATATATCATATAATACATTTACACTTGCTAAGAAGGGAACTTATCTATAACGCATTTTTTTTTTTTTCTATGCAATTCCGTATTGGAAGATTTTACTGTATAGCATTTTTCAGATTTTTAACACTTCAATACAGGGAATACGAATAAACAATATTAATGATAACTGAAACATCCCTCATAGCATGCATGGTCACAGTGACGTCATTGTGACGTCACTGTAAGTCACTGTGGTCACGTCACATCTGTGACCAAAATGCCACCACTCAGTGATGTCACATTGTGACTGAGATGTGAACTTCTTAGGAAACTTTAAAAAATTACAAAAGCTCTTTAAAACATGTTATTTACTGTAAAACCGGCAATTAAAAAAAAAAAATTGTGGCGTCACTGTCATATCACTGCATGTAACATACGTCACGTCACATATGTGGCGAAAAATCCTCCATATTGTAAACTCACAGTGTGACAAAAATATGAATTTAGGAAAGCTTTAAAAATGAAGAGACATATTTTAAACAGGCCGTCTTAATGCATTTTGGAGCTTGGATCGGATTGATTTTGTAGTATACTTTATTACAATAAATAAATTCACTTTTATACTTTCTATAATATTCTCCTTTTCTGTTAATGTTTAACTAGTTTAAGTCACTATTTAAAAATAAATGTTGCTATTTGTTTCTGACTTTTTTTAACAAATTTAACATTTTCTGAATATATAATAAAATCTACAAAATATATCCAAAACGCATGACATATTTATTCATATTTTTTTCCCCAGAAATTCCTTTAAAAAATAGTTATTGTCCACGCTGATTTATTCTACAGGAAATTAATACAGAAAAAAAAAAAAGATTATAAAGAAAAAAAACTTTCTTTGCCCGATAATCTTTTTTTTTTTTTTTTTTGGAACATATTTGGTATTTATTACATGTGATACTTTTTCTTTATTGTCCATTAAATTGGTTTTATATACACTAGAAATTTCAATAATATTTTATTTTATATACTCTAATTATGACTAATACAATTTTTATAATTTACAAAAAAGAGACAGTCCATTTTTACTTGAATTGATTTCAAATTGATTGAAAGCTAAAATGAAATGCACACACAAAAAAAAAATAATAAAAGAAATCAAACAGAACATTTTAATTAGCCACACTTTTATAAATGTATTACGCATTTAACTTGCAAATCTACAATAACAAATAAAACCATCTGCCCGCGAATTTTGTTTTCTGCAGACGATAACAAGAGGAAACAGTGTATTTATTCTTTTGAATAGTGGCAGCAGCTGGAAACAGTAGCTCTTTTATGAATGTGTGTAGTTGGCACTGGTTTTTTAAATTCTACAAAAGTTATACAGTAACGCGGTCAAAAAATATTTTACATAAAAATCAGTCCGAAAAAGTACAATGTGCAGTGACCGGTTAATTTCAGCTGGTCAATGTCATTGTGTCTAGTATTCGGATATAATTCTTTGACTTTCGACTTTAAGAACTTTCGCTTTTTGGATTACCATAATGGGATTATAGAAGACGATGTCAACAAGAAATGGGTAAGAAAAAATGATTTTTTCTGCTTTCTTTTATTATGATTTGAGTTAATTTCACATAAAAAACATGTTATAAAGTAATAGATGTCATTAATTTAACTTTTATCTATTCCATAAAATTTAATAAATTTAATGTTTATTTTGAATAGTTGAAAGAAAAAATAGTATGTCAACGATTTTAATCAGATGGTTAAAACCATTAATATAAATTGCAGTTTAATCGCATTTATTTTCCTTTTTAAAATTATCTGGTTAAAATCACATTTTCGTAAATTAAAAACTATTTATAATCAATAATTCACATAATTAATAAACATTTAAAGCTAATTAAATTACTGAATAAAAAACCTTTTATAGAATAAAAGTGTTTGCAAACTTATTTTTTTAATTTTGCGTTAAGTAATGTTCTGAAATAATTTGCATTGCATGTTTTTATATAATAAAAAATGGATATCTGCTCAGCGATACGGAATCTTCCACATCAAAGTTTTATTTATCTTTTGAGCAGTTTCACATCGTTATTGCTAAAAGCAACTTCTTAAATTTTATAATATTAAAAAGGCTGGTGATGCCCACAAAAATATTTTTTTAAGGTACATTCGTATTCTTTACAAGTTTGTGATAGAAAATTGACAGTATTATGAGAAGTATGGTAATTTTCTGTTTATTGCAAATATAAAAAAAAGATACCTTTTAGCCAATAATTTTTTATACTTAATTTTGGTTTTTAATATGCTTAAAATGATTTATTCTAACATCCTAGTAATTTCAAATTTAAATAGTGCTTAAATTAGTTCTTTGATTGAAATCAATATAAAATTTACTTGCATAACATTTTATGATGTATATGACAAAATTTTAGTCATATGACATATATATGTGACATGTGTATAAGGCATATATGAAGCATATCACATAATAAAACACATGAATATTATACAGGATAGGTGTGAAAGTAATGGATACCCTTCCAGTAATTGACACCCTTGAATGTTTTTGGTTTCTAAAGAAATAACCAATAAAAATTTCGCTTTTATTATTTTTTTCATAACTAAGGGGCTCGGCCCCCGTCCAGACACCGTAGACTCTAAATGCACGCTAATTTGATCGGCTTTAAAAAGATTTCGAAAGATTGAATTATAATTTAAAAAACAGTGGCGATCTCTCTATAAACGGATTTCTATTCCTTTTTCTTTGATTGGGGAATTTTAACGCCAAATCCGTTGCGGTACTACTTGATTATCCCGTCGACCAATTTCGCCAAATTATATAAATCGCCAAACCACTCGCCAAATTATACAAATTGACATAATTTTTATTTTAAATAACGAAAAAACAAATAAATTAGTACAAAATTAATAAAAATACAAATAAAACGTCGAAATAAAAACAACTTGATGATGTAGACACGTGTAACCACATTTCAAAATGAGCTAATATAAAAGGAATTAAGTAAACAGAGTCTTTGTCTCCTGGTATTTTTTAACAAAGTGAAAAGAAAGTTCTTTTAAACGAGACATTTTAAATTAATCGTTTTTAATTTGACGTAATTTTGACCAAACTATTCTTTCTCTTTTTAATATTCACATGAAAATACTTGTGCTAGAAATGAAATATTATTTGCGCTTTCCTAACAAAAATAGTTGGAAAATATCCTCTTAAAATATCAAATAAATGTCTAGCGCAATTTCTAAATTTAAACCGTTTTGCAATATTATTTTGTGTTCATTTTATGTAATAACTATAATGTGACGTAAATATGATGTAATTTCTCCTATTTAAGACTTCTAACGCATGTTAATAAATTTATTGTTTTACAAATTCCTTTCTCTCTTAAAATTCACGTGTTAATTATAGTTTTTATGACGTAATTTTTAATAAGTTCCTGCTTTTTGTACGTAATTATTTAATTCTAATTCCAAATGTTTTCTTCTGTTTATAATAGTCACGTGTAAATAAATTTTTAATTTATTTACACGTATAAATATATATATATATATATATATATTTTTTTTTTTTTTTGAAGCAAACATTATTGTTTCCGCTGTTTATACAGTTGTCAACAGTTTAAATTAATACCACTTTCTAAAATCTGTTAAAAATATCTCTAGAAATGCTGAAAATCTGAATTTAAAATAGAAATAAAACCTCAAAAATTTAGTCAAAATAAAAAAATTAATGCAATCTGCACTCCGGAAAATTCTAACGCATAAAATGATCTAAAAATGATTAAATTCCTATGAACAGTTTTTGCTCCTATAAAACTTTTTTAGTGGAACGATTTTTCCCAACTTTAGCATTAAATCTCTCTATTCTAAAAAAAAGTAACTACCGCTGTCACCGCCGCCGCCGGTTTTGAATTTTTTGTGACCGGAGGTCTTTCTTCGTTAATATTAAGAAACATAATGCATACAAAAATATGAAAATCGGTAGTATTATACAGAAATGTTTGATAAACACGCTGATGCAGACAGTTTTCAGATCGAAGAATTATTTTAAGAGATATTTAATGCTAAAGTTGGACAAAATCGTTCCACTAAAAAAGTTTTATAGGAGCAAAAACTGTTCATAGGAATTTAATCATTTTTAGATCATTTTATGCGTTAGAATTTGCCGGAGTGCAGATTGCATTAATTTTTTTATTTTGACTAATTTTTTGAGGTTTTATTTCTATTTTAAATTCAGATTTTCAGCATTTCTAGAGATATTTTTAACAGATTTTAGAAAGTGATATTAATTTAAACTGTTGCCAACTGTATAAACAGCGGAAGCAATAATGTTTGCTTCAAAAAAAAATATTTATACGTGTAAATAAATTAAAAATTTATTTACACGTGACTATTATAAACAGAAAAAAACATTTGGAATTAGAATTAAATAATTATGTACAAAAAGCAGGAACTTATTAAAAATTATGTCATAAAAACTATAATTACACGTGAATTTTAAGAGAGAAAGGAATTTGTAAAGCAAAAAATATATTAACATGCGTTAGAAGTCTTAAATAGGAGAAATTAAGTCATATTTACGTCACATTAGAGTTGTTACATAAAATGAACACAAAATAATATTGCAAAACGGTTTAAATTTAGAAATTGCGCTAGACATTTATTTGATATTTTAAGAGGATACTTTTCAACTATTTTTGTTAGGAAAGCGCAAATAATATTTAATTTCTAACACAAGTATTTTCACGTGAATATTAAAAAGAGAAAGAATAGTTTGGTCAAAATTACGTCAAATTAAAAACGATTAATTTAAAATGTCTCGTTTAAAAGAACTTTCTTTTCACTTTGTTAAAAAATACCAGGAGACAAAGACTCTGTTTACTTAATTCCTTTTATATTAGCTTATTTTGAAATGTGGTTACACGTGTCTACATCATCAAGTTGTTTTTATTTCGACGTTTTATTTGTATTTTTATTAATTTTGTACTAATTTATTTGTTTTTTCGTTATTTAAAATAAAAATTATGTCAATTTGTATAATTTCGCGAGTGGTTTGGCGATTTATATAATTTGGCGAAATTGGTCGACGGGATAATCAAGTAGTACCGCAACGGATTTGGCGTTAAAATTCCCCAATCAAAGAGAAATGAATAGAAATACGCTTATAGAGAGATCGCCACTGTTTTTTAAATTATAATTCAACCTTTCGAAATCTTTTTAAAGCCGATCAAATTAGCGTGCATTTAGAGTCTACGGTGTCTGGACGGGGGTTGGCGAACGTAGCTCGTAGGGGGCCGAGCCCCCTAGTATCTCTTAAAATAATAATTCTTCGATCTGAAAACTGTCTGCATCAGCGTGTTTATCAAATATTTCTGTATAATACTACCGATTTTCATATTTTTGTATGTATTATTTTTCTTAATATTAACGAAGAAAGACCTCCGGTCACAAAAAATTCAAAACCGGCGGCGGTGACAGCGGTAGTTACTTTTTTTTAGAATAGAGAGACTCCCTCTTGCATGTTTTATAAACTGGGTTATTGATGATATACTCTTAATCAAAGCAATCAGGAAGCAGAAAATAATGTTTCGAAGTTCTATTATTTTTCAGCGAAAATCTTAATGAACCTGTTAAAAGCTTAATTCACTTAATAATTTTATATATTCCTTATTTTCTTACAAAACTTCTATGTTATTGTTTTGGTAGTAATAGAAAACTTTGAAACGTTTAATTACTGAATGTACAGTATGGACATCCCATGTGGACATTGCTAAAAATGCAATTTAAATAATGTTCATAGTAGATGAAAATGTTTTGACAAAACTGAAAACCTAAGTAATCAAATTTATTAATTTATATTGCACTTACCAGAATGTAGTAACACAAATTTTATATAACTTTGCTAAAAAATATTTTATAATCTGGTAATAAATAAAACAAATTAGAAATCAGAGAATATTGTTTAAGGATATAGGGGAAAGAAGTGCTCAATTTCTACCCATTAAAAAAAAAAGTTACAGAAGTTGTTAAAAATATACTTATTATTTCCTGTCTTAAACGTTTTTCATTCTTCTCTGACCAAAAAAAAAATAAATAAATAAATAAATAAATAAATAAATAAAAAATAAAAATCCCATATTAGTAATTAAATTTATACTTATAGTAGTAAATGGAACTAGTAAATCTGCGGATCAGTGGCCTCAAACATCAGTTCTGAACTTTTATTTTGAAATTATTTTATTTAATATTTAAAACATTCAACCTGCAGTATTATTTCTTTCATACATGTAATATTAATTACAGCAAGTAATATATCAAGTAGTTTCGGGGTGTTTCACTGTTAAAAATAGTGGTAAATATACGAATTTATGCACTAATATTCCATGTATGTATAATAATATTCCATGTATGTATAATATTGTATGTATGTATAATAGTATGTAAAATAATTAAAGTATTATTATATAAGGTTGTGTAATAATAATAAGTACATATTCATATTCACTGGGTGAATTGTGTGCGTTAGATTTATCCAGAATAGCTCAGTTGACAGTTGATAGAACATTGGCAGCTTACGCCATTGGGCCCTAGTTCGAATCCTGACCTGGACACTTTTTCACTCAACTGGAAAAATTACAATAAAAGATAATTTTGCTTGAACATCAGCGTTATTGGTCAGAAATATTGGCAAGCTGTACAGTTTTACATATGTGCTGATACCTTTGGGTGTTAACGTGAGTAAAAGCTTTTAAAGAGAGTGTAAAAATACTTAATGGCAAAAAAGTTTGCAATAACCTTCTACAAAATGAGAGAAACAAAAACGTTTTTTTTTTACTTTTCGCCTTGCCCACCACAGCAACAGAAAATAGTCACTGTGTGTATGTTATAAATACAATTAAAGCTGTGGTGTTTTTAGCATGTGTGTGTGAGGGGAATGCATAAATATTTTTCAAAGGCAACATTCATCAAATATTGAAAACAATACAATCTGTTACAGTTGTAAGGCAAGTGGGGGAAATTAAATTTTTAACTTTAATTTAGAAGAAAGTCTGTATATTGTATATGACTATTTATACATGTTATACAGTATTCATTCATAAATTGTGAGTATACGATTTTAGGATTCCAAACCAATTCTAACAGAAAGATCGCGTGCAGTAATAATAATTTCAAACGATCCTGTTCTTTTAAATTGTTAGAAAATCTTCAAAAGAAGTTAAATCGAAACAGAATCATCCAGTGTTAATGACAATTTCGTCTCAAATGGCCCATATATTTCACAAATTGGTCACAATGCGACTTCAAAGCAATGTCGCTTTCGTCACAAGTTCGTCACAGAGTTATAGCCAAAATAGTCACAAAGGACACATTTTTCACAAATTTGTCACATCGTGACTTCACAAAGTGGTCACAATGGGACGTCACAAACGAGCTCTAAAACGGCCATAACGACTTCGCATTGTAGTCACCATGACTTCATATCGACGTCACGTGACGTCACATCGACGGTCACAAAGTCACAGTGTGACTTCTCAGCGACGTCGCTGCGACGTCACCATGCCTTACGGGATGACACCGAATTAATGACATATTAATGATAACTGAAATATACAAGAAATAAAAATTCATTAAAAACATAAATATCGCAGCTGCGGCACTTCTATAAAAATGAAGATTATAAAGCAAGAAAAAAAAAGTTAAGATAAATATTTTTGGTCAGAACTCTTCGTACGAGACAAATTTTTAACCAAATCGACGTAAAAATCAATGTTTTGTAGAAATTCCCTCGGGCCGGGCTCGGGCTAAGATTTAAACCTTTTTTCCGGCCGAACTTTTAAATTTTTTACCGGGCCGGACCAATATTTTTTCTTACGTGCCGGGCCGGGTCGAACTTTTAATTTTTGTATCGGGCTGAATTTTTTTTTTCTGTGAGTCGGCCGGCCCCGGGCCTGGAAATTTCGGCCCGTGCAGATCTCTATTTTGAACTTTTCCTAACATAAATGAAAGTGTTTATGAATTCGGTTTATCTGCGCGTCTGTCTGTTTCGTTTGTCTGCCATGCTCAAATTCGATTAAATATACTCGGATTTCCATGAAATTTTTTTATCGATATTTATCACGGCATCTTAAGTAATAAAAATGAAGTGTTTGTCATTTACAGCGACACGCAAAATAATCCTTTTTTAAAATTAATAAATTACATTTAGTTATAAGGTGGGAAATTGTTTGCAGTGTATTTTTAATGATATTACTCTATTTAAAACATATTGAAGTCAGGGATGTAGTGGAGGGTATACGGGGGTATACGCCGTATACCCTCTGGATTTTTTTAAGGAACACCGTATACCCTCTGTTTCTCAAGAAAGCTATAGTATATGTACGCTAGGGTATACCCTCTGCCTTGAGCGTATACCCTCTGCCTTGAGCGTATACCCTCTGCTTAGAACGTATGCCCTCTGTTTTTTTTACGACTACACCCCTGATGAAGTTGATATGCATCTTTGAGGCACACTATAAGAAGCTTACTGTAGAATATAGCGTGCATAGAATTTTATCGTTCATTTACAGGGACACACAGAATAATTCGCTTACATACTGCCTATGAGAGATAACTGCTAGAAAAGCGTTTTCAGTTGTGCCACGCTGTTAAAAAAAAAAAAAAAAAATCCGCTAAAATACGGAAATTGTACTGGCAATCGAGACGCCAGTACTACTTCCGCATTTTAACGGTAACTTTTACCGTAAATTCCAGAAAAATTTCCGTTTTCTGGAATTTACAGGGAAAAATTTACGTAAAATACGGAAATAGTACTGGCGTCTCGATTGCCAGTACAATTTTTGTATTTTAACGTATTTTTTTACAGTGTATGCCCAGGGCCGTAGAGAGAAACCGCGGGCCCGGTAGTAATTCGAATTCGCCGCCTCCCCATGCTATAAATGACACTATAAAACCTGCTAAGATGGAAACACAAACTATCTGTGCGAAATACCGTCTTAGATGGGTTGTTTCCGTCTTTGCAAGGTATAATTGCTTGCTATTATTTTTAGCGTTGCCATGAAAATTTTCTGTTTAAAGCAGGATTTCGTTATAACTCCGTATTAGAAAATAAATTTGCTGGTTAGCACTTTTTAGGTGCGTTCGTAATTATATAAATACGTAGTACCTATAGTCGTCTTTCGGTCCGTCTGTCTGTCTGTCCGTTTGACTGTTTGTATATAACAGGGCAGAAACTACCCAACCGAATGGTCTGAAATTTTAAATATATAATTGTTGCAAAATTTTGTCGAGTCATTTCAATTTTTATGAAAATCGGATGTATAGTTTAATTACAGGGACATTCCGTTACATTACGGCCAAAGGGAAAAAATCATTTTAAGTGCATTTTAATGATGTTACAGCCATTCGAACAGAATGAAATTGATATACACTTATGAAGTGCACTAAAATATACATTCAGTGCAATATGCGGTGCAAAAAATATTTATAAAACTAGTTATAGTACGAACGCACCTCATTTGCCGCATTTGACGTGCAATTTCCAACTTGTTAAAAATGTGCTACATATTACCTTACAGGTTTTATTATTTTTTCTTTTACATTATTTAGATGCAGGGCTGTCCAGCCTTTCCGTAACGCGGGCGCATTTATAATTGTGCTAATATTAATCTAGTGTAATTTCGTATCCAGCGATTTCTGGAGTTCCTTTACCTGAGATTTATTCTGTTGAGCTGAACCAGGTTTCAGACCAGATGCTGTAATCATCAAGGTTAGCTGGGTGAAAAAGTTCGACCAGAATCGTCCGGGATAGCTCAGATGGCAGAGCACTGGCGGCTTCAGCCAGGAGATCCCGGGTTCGAATCCTGGTCCGGACATTTTTCGCCCAGTTGGAAATTTACATCTTTTATGATAAATGTTCAAAATTTTACAGTTGTTACCTTTAAAAAAAATGTATTAGACAGGACAAATTTCGCATGTTAAAGGTGTACAGTCTCCTTAAAGGCATTAAATAATAAAAATATTTCTTTAATGTTTCGAACAAGTTGGTCTAAAATTTTAAATTTAACAATCTTTAAACACTTACTAACTTTGAGTTCTGCGGATTTTTAATAAAAACTACTGTTTTTCGAACATAAAACGCTAAATTGTTAAATATTTTATATATATATATATATAAGTGGATACATATACACGTGGCCTGCCGTGCAAAAAATGCAACTCTGGAATTAATTACCAAAAAATTAATTATCCTCGCCTTCGATTGTCGAAATTAAAAAAAAAATAAAGACATATTCTGAAAGAGAATGAAATTTTACGACGGATGGCGTATAAATCGTAGCTCAAAAATCGATAGTTAAAAAAATTTTGGTCCTATATAAAAATTCCAAGTCTGTTTCTGACCGCAAGACGCATCTGTTATTCTCTCGTTATCACCGAAAATTTTATGTCATCAGACATCTGTCGCTTTCACAAATCAAGGAAAATAAAAGATTTTTTTTTTCAATTTTTAACGAATTTTCGAGTTTTTATGGTACGATCGAGATAATGTTTAGAATTTCTGAAAGCTGATTCCCCCCCCCCCCCCCGTCTTGTGGTACTAATTTCGAATTTCTGGGATGCGTAGGAAAAAAAGTAATCGCGCCTTAAAGAAATCGCCAGTCCTTATCTGCTGTTAAAATGACGCCTGTTTTAAATTGGTGGAAGTAACCGTTTTTGTAATTTGATAAAAAAATCCATGCTTTTGTTGAATTATGAATGCCTTTCCTATCTTGTAATTGTTTTTTTTTTAAATTAATAACGTGCGTTAATTACGGCTTTTTCAAAATTTTATGGTTTATCGTTTGATGTGGGGTGTTCGGCTATAAGTATGCAAATTTTCAAGTCTCTAACATATATAGCTTCTGAGAACGGGCTCTGTGACAGACGGACAGACAGACAGAGGTGTGAGACGAATAGGGTTTCGTCACATGAACGAAACTCTAAAAAAGGAGAAAATTCTTTCGAAATTGGAACGCATGGGGAGAAATTAAAAAAAAAAAAGGAACAATCTAATTAATGATTTTTTTTTTCAGTAAATTCAATTTTTCTTTCGATTACTCATTGAATTTATGATACAGAATATTTCATTGCAGAATTTCTGGATATAAATTAGGGAAAAGAATTTTTAAAGTCCACCGTCTCCTTCAGGTTCTTTATGTTTATCTAATTAAAAGAGAAACAAAGTATAACAATTTATTTCTTTTTGCTACTTTAGACTGCGATAGTTCCGGTTTTCGTATCCGTTTTCGACGGCCAAAACTTAAAATAAATTTCAGCCTTAGTCATCATCAAACACATGTTCCACAACCATTACGACATCGCCCATATTTGGCAAGTATTCATTCCTTTGGCGATGATTAAGATAACAAACAATTTATACATCTAGATAAGGGTTGCACAGTTTTCCTTGGTTGTGAGCTGTGATACAAAAATACTCATGAAGGATTCGTAGTTCATCGAACTAAAGAAGGCCTTAAAAAGGGGTTAAACGTAAAAAAGTTAAGGCCACTGTTGTAATATAACTCGATAGAACTGGTCATATGAATTTCACAATCTATGTGAATGAACTTTTATTTTAACCACAACCCATTAAAAAGCCATGAAAAAAAGGGTTGGTTACGAAATTAAGAGTGAGTGGGGGAAGATTTTTAAGATTCTTTTGAAACACAGGCTCTTGTATTTAGTATTACAAGGCAGAAAACAATTTTTTCTATGGTTCAACTAAATTTAGAGTTCGATCTTGAACATTTTCTACAGAGCTTCGATGTCGAAAAATTGCGTTGGTGTCGAAAGCAGCAACTTTGCACAGCAACGCCTTTCGATTGATGTATCGATAGAATTCAGAAACAGATCTTAAATTAAAAACTTTCTTGAATGTGTGACTAATTACTAAATTTGGAAATTTTTTTAATTTTTAGAAATGAAAGAAATAAGGCAATATTTTTTAATTTTTAGAAATCAAAGAAAGAAAACAATATTTTATAATTTTTAGAAATCAAATAAATGAGACATACCACAAGAGATTTGGAATATTTTTTTCTAGAAATAAAAGAAATAAGATATGGGAACGTCCATTCGTTACTCTTTTGACCATTAGAGCAAATTTTCATAAATACTTCCAATTATTTTATTACAAAATACAATTAAGATAAAAATTGATAATAACCAGCTAAATACCATTGTTTTCCACTTTGTTTTTTTCTTTTTTTATACTCTATACTACTAAATTTTGTTGTACTCTTGTGACACTCTGGTCACAAGAGTAACAAAATTTTGATTTATTATATAGACAAGCAAAATGCTTTCTGTTACAAATTAGATACATTTTGTGTGAGTGGAGCACAATGGTATTTACCTGGTTATATAAATTTTTATCTTAATTATATTTTGTAATAAAATAATTGGGAGCATTTATGAAAATTTGCTCTAATGGTCACAAGAGTAACAGTGGACATTCCCATTTACCACAAGAGATATAGAATCTTTCTGTCCACTTCCGTCTGTTTCTAAAATTTTTTATACAAATTTTGTAAATTTTCGGTATTTTCAGTGAATTATTTTGGATTTAGTGGTCTCCTCATATATATGAGGACGTGGATTTCAAAACTCATCTTATCTAAAAATTAAAAAATCGTATTTTCTCTATCAATCTCTTCTATTAGTAAACCTGCACGAAAAAACAACAATCTGTAAAAAAACTACTTTTATCCTGTATTTCTGCCATCGTAAAATCTTGGTTTACAATAAAACCCAATGGACGCAGTCAGAAGTTTTTTGCGATTTCCAAAAATTTGATTTCCTGGATAAGGCGGGATTTGAAACTCACGTCTATGAGGTCTATATCTAATGTATAAACTCACGTCTATATGTATGAGGATTCATACTTCCTCATACATAACCCCTCATGGACGCTAACAAAACGAATGGTACAAAGATTACAAACAACATAGAGAAGTATGGAAAGATGTATGCTAGGCATAACTAGAAGAGACAGAAAGAGAATAATCTGGATAAGAAGTGAGACGAAAGTTTTTGACATCATTGAAATAATTAAACGGCTAAAATGGAAATGGACTGGGCACATTGCAAGAAGACAAGACAATAGATGGAGCACAAATACGTTACACTGGTATCCCAGAGATGTAAAACGACCAAGAAGATGACTTAGAGTAAGATGGAGTGACGAAATCAGAAAAGTGACCGGTGTTAATTGGATGACTAAAGCACTAGAGAGAAAACATTAGAAAAATCTGGGTGAGACCTACATCCAGCAGTCGATTGGAAACGGTTGTTCTTGTTGATGATGATGATGACATAGGATTTCGGTTAGCGAGACAAATGACTTTCATATCGAAAAGCAGCATCGGTGTCAAAGGCAACGACACAGAAAACAATTCGAAAAGCTGGAAAATATTACTTCCATATCGAAATATAATGTTTCACGAACGACCATACATGTTAACTTAATGAAAAATCAAAAAGTAGTGATGAAATAAATTATAGAAAAATGTGACGATAGATGTTAGTTTATTATAGATTAATCAATTTTTTTTTAATCTGGTTTTTTCAACCAGGGTCGGATTGGGACAGAAAACGACGCAGACCTTGGATTTTCAGACGGCCCAAAGTCAGTTTACCAGCTTATGTAGTGTGACTTTTCAGACTTTGCGAGGCTTAACACATTCGTATAGCACGGAGTATGAAAATGGTGTGATATTATAGGTCTGAGTCTGAAAAAGAGACTCCGCTATATTCACCATACATGTTTTAAGCAATGATGTAGTGGAGGGTATACGGAGGTATAATCCGTATACCTTCTGGATTTTTTTAAGGAACACCGTATACCCTCTGTTTCTCAAAAAAGCTATAGTATATACACTGTAGGGTATACCCTCTGCCTCGAGCGTATACCCTCTGCTTAGATCGTATGCACTCTACGACTACACCACTGGTTTTAAGCTCCATCAGCTTCATTTGCCATAAACTTTTCTATACCAAGTCATGTGCTATTTAAAAGCTCCAAAAAGTCGAACAGAGAATACCTTGTAGTAAGATTGACAGATATCAACGCTACGGCTCAATGTTGTATCTCCGAGTATGAAAAAGATAATTCCACTGTATTAACTAAAGGTCTATGGGACTAGAGGTCTAGAGGTATAAAGGACTCACCATGCATGTTTGAAAAGTTGGAACTGATTTTTACAGGGACCAGACCAGTGATTTTCATACGGGCTGGATTGGGACAGGCTTGAAATTTTTGGCCCCTGCAGAATTGTAGAAAGAATGAAGACCCGACCCGGCCCGGCCCGAGTCTCTTCAATTAAACTTGGCTCGAGCCTGGGCGCATACAGACCTCTAGTTTCGCTGTTTCGCCTACGTCGTCCAAACAGTTGGCTTTTGGTTGGTATGATGTAGAATCATATATTGCGTTATTCCTAAATTACATTCCGTTAATTTATTTGTCACTCATAAATCTTAAAGTATTCATTGACTGTTTAATATAACTTTGTTTCTTATCTCATTTAAAAAGCTCTCTTTTTAAATAAAAGTAGATATATCTAGCTACAGTTGACAGGTCATTAATAATCAAGAGGTAATCGTAATAATATTTTATTTCCTGTCTAAGTAAATCTTTTTGTTATCTGTATCTTGCATTTTGCGAATCGTCACATAATATTTATAATAGAAATTTAGCGTCTGTCAGTAAATAAGTAATTGTATATGACGGATGGCAGATTAAAATTAGAATTTAGTGCAGGGTTTATTGATATAATGTAAAAGGTTATTGCTCATTTCTTTAATCGTTATGAATAAACATTTTTCATCCGTTATGTAGCGTCAGAGTGATTCGTTAGATTTTGAATTTTGTATGTAACATGCTAACGGATATTTTTTTAACTTGTTTACTTGACTCGCCAGATATTTTTATCGAGAGACTTTACAACCAGCCTTAGAACAGTAAGGACGTAAAGGTACTGCTTGTGTTAGGGGGATCACCTCACCACTTCTTATTGAATTCAAATAAAAGAACTTATGTGGATTTTGTTACGTGTCTTCAATTTCGTTTTTATCTTCAGTTCTTATTGCAGGAATTCGGACCAAAATATTGTGGATTCGCAACTACGTACTAACTCCTAGTACAGATCAACGGCCTTTATTTAACTTAACTTAACCAACAAAATCCCTCCAAATAAATTCATTCAAATAGCTACACCATAGTTGGGTCAACGGCTAGAATTGTGTCTGAGGCAAAAGATTGGCTAGTCAATGGACTAAAGACCTCAATAGTGAATTGACCAACGGTCGACTCTATAAAACTGCACTAACAATATTAATAAAATTCATTGTCTTGGAAGATAAATCACCACACTTTATAAAAGAAAAAAATATATATATATTGTACCCTTTACCGGGTTGCTTTGATCAAAGAAAGTCAAATAAATTGATACAAGTGTGTGTTGCCAACAATGTTACAGTAATAATCGCACAAATTTTAACTTTTAAAATGGCAACACGCACTTTTGTCAATTTATTTGAGTTTTTCGATCAAAGCAAACCGGAAAAAAGTACAGTGTATACATATTTTTTTCAAAAAATCCACATAGTTATAACCATATATCACAAGAAAATGTGATAGAGGTTGACTCATAAATTTTGAAAAATAAAGTTACCTAAAAATGAAATGTACCTGTAACATACAATTAGTTGCCGAAAAAAAATTATACAAAATTTGTAAATCAAAATAAACTCCCTTTATGTTAAAGAAAATGCCATAGAGTTTTTCGGATTGCTTTTAAAGATTTTCTTTTTTTGTGGATGTTTTGATAACAGGAGACCATCAAAAACGAAATGTATCTTTATCTCAAAATTTAATGATTGGGAATGAGCTTTAAACTCACACACCGATTGTATTTAAGTATTGTGGATCGTTTTATGTAAAATTTAATGTCGGTTATAATTCAAACAAAATTTAATATAGGTCATAATTTAAACTATTTTTAAATATGAATTTATTAATAATTTTCTTAATTAAAAAATATTTTTGAATCGGAAAAATACCTGAAATATGTATGGTTCAATTCATTGTACCGTATTAAAAAATATATTACAATAGGATGATAATTTAGAAATATGTAAATGTAAATCCCGTCGATTTATCATTAACATTCTCCAACTTTGACTTCGCATAAATGTATGAAGATAAAAAAAAAAAAGTATATAAATTATAACTTTCTTCAGGATGTCTTGACCCAAAAAACTGAAATATGGTGTCAAAAGTGGGTGTTTCCATTTGAAAATTCAAAATTGTTACAATTTTTAAATATGCAAATGACCACTATTTCAAAAACTGCATTTACATTCAGAAAGTAAACACAACTCTCAGTCGAAAGGTACCTCTCATATCTCTCCGCGACAGTTTGGGGATTGCTCGGGCCGCTGCTTCTTTTTCCGACACTGTACATTTTAATATTATTGTTAGAAATCGACAGAAAATTCGGTTTCGTTTTCGTTTTCGGCCTAAAATCAGACTTTCGATGAAAATGCTGTGGAAAATTCGGCTGGACCAAAACTATCTGTATTACAAAAATCTCGTTTCTTCCTTCGGAATTTTCAACATTACTCATTGATTTGATCTATATCGGGTCAAATGAGATACTCTTTATTTATTGCTATAAACTTCACTTTTTATAATTATCAGTCATGACTGACTCAAGACCTGAGTGCAAATTATAAGAGCAAGAAAAGCATATATGACTAAACTTTGAAGACGCTTTTCACGTGCTCATTAAAAGCTGCAGACTTAACAGTAATAAAAATTTTTTTAGTTTGAAACCGTTAGAAACGTTTCGAATACTCTTTGAGAAAGTTCTAGTATAACAGATGACCATTTACAATATTCATTATAAAAAATGAATTGAGGTATGTATACCTAAAATATTTTTTAGTTAGAAGAAATTATTCGTATAATTAGAAAATCATTCAATATCATTGATGAATTAATTACATTTTATTTTATATGAAAATAAAAAGTTTTGGTCAGAGGCACAGTCAGCCAACTTGGAACATACGTATAATTTATTAATAATTATGTATGTTTAATAAACACTTTATAATTAATTGATAAAAATGTATATTTATGCATATATTAATTACTTAAAAAGTTTTTTTGGACATTATCGTTTTCGGCCGAAAATAGGAAGCTTACCGAAATTAGGTTTCGGTAATTTAATATGAATTAGTTATGAAGTCTGCTATAAACATGATAGACGCGATTTCTGTTAACATCTGACAAGTGAATGCTGTTTATTTACAACAGGTTTTTTTTTTATTAACCAAAATAGCACTTTTAAAGTGATCTATATATGTTTATAGATCTATAGATGTTTCTCTTATCACTCACTTAATGGGTGAAGATCTCCTTCAGCAGCTCGATATTGCCTGATTTTAACACAATATTAAAAATTTTTTGGAGCTGCAAATATTTCTTCAAATTAAACAATTTTTTTCAGACTAAATTATATAGACCTTTGTTTACGTATTCTAATATAGTTTAATTAGGACATACTAATTAAGGATTTTAAAAAGGGCGATTTGCCATTTTCTGTTGCTCGCAGGAAAAACGTATTCGATATATCTACTTAATATTACACTCATGTCCAAAATTAAGGTCACAAACATAAAATCTGTGAAAACTGATGAACTATTCACTGTGTTGCCATAAAATTTGGCACAGAGGTGTATTACAATGGGAAAAAGAATATAGTAACATAACAATATGGAAAAGATTTTAATTGTGAATTAAGACACGGGGTATATCAAAAAGTGTTAAATCATGAATCAGAGATAAAGAATTTATCTTGGGAAAAGTCTGTCTAATAGGGATTGTGACCACCGTGTACTGCTATACAAGCCTCACAATGAGCTCTCATACTGTTTATGAGGGTGTCAATAAATATTTGTGGGAACAAAGCCCATTCTTCTAAAAGCGCGGCTTTTAACTCCTGGCGGGTTCTGGGAGGGGGTGTTAAACTGTGCAATGGCTCTTCTTACACCATCCTAAACATGTTAATAGGATTAAGGTCCGGAGACCTCGAGGGCCAATTCATTCGACGAATATCTTCTTCTTCAAGAGAATCATCAACAATGTGTGCTCTGTGTAGCTTGGCATTATCGTCCATAAACGTGAAGTCCTGGGCTACAGCACCTCGGAACAACCTCACATAGGCTTCAAGGACTTCATCTCTAATGCCAGGAATCACAACGCAGAGTGATTCTCTTTGAATCAATCTTCATCTGGAGAGAACGTGGAGCTCGCTATCATCCCTCCTATGTAAAAGAAATCGACAGATTTGGGGGCAAAGGTATCCTTGTCTGGGACGGCATAATGTTAGGGGGTTGTACATCACTGCACATCTTAGATGCGGGTACTGTCAACGCACATCACAATAGGGATGAAGCCTATGTGAAGGTGCTCCGGGTTGCTCTAAGCCTGGACTTCATGTTTATGGACGATAATGCGAAGTCACACAGAGCACGCACTGGTGATGATTTTCTTGAAGAAGAGGATATTCACCATATGAATCGGCTCTTGAGGTCTACGGACCTCAATCCTATTGAACGTGTTTGTGATGGTCTAGGAAGAGCCATTGCACAGCATAATCCCCCCCCCCCCAGGACACACCAGGATTTAAAAGCCGCGCTTTTGGAAGAATGGGATTTGTTGCTACAAACGTTTATTGACATCTTCATAAACAGTATGAGAGCTCGTTGTGAGGCTTGTATAGCAGTACACGGTGGCCACACTCCATATTAGACAGACTTTTCCCGAGATAAATGCTTTATCTCTGATTCATGGTTTAACACATTTTGATATACCCTGTATCTTAATTCACAAGTAAAATCTTTTCCATATTGTTATGTTGCTATATTCTATCTCCCATTGCAATATACCTCTGGGCCAAATTTTGTGGCAACACAGTGAATATTTCATCAGTTTTCACAGATTTTATGTTCGTGACCTTAATTTTGGACATGAGTGTACATGAGTACATATTCTTGAAATATTATACTTTATAACGTCAACCTAAAATAATAAACAAGTTTCCAGTTGAAAATATTTTTTCAGGCAATTATACTATAAAATACAAAATTCAAGATAAAATTTCAATAAAAATATTAAAAATAAATAAATGAAGACATGAATTTCAAAATTCACCTTATCCAAAATTTAAAAAATCGAGTTTTCACTATCAATCTATTCTATAGCTGAATCTGCATCGAAAATACACTACAATCTGAAAAAAACTAGTTTTTCTAGCCTTTGTAAAATCTTGGTTTACAATGAAAACTAATGGACTCAGTAAGAAGTTTTTCGCGATTTCCCAAGATTCAATTTTCTGGATAAGGCGAATTTTGAAACTCACGTCCTCAAATCAATTACAGGTACTTACTTAAAAAGTAGGTAGTGGTTATAAAAATATATAAATTACAATATGATGCAAAATATTAAGTTTCTATGTTACTTACAAGGGAACCACTTTAGGTGTTGCTCGCACCTAGTATTGAAACCTGGTGCATTTTAAAGCTCTATATTAGGAAGTTTGGGAATCGATAAAATTTTTTTGTTAAAATAATATTTTTTGATTTTACAGCAGATTAACTTTCTAAAAATGCAATTTTCGAGACCACTTTTCGGGCTGTTAAAGTAAAAGATTTAAAAAAAAAATAGTTAAAAATATAAATTAGTCAATAATAACTATAAAATGTTGAAAAAAGTTTTAAAATTCCTTCAAGAACCTACGAATTTGATTAAAAAAAATACAATATTATATTTACATATTTGGCGGGGAAAGATTGGCGTCTTTTTCGTCCCGTACAGTTTTCCGGCAACCCTAGCTCAGCAGCAACCCTATTTTCGCTACGCACCGTGTTGTAATGTTTTGCACGTAAACCTATTACAAATATAAAGCTAGTGAAAATTTTGAAGTGCCATATCTGGCGACTTAACTCTCTTTTGGTGTAAAATTAACCAATAAAAATCCAATAATAAAAAATTATATAAAATATGATTTTAACAAAGAATTTTTATCGGTTCTCTAACTTTTATGCATAGGGCTACAAAATGCACCAGGTCTCGATTCTAGGTGCGAGCAACACCTAAAGTGGTTCCCTTGTTAGTTTTAGAAATAAGATGAGCGCAATGCGAAAAATATGTGTTTTGAAAAAAAAAATACAGTAGACTCTCGATTTACTGGGTTGGATTATCCGGATTGTGGATTAACCAGAACAGAAAAAATCTCACAGTTTTGGATGCAATTTATTATGTTGATGCTGAATGGGAATTAGTAAAAAGCACCACGGTTAAGAAAATATGGAGATATGATAGAGCAACTTTATCGGATGAAGAAAATGAAATTCCTACAGAAGACGGCGATAGAACTGATTTACTGAGAAAAATCCTAGAAGATTTCAGAAAGTTAAACTGTTCTCAAAATGTGGACGAAGAAGCAGTGCAACAATGGATAAACGAATATTGAACGAATGTTGAAACGAAATTGGAATGTTACGAAATTTTAAAGTGACGATGATATTGTGTCGCTTGTGGTTGAGAAGAAACAAGGAATTAAAAAAAAATGCCCTGAAAGTGATGAAGAAAATCATGTAACTCTTCAAAAATTTAGTCACGGTGACGCATTAGTACACACTGAGGGGTTACTTATTACTTGGAGCAAGAAAATGAAAGAACAGCTAAGCAGCACCGAAAACTGGCGATATGAAACTATTAAAATAATAAAGCTTTGTAAAAAATCACCATAAAATAAAACAAAACATAGGACGCGATTCGAACTAAAAATATTAACAGCTCGTCATCAGCTGCAGTAAACATGCGTCCGAAAGGGGACAGGGTCAAAAATGAACTGAAAGGTAGAGAATAGAGCTTGCAAAGAATGCGACAGATGGCGCTAACTGAAAGGGTCACATGCAGAAGACGAAATTGTTGCCAAAATGATAGAAGAGAAATTGATAGGGAAAATGGAAATAAAAGAAAGAAACAAAATTAAAATAAAATAAAAAGAGTAAGTTAAAAAATATAAATATAAATAATAATAATAAATAAAGAAATATAAAAGAATAAAGCAAGAAAAAAACCAAAATATATTTTTTTTTTCCTCAAACAAAATAAAAAGAAAAGAAATAAGAGAAGAGGGAAAGAATTATAAAAGTAATTTCCACGTTGGAGAGAGGAAAGGTGATGATGAGAGAAACCCTTTCAGTTAGCGCCGTCTATCGCATTCTTTGCAAGCTCTATTCTCTACCTTTCAGTTCATTTTTGACCTTGTCCCCTTTCTGACACGTGTTTACTGTAGCTGATGACGAGCTGTTAATATTTTTAGCTCGAAACGCGTCCTGTGTTTTGTTTTATTTTATGGTGATTTTTTACAAAGCTTTATTATTTTAATAAAATGAAAGAACACCCACAGAAAAAAAAGATGTTGAGAAATTTGCGTAGTAAAATTCGTCGAAAAGTAAATGGAAACCGAAAACAGACGGCTATCATTTCATTCTTAACAAAACAGTAAACTACATTTCTAGCTTTTTTTTTTTTTTTTTTATTAACTGTACTAATTGTAAATCTAAATAGCATTAAACTTTATGTTTATTCTCTTTCTTTTGTATTAATTAAATTTGTAATGTGCTATAATATAATAATTTGATGTTTTCTATACCTTTTCCATCAAAGTTTGCACAAATTCGATTATTCAGAATATTCGCTTTCCCGGGACGAGGCATTTCCTGACCATGCCGGTTAATCGAGAGTCTAAAGTTTAAATTTACCTGAATTTGGATAGGTATAGCTCCGCATATTTTATCACAAAACCGGTTCTAATTGGAGTATCGTCATAATTGTTTTTTAAAGTTTGGTAAAATGTTATTCTTTAATAATATTTTTTAAAAATGGCATTTTAAAAAGTTTTAAGGTGATCTGCTCCCCCCCCCCCCCCCCCAGAATTCAGTATGCAAACTTCTATCAAAAAACATTTATATTTAGAACAAAAATATATAATAGAAATTTTGGAAACGTGCTGTGTTCATGATTGTTCTTGTTCTTGTTCTTTTTTTTTTCTGAAGTTAATAATTTATTATTAGGTAATATCATAATTATAGGTAGTTATTATATTAGGTAATATAATAATTAAACAACATTTGATAATAACAAACCATCTCAAGAACTACATAAATATTTTCCCTTTTTTTAAAGGAATTTTTCTCCTGATTTAGAATGAAATAATTACATAACTTGCCGTCGACAATTTGTCATTCTTTCTTCGAAAGTAACTTTGCGTAAGCCATTTGATATAATTATACATGTAATACAATAAGAAATCTAAATAGCGTCTCATTTAATAAAAGTGGCATGATTTAATATGTTTAGTATCAGTTAAGATAGTTAAGAATTTATTAGATAGTTGCTTTGAACATTGTCTGGAAGAGTATTATGAAATAATTCAACATTTACATAGATTATGAAACTGTGTATAATGAAATATTAGTTACATCGCTTTTCGTAAAAAATAATAATCTACTTTGACGTTATTATATGTTATTATGACTACGTTTTTTTATAATGAAAATGATTGTTGGACTTAATGAATATATAAAATATCAATATATATTATTTTTCCGAAAATCTGTTGCTTTATTACTTAAGTCAAAGAAATAAAAGAGAAAATTTTAAAATGAAATAACTTTAATATTTACGCAACTCTAAAAGCTTTTCTTTTAGCATGCTCAAATTCTGGTTAATGACAACTGCTATGCAATGCTTGTTTCTGAAATAACAATAATTTCATTATTCATTGTTTTTAGTGAATATTTAAATTATCTAAACATTTTGCATTAGTTTCAGAAGTTGATTCATAATTTATGATTAGGTAAAATAACTAGACTATATTTCATAATAAGGAATCAATGCAAAAACTACATACTAATGTCTTCCTCAATGTAATATTCCTGAAAAATCTTTAATATTTACCTAGATTAAAATTTTTTTCTTTTAACATGTTCAAATTTTCTTTATTGAGTTGAATAACAACTGTTATATAATGCTTGGTCGTGAATTTACAATAATTTCATTATTCATTTTTTACAATTAATAATTATGTTATTTAAACATTTTGCATTAATTTATAAGAAGTTAATCAGTTTCTGATTAGAAAATAAAAACTAACTGAACAAACGAAAAGTATAAACTACATATAAATGTCTTCCTTAAGTTAATATTTCTGAAATATCTCTTATATTTACATACCTTTAAAATATTTTCTTTTGACATGCTCAAATTTTGTTTATTCAGTTAAATAAAAATTATATATATAATAGCGCTAAGTGTATAACGCTTCCGGAGTGAACTCATCCGGATCCCACTTCGCTTTATCGTATTCCATTCGGCCATTTTTATTCAAAATTATTTTTTCGAATAAAACTTCATAAAAGTTACATTTTTAGAATGATTATTCAAAATAAATTAATATTTGAGAGAAAACTTACATTCAATTATGTATATATTCTGAGATAACTTCAGTTGAAATTACTTTGGCAGCTCAGTCTCTCCCTCCATAAGTAAACGTTCGTTTGTATCGCATTCATTGTGAACTTTTGTGCTTTGTTGGCGCCATCTATCGGTAGTTAAAATAAAAAGAAGTATCTTTTGAAATTCTTTGAACTCTGAAGACATTGGAGGAAAAATGAATAGCATTTCTTATAAAATATAATTAGACTATGAGGAATACTTATATATATATATATATATATATATATATATATATATATATATATATATATATATATATATATATATATATATATATATATATATATATATGTATATCAATGAAATATAATTTTGCATTTTTGTATTTTGTTGGGAAAATAAATTTGTAATTTAATAAAAGAATTTGAGGAAAAAAATCTGTTAATGCAATTAATAGTTGTAATTTACTTAATTGATAAAGGACCATTCTTAATGTTTAAAATTTATTACAGATTTCTTTATGCATGTTTTAAAAAATCAGGATTTAATCTGAGTTGAGCTTTTAAAAATTTAAGTTATATAATTATTATTTTGGCGTCAGCTATCGGCAATTAATCCGTGAAGGACTCTTTTTTTCTGATTTAAAAGAAGTTGAAGATTATTGTTTTTTTAAAGCAATGAACGAAGACGAAAGTTAATTGACAATGTATTTTAAAATAGCATTATTAGTTCTAATTTGCCTGTTTTTTTGTGAAGTAGTTCTTCAAATTTTGTGAGTGAAGTTTTTTCTTGAAAATTAAATTTCAATGATAAATGAGCTGTTTTTATAACTATTTTACCCCCACCTCATCCTATTAGTCAGATAAGATAAAATTTATTACTTCATAATTGTTTTTATAATGCAATGCTATATCATTCATTTGAAAATGCAAACACGTCATTCTGACGTGTTGTCCAGCTTCTAGTTGTTATATAATGCTTGTTTGTGAAATAACGATAATTTCTTTACTTATTTTTCACAATTAATAAGTAAGTTATCTAAACAATTGGCATTAATTTATAGAAGCTGATCAATTTCTGATTATGTTATAAAAACTAACTAAACTATGTTTCATAATAACAAACAAATGCAAAAATTACATCAAAATGTCTTCCTTAAGTTAATATTCCTGAAATATCGTTAATATTTACATACCTTTAAAATCTTTTCTTTGAACATGCTAAAATTTTGTTTATTGGGTTAAATAACAACTGTATACTTGTTTGTGAAATAAAATTAATTTCATTATTCCCTTTTCACAATTAATAATCAAGTTTTCTAAACACTTTGCATTAATTTGATAAGTATCTGATTTATAATAAAAACTATGTTTCCAATCAATATATATAAACCAATCCAACAGCTATGTCTAAGTATTTTCCTTAATTTTGAAAAGTTCTTAAGAATTTAAGAGAAAACGATTACATAACTTATCGACTCTTTGTTATTTTTTTCTCCCAAATGTAAGCGTAAGCAATTTGATATAATTGTTCACGTGATTCTGTTTTGAAATACAGTAAAAATCGAAATACCGATTCATTATGAATTAATTTAGTTAGTATCTGTTAAGATATTTAGACTTTATTGAATTATTACTTTGAACATAATCTGGAAAAATAATTTTCAAAGAATTCAGTAAGACCGATTATGAAACTGTAATGAAATATCCGATTACACCACTTTAGTTAATGAATACAGTTGTATAATCGTCGCCCCTCTGACATTTTATATTATTCAATAAAGGGTGCTTTTGTTAATATATTTCAGTGTTGTGTGGTATTCTTAAAAAAATAATAATAATCACTTTCGACGCACTAAAGTATTTTGATTATTATTGTATCATTATGATTATTATTTTTATAATTAAAGTGATTGTGAAACATAATGAAAATAGAATCAAATCAATTTAGTTTATCTTTCCGAAAAGCTGTAATTAATTTTAATAAGAAAACGAAAATAAAGAAAATCATCAAAATGTTTACCATCTAGAATCTAGATGATTAATTTATTGTGACCGGTAGCTCTCTACCCAAGTACCTCAAAATATCGATGATTGGCAAATTCAATGTCTAATTTTTGTGTTCATAGTTGGCATTTCTTACTGAGTTACAGTTTGCGTAAAAGTGATAATGATACTTTATCGAATCAGAAAGCACCTTTTTCTTATTGACCTTCTTAATTCCGCAAGTTTTTTTTTTTTTTTTTTTTTTTTTTTTTTTTTTTTTTTTTTTTTTTAAAGGGTGCATTATTTTGAATAATTTTCCGCAATGAAACAAAGAACATAAAATACTTATCTCGATTATGATATGTTGGCAAAAAAGCCACCTCTGTTATACGCAGTATGACACGCACGCTAATATTTAGATAATTAAATCAGTATAAATCTGGCCTTTCATAATAAGTCAATCAAATATAATAATATCGGTAAATTTCTTACCTTTATGTTGTCGCTCAGCAATTCCTTGATTGGATGTATGGGCCGCTATAATCCAAAGTTGTATATGTATTCCTTGTAGAAATTCATAATTTTAATTTAGCACTAAAGTGGTAGCCGCCCCTCCGGGTGGTTCCGACCCGACCCCTTGAGTGGGGGAGGTGACCGGAAGTTCGGCAGAGTTCGTTGTGTACGAATGCGAGGGGGCCGGATGGGGACGATTCGCCACCTCCTCGAGAGGCTCATCTCCGACAGGTGTTGAGCACGGTGGCCACGGTTAACGGACGTTGCGCATGGGTGCGTTTCGCCTTTTGATCCAGCGCACCCCCGGAAGCCGGGTTCTCTGGCCAAGCCGGATAGCGACGCTCCATAGGTCGATCCCGGTGCCGGTCTAAGGGCCGGACGGTGTCGCCGGGCAAAGACTAGGCGATAGGACCCCATCCACCTATTGACTAAGAGGGAGCCTGAAGTATGAGTGAGGGCTTTGTAGTGGAAAGTCCTCGGTGCTCGCTAGTGACGACGGGGCTCGCGGGAACGCCATGCAGGGACTCCCGGAGCAACCGAAGGGCGAGGGTTTCGGACAGCGCCCAGGTTACTTTATGACTTGGGTGGCTCATCCCTCCGAGGACCTCAGCTGGAGCAGTTGGGAGCCGACCCTAAGGGTGGTGGGGTTTGGCGGTGCCCCCGTTGACCAAGGAGCGGTCGCGTGGGGAGGCCAGTATGGTTCTGGTTGCTCCACGTCGTGCCGTGCCCCATGGGAGGGGGTCGGCGGCAGGTCCACCATCGAACACTACTCCCGCAGGGAAACGGGCCGGAGGCTCGCCGGTAACGCGGCGGCTCATCGTGCCTTGGGTGAACTCTTGGTCCGATCCAGGTCCTCCGTGTCTTTGCGGTACCGGAGTTTTCCTCGCCTGGTGATGAGGACCTAGAGGTATCTCCACCTAACTTTCGAACGCACTAACAAAGGTAGCGGTCGGTCACTGCACGGGGTCAGGGGCCTTCGGGCCTGGGTACACTCGACGGCCGTGAGGTAAGGTAGTGGCGGGCTTGCTTCTGTCGGCCTCCACTGGCTTCTCTGTCCTAGGACGGAGTCGAGTCGGTGGGGGCTGGCGGGACTCCGTTCCGTCCAACCAACTAGCGAGGTGGAGTCTATTCCGTCTAGGTGGAGCTTTCCGTGCCCGCCTGGTGTCGCTAACGGCACCTAGTCTGGGCCAACTGGCTCCCGGCGTGATCCGCGAGGGGTTCCGTCGGTTGAGCCGGGTGGTTTGGGCGAAAAGCCAGGAGCTGGGTCGCTTTACGGCCGGAGGGATTTTCCCCGTCCTCCCTGGTTTTCAAGTTAGGGGCCCTTCATTAACTTTCCTATCGGCTGGCCCACAAAAATGTCTCTGCCGGAAAATGGTATCTGATCTTGGGGGCCTGTCCGTAAATTAAATTCGGGTCGGGAAGCCTCGGTTCAGTCCGTGGACCCAGCGTCTTTATAGGCGTCTGGTTCCTGCGATGGCTTGCGGGGTCTACCGGCTCGAGTAACCAAGTTTAGGGACCACTTGGTTTTTCTAGCTGGGTGGTGAGAACTATCGCATCGATTGTTCACCAACTTGGGAATAATCGGCGTGACGTGCGTTGGGCAGTGCGTCGACCTGACCGGAGTTTGCGTGGGGTTCCGCTCTGTTGGAGCTTGTCTGGCGGCGACCTTCGGGACGCGTCGCGGGGCTTGCTACACGGGTGGTTCCTTGCGTCGACACATGGGCCTGAAAAGGGCCTGGGACCGGAAGATGAACCCCTCATCTTAGCACTAAAGTGTAAAAGGAGAAAAGAAACGTTGAGTTTAAATACTGTGAAAACATGAAGTAAACTAAGTAATGAGCCTATTTTGTATTTCACTTGGTTATATAATATCTATTTTTTAACAAACACAATTATGCTGCTTCTTACGGCAGCTTTTACTTATATTTTTACATGTTTTGCTTACAAAATCTAACAGCACAACTAAATTATTAATAAAACAGTTTCTAAGTCATTTTGAGTTCTTTTCTTGGTAGTGACGTCAAACTCTTGCTTCATGCGTGGGATGATATAAACATCTTTTATTTATAGCTGTAATTGTTCTTTTCGATGAGCATAATTTAGGAAATGTAAAAAGTTTGATGATTGCACAATGATGGATTGTTGTCAAATCTATTTTTATAAGTATCAAAGAGTCGGTGTCCTTGAAAGTTATTACTCTAATTTCCCGTTTCGTTATTTATTGCCTATCTGAGAGTGGTTACATTTCCATCATGGTATTTATTTATTTCATATTTATGTCCAACCCTCCTATTGAGTGATGATGGCCTTAATTTTACTCCTGCGGGCAGGGTCTGGCTAATGCAGGGGCCTGTGGGGCAGCTGCCATAGCCCCCCCACATTTAAGGGGCCCCCTATGACTATAATCAGGAATTTTGTTAAAAGTGTGTCAAATGGTTAAAATGGTCAAAAGGGACCAACTTCCTTACATTTACAAAAATTTAGGAAGGAAGTGCGGCCCTGCCATCCCCAAAAGTGACTGAAAGACCTGTATTTGCATTTCAAAGGCTTACACGATCCTTTATATTCCTGTTAATAATAATAATAATAAAAGAGTAGTGTATTTTATCATCTCTTAAAGTTGTGACCATCTTTTTTTGTGAATGATACCTGGTACGAAATTTATGCATACATGCATACAGTGGCGCCAACTTATATGGGCCCATGGGGCGCGAGTGCACCCAATAATTTGATCTCTCTGCCCACCCAATTTCAATTGATTTAATTCGTAATTTATTTTTTTTTTCATTTATTTAATCGCTAAAATGAAATTTGGTTTTATCAACATTCTCAAAATAATTTTGTTTGAAAAATAGTAAGGACACCAATTAGACTTACAGGAGCACTGAAAACCCCTTCAGCGGATGTATAGTTAAATTTCTCAAGAAAACAAATTTCCTGCATATTTTGCCATCTGATTTGATGTCTTGAATTGATAAAGCACTTAGGTGACTAAAATGTATGCTTTTCTTGACATTTAGTTTTTTGCACTTTTAATCAATTCCAATGTTATTTAAAATAAATATGAATGTATTTATAAGAAAGAACTTATAAGAATATAATTTAATAATTTTCTTTTATAAAATTATAATTAAATTATAATAATTTAAAAATTAGCTAAGAAAACACATAATTTAATTTCGAATTATCATCTTTAGTCATTCACTCCTCCCCCTCTCTCTCTCCACACACATACACACTAAGGGAAAAATATATATATGTGTGTTATTTTACTCAAATGTTTTTGAGCACACCCAATATTTTTGAAAAGTTGGCGCTACTGCATGCATAAACTTCATACATTAGGTATGAAGGTAAACTTAGGTAAACTTCATACATTAGGTATGAAGTTTAGTACTAGTCAATTTCAGCATGATTAACGAACAATTTGTATGGGTAGATAAAAGGGGGAACCCAGAATGATGCTGATTTCAGAATGATTCCGAGACCAGTTTTAGGCACGCATTACTCTTATAATACGTTTCAAATGAACTTCAAGTCATTCTTCCATATTTGTCACGCTTAATAAATTTCACTGTTTGCAAATTATCTTTAAAAATGTGAGAAAACGTTTAACTTGTTTTTCCTTAAAGGTATTTTCATAAAAAATATTTCTCGTTTCATTTAAATGACAATTTCATTATACACAAACGCTTTCTGAACGATCCAAAAATTTTGAAATACCTGAAAATATTGAAGATTGGCAATTCAGTATCTAATTTTTGCGTTCATAATTGTCTTTTCTTACTGGGTCACAGTTTGCATAAAAAGTGATAATGAGACTTTATCAACTCAGAAAGCACTTCTTTATTACTGACCTTCTTAATTCGGCATTTTTTTTTTTTTTTTTTTTTTTTTTTATGTGCATTATTTTGAATATTTTCCAATTGCTTCAGTATTGTCACACGTTCTTGAAAATAATAAATAGATAAATAAATAAAAGACTTGTCTCGATTTCACTTTGCAGTTAACGGTTGTATGACCCAGAGACCTTGAACCAATTTCCTATCAAGAGACAACAACTAGTCTGTTACTTCACTAATTTAACAGCTCTTGATGTCTTGAATACTATCGTGTAGAAGAAATAAAAAAGTAAGATTATTAGAGGTTGCCAGATATGGCTTTTTAGAGACCGGCTGGCGATGAAAATTCAAACAAGCATAACTGTTTTTCTTAGGTGCACGACCGCACTTACTAACTTTAAGGGTAGTGTTGAATTCAGAAATTTTTCTCGGTTAGGGAATTTTTCACCTCCATGGGAGAGGATCATTATGGAGTCACTGGGGGGGAGGGGGGAGTGCACTTTTAACCCGCCAACGCCAGGGATCACCTAGAACAGGATTGGCGAACCTTTTTTTAGTTAGGTCCCAAATTTTTCCCAAAAAATATTTTATTTGACCTTGACGTGCCAACTAAAAAACAAATTTAGTGGATTGAACTATAATGAATCAAAACTACTTGAAAATTACTTATTAGTATATTTTCTAAAATGTGTAACATATATGTAAGTATTACACTGCAATAATTATAGAAACAATTATATTTTAGAAATTAATTAAAAACATAAAGTGATTAATTATTGTATCTTGGATGAAAAATAATTAGTAACATGTTCATGTTTAGTTAATTTCAACAGAATGCAAACTAAATGATTTTATATGGCAACCACTCTCTACTTGATTTTTTATATTCTAAATTTGCGAAAATGGCAGATATAAATAGTAGAAAAAAAAATATTAAAATTGAAAAAAGGCAGTTTATTTAAATGGTTCTGAAATTAATTTCCAAGTTGCCGTAATTTACCATCGGTAATAATCTTTCCTTCTTGATAGTTTTCAAATATTTTCTTTGTTTGATAAATTTTCAAAACCACATTGAATAAGATTAAAATTCTTCAATTTGCAATTAATCGAATTTAGAATCGAATCAGATCACCTAAGTTCATGTATTTTGTGTAAAATCGCTGTAGCCTCATTTAGAGACATAATCAACGCTGCGCCGTGCCAAAATTATTCTTTGACGTGTCGAAAGTGGCATGCGTGCCATAGGTTCGCCGACCCTGACCTAGAGGTTGACAGATCATTGAAAGAAATTCTAGACTTACTAGGGAACCCCTCCCCTCCCCAACTATCTGTTCTGGATTTTGACGAAAGTGGTATCGTTAGAAAGCTTTTTTTTTTAAGGGGAACAAAAAATGTATAGTAATCTCCCGAATCCAATATTTCACGAGATATGGACCCTTTTCTGTTTCGGAAAAAGGGGTCATTCCATTGTAACTTACATTATTACATTTAGAACAATTTACTTCGGTAATTTTAGTACTATAACACCAAAAATAGAATTCAAAATATAAAGTTGACATTTGTTAATTAAACCAATTCAAAGCTCAATTTAGATGAAATTTATCGCATTTTTGTGTTACTTTTTGAACTCTGGCAGTTATATTTATTATGTAAGTGAGATTACTGTAAATAGGAACATAAGTTACCATCAAAAATATAATTTTCATTCTCATTTTCTAGGTAATTTTCATTCAAATTGAGCTTTGGATAGGTTTAATTAACAAATCATGTCAACTTTACATTTGAATAATTTTTGGTGTTATATTACTCAGGGATGAAACCTTCCGACCCAAATGACCGATTTCTACCACTAAATTTTAATAGTATTTATCGCATTATTTATTGACAGAATTTCCGAGATTTAATAAAGCAACGGATACTATGAAAATTTAGTGGTAGTAATCGGTCATTTGGGTCGGAGCGCTCTCATCCCTGATTACTAAAATTACTGCAGTAAATCGCTCTAAAAGTAACGTAAAGTTACCATGGAATGACTCGGAAGATATTATAATGAAAGGTAAAACAAAAGTACGAGTTTCCTTCAAATGCTATCGAAGGCAGGAATTTCGCCTTATAATTAAGCATGATAGTGATTTTCACAATAGAAATTAATCATAGACTGGTTACGAGAATATTATATTTGTACTGGACAGATGTAGAGGTCAAACAGATGAAAATTTATCAGCAAAAAAATAGGTTCTGCTATATAGCCAGTCTTCCTCGCAGTTCTATTGTCAAAATACCTTCAGCCAGTGGATGCTTACTTCTTCGAACACCACAAGTACTTACTAAAGAAAATAGGAAAATATTGTCATGATAACTTTAAATGCATCACTTGGCTTACAGCCAGTTCTCTTCACCTACATTCCGTGCAATGCGCCAGTATGCTTTGTAAAAGCTTTTAATGCGATACACTGATTCAGTCTTCTAATCATTAAAAAATGTATTCTTCATTCTTACTAAACAAATCTGCGCTGACTGTCAAAAAATAATGCCCTTCATGTTTGTGCTTGCTGTTGTAAACATGTGTATTTCCAACGCTTTTACTTAGAAAAACACTATCATGGACAAAATCCTTGCCTTCGATTTCGATAGCTTTGGAAGCAATCGCATGCTGTTTTCCCTTCTTTATTTCTTTTCTCCCGAAACAGAAAAGGGTCCATATCTTTGGAATTATTGGATTTGGGAGTTGGTTCCTATACATTTCTTGATCCTTATGACAAGAACTGTTGGACGACAGCACTCTCGTCAAAATCCAGAACTGTCAGTTGGGGATATTCCCTAGTTAGATTTTAAGTCAATACGTGCCGTGGCGTCTTTATTGGGATCTAGCAAAGTTTACCTAATCACAGAAAAAAAAACCCCATCTCTCTCGGATTTTCTTATATGATACTATAACCTTCCAAAGTTTTGTACCGCCTCCAAACAAAGAAGGACTTGAGTTGGTCTTCTTTTTTAGGATAACAATGTAAAAAAAAAAAAAAAAAAAAGGCAGTTTGTCTTGTATACATATTTCTTTCTTTTACTGAATGCTAAAGTTAGCTAAATGTTAAATCGATATTCGTAGAATTTCGACGGTTTGATTAATTTTTTCTGCTGTGATGCGATGTTGAATTTGTGTGTCACCTATAGGTTGGCAGTCCAAATTGTAATTTTTGATAAAAGTTGTTTTTTATTACACTTTTTTAGCGAAAAGGATACAATATAACCTACGAATTTGAAAGTGTACGTATAATTTTACTTATAGTGGTTGTAGAGTTAAATCATTGCAAAATGCAAATTCTCAAATCATCCGAGGGGAGAAATACCCCAGGAGAAATATCTACAACAGTTACAGCTTTGAACATACTAAAACATAAGAAACTGACAAACAAGCAGCCATAGCGTTTTTGGATCCTGATGAAATTTTTTATGCGACCGCTACCAAAACGAGCTTTTTCCAAAAAAAAAATGAATTATCAAAATCGGACCATCCGTCCAAAGTTATGCGCGATATACATAAGAAAAAACAGAACATATAAACGATTTGTATAACCATCCTTGTTGGAAGTCGATAAATAACCTCCTTTTTTTGGAAGCCCATAAATATTCTATAGTAAAGCCCCGATTATCCGCGGTGCGGTTTACCCGCGAAGCGAATTTTTTATTATTTTTTATTTTATTTTAATAATTCAAGCCAACAGCAAGGAAAATACAATAAGCCATACTAATAAATATAAACAGTAAAATTCTTGTATTCGAAAGTAATAGAAGAATATTTCCAGATTCGGTTGCCATGTTTAAAATATCAGATATAAAATCTTGATGTATTTTCTTGATTTTCTTAACAAAACGTAAACACGGCAATTAAATAAGACTAGTATGATAAATTCCAGGGGAGCATATCAAGAATAGCTTCATTTTTGAGATAGAAGAGGTGTTTCCAAAGCAAGAAGCAAAAACAAGTGACTGATTTTTTTTTTTTTTTTAAATAGGTGTAACTCGACACTTTTTGTACAGTATGTATGGCATTGTTTCTTGTTTACTATTCTTTATTTTAGCGATTTAGACGTAAAGCAAAGGTTCTGCTTTACTGTGTATGTATTTTAAACGTTTTATTATGTTTTTTGTACAGTAAAACATAGTTTTTATTTGAATTTTCTTTTTTTCGTGCTTGCACCCCATTTTCAGTCTTATTTCAGTCCATTTTCAGTCTTTATCCGCGGTGCCCTTGCCACCCAATTCCGCAGATAATCGGGCTGTACAGTACTTTATTAGATAACGTTAAATAATATCGTTTGTTAGAACTCGGTTAAAAATAGAAAGCACTGCAAAACGAAAAGTGCTCTATGGGTTTTCAAAATATTTTCACTGATATGTTATAGAGTTGTCTCATCGTAGAGGTCTGCATAGGCCGAAATTTCCTGACCCAGGCCGCCACAACCCGCACAAAAATCAACGAAATCAGGCCCAACACGACTCAATTTCTACAAAAAAATCTGATTCCTTTTAACATACAATTAAGATTCTTTAAAAGAATACGGCATCCATATTCATGCAAAATTTCAGATTAGCTAATGTATGTTTGGAAAATTTTATATTGCTACTTGTTGGCAAGCCTTAGAATACAGTATAGCAACATTAATAATTACTTAGACTCTTAAACTATTTCATTCAAATAATGAATTATAGAATAATTAATGTAGTTTAGAAAAAAAGGAAAAAGGATTAAAAACACCACAGCTTTTGAAGATGTATAATAAAAAAAAGTAGATTTTTGAAAATATTTCTCTGTAATTTATTAGAGTATATTTCCAAAGATTCCGTTAACGGACGTTCATTATCGCTTCATTATCCTTCTATTTTTACAAAACAAATTGCTTATCCAACACGTCCTGGACACAATTAAGTGCAGTCCCGGCCTGGTCCGAGACTGTTGAAAAAAAATTAAGCCCAGGTTTAGGCGAGATGTAACTGTCTGATGCCGATCTCTACGCTGCAAGTGTGATATTTCTGCATTGATGTTGCCAAACTAGCATTTGCTGGTGCTGCACATTTGTACTTATTCTCGTCCTAGTCATGTCTATTGAAAATTGTTCAGATTTTATCGGCTTACTTTTGTCCTTCTAAATTTGTTGTATCGGGCCTGTCGGACCGCTTAATTTTTTAACTGTCCGGTTGGCCCGTTTAATTTTTTTTCCCGGCACGGTCTGGCCTGTTAAAAAAAATTGTCTTTATTCTGCTGGCCCGGACCCGTTCAGAATTATACCTCAACGTTCGGATTACATTTGAAAGCAACTGGTGAAGCATTTTTTAGAAGCTCGACAGACTACAGAATTCAAATGAGCATCTGTACTAATTATTCTTCCAAGCAGTCTTTCGGCATAACAGCTCCAGAAATATTTAATGTAATGAAACAAGCTTACAAACTTCGAAAAGTTCAGTATTTTTAGATCTCAATATAAAGATTTAACTCCTTGGAATGCAAATCAATACGGATGCTCAAGTTATTACTATCTGTGTAGGGTTTAAAGAATTAGCTTCCACAAAACGATCCGGTACTCGATTGAAATATAGCCTGGAGAATTTGATGGCTGCAAATCATTTGCGGAAAGATATATATAAAAACAAGCAAAAATTTTTGCCTGTATCAACATTCATAATAAAGCACAGAAAAAATGCATCCAACTCCTCCTTCTGTCAAAAGAAAAACACTTTTGAGATGAAACTCGAATGCGTCTAGTTTTTCATTTAAGCATGGATATGATAAAGTTACTAAAACTATGCAGTTAATTACTGTCTTCGAAACACATAATCGACAAGTATAGGGTATCGTGTGAGAGCTTTCGTCACGCTGAACTCAAAAATACATTTAAGTTTAGGTATTAATTTTCAGAGATATCGTCGAAAATGTAGTGCAAAAATATGTCCCCCCCCCCCCCCCATCTATTTCAGAATCAACTGAAATTAAAATTATGAAGAAATTAGAGGTAGCAGATGTTAATTTAAACCTTTCAGGAAAATTATAGCGACTACTCTAGGTCACATAGTTTTTGAGGAAAGTGCATTTTTTAGTTACACACAAATTTCGATTTGCAAACAATCAGCAAAGCTGTTGAAGAGCGTTGGAGGTACCTATCGCAGCAGAAGTATAAAAGGATTGTTGATAAGGATTTTTGAAATAAAAAATCGTCCGTAATTAGCCGAGATATGAACCCTTAAAGACACTGGTGGTTTGGGCATACATTATGACATGGACGAAGTACTCTATGAACCACCGGCTTTTAAAGCCTAGATAACAACTTTTAATGATACATTTGTGTAATACAATGTCCAGTAGCAGCATAAAATCAATAAACGTCAAATTGTTAAAAACGAATTTAATTAGAATTAATCACGTAAGTACTATGGGATTCGCCACTAGTTTGCATTGAGTAGATCTCTCAACTCGCAATACCGTCTCTCTCAGAAGACTCTCTCACAGAATAGCAATATTTGATATATATAAATATATATATACCAACCGCCGCGGCGAGCGGCCCATCTTCGTCCGCAGCCCTTTATTCTTCTACTCTAGTCCGACTCTTTTGTGGAAGCAAGATTCTTAGGTCCCCAGCCACGTCCCGAATGAAAGACTCTCTAGCGAAAGCCAGATTGAAAAAATTCTCTTCATATCTCTTTGGACGTTTACGGTATACCCATTCATACTTTTCTAGTACATATACAAGTATAGCAAACCCGAGTTAGTATAGTTTTTTTACAAAGTCTTATTTTTCTTTTAATAACGATTTTTTTATTATTAAAGTTAATAATTTATATATTTATTGTATGAGTATCTCCTCTGAGCGCGAGTAGTACTCGCACTTGACCATTTATCTTAGTACAGAAAGTGTATTCTATAAGTTAATTGAGTTATTCCCAATAAATTCAAAACAGTGTTACTAGTTGTAGATCTGAAGAGTGACTCCGAGATGGAGGTATCAATTCACTCTTCTTATTATAAAATAATTGTAGAATTTAAATGCTTAATGCTACAGACTTCATAACTTGATTCCGGATGACTCTACAGCCATCTGTCACTTTGTAACATCTTGACTGACATTCCGTAATCCCTTTTAACTCCTTAAGGACCGTTTAGTATTTGGAAAAACCATAAAAAAAGTACCTATTTTTTATTACCGAAATTGAATATTTATAAGGTTCTAAATAAAATGTGCAATTAGTTTTTTTAAGGCGAAAAAAAAGATGTTATAGAACAAATTCACATTTGTAGAAAAGCCATCAAGCGAGAATTCCGTGTCTTAATGTTCGTTTTACTCCATACTAATGCGAATAAGACCTTTCTTTTTCACATCTTAGATCTTTATTTATCGTCATCACACACAATTTTACAAATAATATTTGAAATACAGTCCTCCCAACTTAATCGGATCACGGATAATCGAAAATGTTGCTTATTCGAATAGAATCCTCCGGAACCGAATTTATTCCTATTGGTTCTATGTTATTTTTCCCCGCTTAAGCCAAATACCTTTTACGACCTGTTCCCGCTTAATCGAATAGCAACTGTATGACGGATGTTTGAAAATAGGCGCGGAATGCACGTTTCAACTGGAATTTCCTTTCACCTGTTGTCATTTTCGGTTCCTTTACGCTGAAAACAAATTTTCAGTTCTTCCTGCAATGATTTTGGCCGGCAGGTGTATAATGGACAAGTCAAATGATTTCCCCACCCTTCATCTCCCCGCCATCACTTCTTGCTGTTAACCAGGCTTTAATAGCAATACGCCATCACTTCGAGACTCGAGATGGTAGTTGTGATATTTTGCACTCATTCGAAAAATAACTCGATATTTACCACTTTAAAATTCCACTTAAATAAACCACTTTAAACGATTTTTTAAGGCAGTATAAGTAAACGTAAATTGGAAATAGCAAAGTTTTGACCAAATTCAAACGAGCTGCATTACGTGTGATGTAAATCATACAAATGTATGTACTGACATTAAATTATTATGTATTTACTTTATATTAGCATTTTTATTTATTTTAGTTTGTATTATTCTATTAACGATTTATTATGCTGGTAATTAAATATACCGTAGATGGTTATTTGCTGTTTTATTGCGCATTAAATATTACAATTATGATTCCCCGTTTAATCAAAATTCCGCTTAATCGAATATTTTCCTGGAACCATGAATATTCGTTTAAACGGGGACGACTCTAATATATATATATATATACATTATATTTTGATTATAATTTTCTTATGAGTGCGATATGTTTCGAAACACGCAATACAAAGTCCAATATCATAATCAGCGCCAAAAGACAAATCCTTGCTGTTTTATTCAAAAACTTCAAATGGAAATGCCAGTTAAATTTTTCTGGTTTCAGAAGTTTTTCGAGCAATTTAAATCTCCAACCCGGAAATATGACGCGGGCACGAGAAATAACGAACGACACCTCAGCCCGTGATATTGGCGGGAGCGAGAATTGAGGGGTTAAAATCAAGCTAGTTTTGTCACTAAAAGTATTCTTTTTGCCTTATTTAACCCTTTATCTACTGACGGTACTTAAAAGTACCACTCACTTTAAAATTTTATACCATAGTGAATATTACTGATATTCTAATGGTACTTTGCAAAAACGCTCTTTTAACTCCACTTTATCAAAATACATGGCAGCAGTAGTTGTAGGTTTGTTATTTTAGAGAGGAATGAGGCTATCTTTGAAGCAGTTCATTTGTTTTGTGCGGACATTTTGTACAGATTGCCACGCTCGTCTTTTCATTGCTGCAAACACAGTAAAGGATATAAGATAAGTATTGAATTTTTTTTTATGGATTCATTATGATCTTAGAATACAATTTGACTAGCTATTTTAGGTGAACGGTGTATGTATTTGATTTAACAGTTGAATTACTCGGTGGTTCTTATAAGTACCGTCAGTACACTGGGTGTTGGAGAAATACTTCTTGTTTATTTCGTCTGTGTAGTTATCATCGTTTTCACCTCCTTTAAAATGTAATTAATAAAATGTAGGGTAGTAATGATTTCCCTGGTATTTCTCTTCTGTTTCATTGTTATTTTTTTTTATAGAAAATCGAAAAAGTTGTGGCACCGGCTCGTTTTTGCTGTGCTAGAAATGACATATGTAAAATCATATATTTCATATGTGGAGATGCGAGAGAACATGTTGTCCCTGGAATATTGACGTCGCATTACTAAAGGACTGCTAAGAAGATCGAAACCTAAAAAAGTATAGTTTTTTTTTTTTAACCCTTTCAGGAGCAAAGCATTTTCAATTCTAAAGTGTTGAAAAAAATGATTAGCACCGGAATTTGCCAATCGATTTATTTGTAAATATGAGAAAAAAGTCTATTTTTCACATACTTATTAAATCGAAAATATTTTCTGGTGCCAGTTGAAATTTCTTGTGGGTTTTCTGTCACGGCACTTTAGTCATAGTGTACTGGCGGTACTTGAAAATACCACTTTAATTAATTACTTCTAAATAATTAAATTTCTCACGGGTGAGTATTTTTTTTATGTTTATCCTTTAATTTTCATTGTAGTAACTGAAAAAAAATATTACATGAAAAATATTGCAGTAGATCATAATGCAGTAGATAAAGGGTTAATTGTAGAAAAATAGGACAAAGAATACTTTAAAAAGATACTGGAATTCAAATGGCTGAAGAAACACTGAAAACGATCTGCCTAGGAAAACCGCGATTTTTGCGTCAGGTCTAGCATTTAAAGGATGTAAATTTAGCTTAATTCTTCCAAATATTTGCTTTCGGAATAAGGAAATTATGCAAATAACAAAGCGGGTAAACAGAAAATTAGTTTTTTTTAATTATTGTATTTTTAAATAAATAGATACATTTATGGGTTTATTTATTTTCATATATAGCCTTATTGAAAAATTACAGTCAACTGGTGTAACTTTGACCCAAAAGGGTAACTTTGACTCAAAAGAGAAAAAAAGATTAAATCTTCTACATCACTTGAGTTATCGGCAAAGTTGTGGTCTCAAAATATAGGTAGTACCACTACCGTGAGGTTGGCAGCTCATTCTAAATAATTCGCCAAGATTCCATCGTGGCAGCATGGACCAAAGTTTCCAAATGTGGGCTAAAGCTACCAAAAATTTGGGCCAAAGTTACCCTAGTTGGCTGTACTTAAAAAAATTATGGTGTGTCGTAGAAATGTTATTAAACACAGAGTTTATCGCTGATCCATGAAAACTAGAAAATTTTATCTATTGCGCTGACATTAGCTCAATTTGACATGTAGATTTTAAAGTCATATTTACTATTATCATTTCCAATTGCTGAAAAGGTGTAAGATTAAAACTTTAAAAACAGTAAAATAGTTTTATTTGACTGTTGACATGTGTCAACTCATTCAGAGTATTTTCAAAACAAATGAATAATGATATTCAGAAATTGCATGGTACATGATGCAATGAAATGAAACGCCATCATTCAGAATATCATGATTTATTTGTTTTGAAAATGACTCTTGATGAGTTGAAACATGCCAACAGTCAAATAAAACTATTTTACTGTTTTTAAAGTTTTAATCTTACCCTTTTTACCAGACTGCCAAGTAGGGTTATGTGTTTCACGCGTATCTGGGTATGTGGATTTCTTTATACCCTCGAAACATCCCAATGGCTGGATGGATCTTAATAAATGGGGTTTCTATCGATTCGTCTTAACCGTCCGTTCGTTATAGGCTAGATTTTGTTTTTATAAATTCATAATGGCGGCCGTAAAATACAAAATGGTCGTAGAGACGAAAAAAATTTTTTACGCACCCTATTGAGTGGCATATTATCGGACAGGTCTTTCAAAATGAAGACGATGTTTCATTGACTATTTTACAGCCAGAAGCTCCGTTTAAATATTACACGACCTGGAAGTTGTGTAGATAAGATCTCTAGCTTTACTGCAACTCTAACCTTCATAGACATCTATAGGCCTCATCAAAACAGTGTTTATAAATAGGAACTAACAATTAAACACAACTTAAAAGTCATCAATACAAGTAAATAAAAAAAATAGGTAAGTAATATAAAAAATAGTTTCACATTGATGAGAAATAATTAATTAGTTCGCTTTTTACGCAGTCGGATTTTTTGATTTTTTAAATTTATTAGAAATTGCGAATAATGTTATTACAAGGTGTTAAATTGTTATATATTTACATAACTATAGATGCCATATTTACTTTTTTATTAAAATTTCACTAGATTGCGAGAATTTTGTTAAATAAACAGGCTAATACAATTTGATAATTTTTTCTCAAACTTTTAAACTATTGCACTTTTATCAGCTTTTCTGATAAAAATATAATGAATTATAGGAAGGATAAAATCTATCAAAATACACATATGCTATTTAAAAAGAAATTCTCCAAATGCTCAGTAAAATATTTGATTAGATATTGACACGCGCGTAAAAATAAATATCAGTCACCAAATTGGGGTTTCGTAATTTCAATCGTGTATAGCCCCACCAGTGGCCGAGAGGTTCTGCTCTCGAAGCTGATAGATGGGAAGTGCTGGGTTCGAACCCAATCGCGCCCGTCGGCCTAATCGTTCGGAGTTTTCGTGGTTTTCTTCGAATCGTGGATTTTCAAGTGTTAGGTTCTCTTAGAAAGACCCCCCTCACGGAGGGCACTCCCCCCCTTTCGGGCCTATATCACTCGTGTTGATAATTGGCTGTCATAAACACAACTAACCAACCATCAATCGCGTATAACTTCGTTGGCAATATAGTGATAAGGAAGTATAACATATGATTCCTATGAAAAATTCAACGAGGAATCGAACTGTGATATTTATTTTTATAGAAAATTTCGTTTTGTTAATAAAACATGCAAGTTAATGAAGGTATTTAAAAAAAAAAAAAAAAAAAAAAAAACCGCCAACATTTGAAATTTTGGTCCGTGGAAATTTGTACTAGTGTGGAGTTCAAGGGTTAAAGGATAATCACCGGATACTTTCCTCTTTACCTACCTTTTCCTCGAATACCTATAGAAATATTTGATGAATCATCCTTGAACTTCTAAAATGTTAGCAAGTGATTAGCCTCATACTTTTTAATGAAAATTTACTCAAGAGCGCAATTTAGAAGCCAACAATAGCTTGAATAAAAATAATAACATTTGTAGTCAACTTTGTAATATAAAATACTTGAAAAGGTTTGTTATTCTAGCCAGAGGCGTCGTGGTGGGGTTTGGGGGGGGGGGGCTCCGCATCCAATATAAGGTGAACTTGGGAAATTTGATTTTAGAGTTGGGAATTTCTAGATTTTTTAAACACTTTTTCTTTTTTTTTTAAATAAAAAGTAAAAAAAAAAAAAAAAAAAAAGAAGAAATTTATAGTTTTGCTGACTATCTTTCTGAGTTCAGTAACAATAAACTAGTTAAATGTTCAAAAGAAATATAAAAAGCAGCCAGACTCAATTTGCCATTGTATTTTTCTGTGCTGCGAAAATATCATACATCTACTAGACCTGAATTTCCCTACTTTTGTACATTAGCAGTGTCTCTAATCTATTTTCTCCAAAAATTTATTCCTTTCTCAAAATATCATGCGGTTATTTTCATATAAAGTACTCGTACACAATAGAAGACAAAAACTTTCATTAAATGAACCAATAATTATAATTTTTATGTTTTTAGTTTCAGCATTTTTCTTTGGAAATAATTTTTATTTATTTATTTTATTTTATTTTATTTTTTTTACGTATATCATTATCATTAAACACACATTGCACATATAATTTTAGTTGGAAAATAGAGCAATTTGTTTGAGGTTGGAAAACTTTTGAATTATAAATTGGGGAATTTTTGAATTCTCCCCACGAAAAAATATTTGTAGCTACGCCCCTGACCGTAGCAAATGACTAGCTGTCCCTACAAAATATTCTTACATGCATTTGTGTTAGATTAACACGCATATACATAAATTTTCTTTAAAAATTCAAATCATTTTACCTAAAACATGCAGAGTTTTCGACCAAATTTAATTCCAATTTCAGAAAAACGACAAAGTGCTATAGAAACATTATACTGCAAATCAATAAATATTTATATGCGCATGCGCTAACGAGATCAATTTTTATTTTCATAATTTGGCAGTCAAATATATAGGGCAAGTTGTATAAAAAGACTTGTTGAATATTGTGAGAATGCAGAAAGATATCTGCGATATAGCCATCTGAATTTCAGTTGTTTTCTAGTAGCTGGATAATAAGGGATTTTCCACATGTTGAAATTCAGCTCAATGTATCACCAATGTCTTGTTAAATTTTTACGATATTCTGCTGGCCTCTTTATATAAGTTTCCCTATACAGGTAATTACCAAAGAAAAAAAAAGTTTTTGATATCGTTCGCGCGTCCGCAGCTGAAATAATTACATAAGGTACTTGTACCCAATATGGACAGCGCTCTCAATATGGACACCCCTAATATCTTTAAAAGTAACAATTTTGATAGAGAGGTGGCGTTACATGTCCGCGAAGAAAAGCAGTCGAAAAGATAATTAAGCCTGGAAAGTGCAAAAAAGCGCGCTGTTTGCCATTTGGAAGGAAACTTGTTGTTTCGTGGTGTGCTGATCGTAATTACAGGTAAGTTTAAATTCTTATTAGATATGGTAAAATTACTTTAAACATTGAAAAGTGGAGTATTTTAGAAAGCTTATAAAACATATTTTCGATTGCTATTGCTAATATTACTTTAAAATGTTTTCTTTGTTTATTTATTACAAGATTTAGTAAAACTGTTCCCAATATGGACACCTTATGTCCACATTGGAAATACAGCAAGTGAATCTTCAGATCACAAGTTTGAAAAATATTTGTTTAATGTCATCTGAACAATCCTCAAGAAACCTCCTCCAAGACAAAAATCCTGCAAAAAGCCCTTGCAGAAAAACCAAAAGAAGCCTCCCCTCAGTAGGGTATCCCTTGGTGAAGTCGCAGGTACCAGCGGTATGACTTCCTCAACAAAGAAGAGCTAGCACTGCTTCTTATGCAATATTGATGCTGTTGCAGACATGCGGCTATGCATCCCATGCGACAGATATGTCCATGAGGACTGTGTGGGACTTACTGCCCATGATGAAGTTTTTATTTGTCTATCCTGTGAGGACTGAGTAATAACATATGTAAAATCTGCAGACAGATGCAATAAAGCTAAGCAAAACCAACTATATTATTTCATCGCAACTATATTATTTCATAAGATTTTGTAGTAAATGTGGTGCTTTGCATGGGTCTTCGAAGAGCCACAACCGAAAGACCACCCGCTTTCTAAAATGCATGTTCTGAAGATATTTACTGTATCCCCATTCCCCCGCAATACTTTAAGGTATATTTCTTTTATCCCCTCTCCTCTAAAATCCCTTGGAAGAGTGGCTCTTCCATACACCCTGTGTAGTAGGCCAATAAGGAGCCACCTGTCCCTAATATGGACATACATGTCCATAATAGGGACAGGTGGTTCCTTATATAGACACTTGTAAACATTTTTTTGTTTTTATCATTAAAATTAAACCAGACTAATTACAAGGTCGCTAATTTTAATAATGACAGTCAACAGTCCAGGGATTGTGGTCATATATTTTTGAGTCCTATGACTTGTACACGGGGATGAAAAAAATATATTTTCCTTAGAGTGTCCATATTGGGTACAGGTACCTTACAAATACTTATACCTCATCACATATTTAATGCATTAATTTTCTAATTGCAGTATAATATTTCTACCGCACTTTTCAAGTTTTTCGGAAAGTGCCTTTAAGTACGATTGAAAACTTTTCTGGCTAGAAACAAAAGACATTTAAATTTTTTTAGAAACATTTATATATTAACGAGCATGCGTGCTATTCTTACAAAAATGTGCACAAATGTTGTATAGAGAGTTTAATTTGCACCGGAGCCCAGTTCCAGTAATTCTCTGTTTTTAGTAATTTTTTAAATATTGGTCGGTATTCACAGAAGCTCATAAATACAGGACTCCGGAGCCCCGTGAAATAGCGTTTCCGAAAAACCGAAGCCTAAATTACCGTTTCCTTTTCCTCCCATCTACAAGCTTTTGTATTATTTTATATAAAAACTCTTATATGCGACGTACTGTGTGGCACACGTAAGAAATGGAGAAGAAACGAGCTCAACTTTTCGATAGAAATAGTGTTTTTCTATTCTAGTGATAGTTGCAGATTTATGTCTGGTATAGATGGCGGTGACATGTTGATATGGCGCCACTCAAGAGTGCGAACAATGAATTTGCTTTCAGTTAAATTTTCTTTTGTGACAGTAGGATATTTTTTAATTGGATCGTTTATTTATTTTTATTTATATATCAAACCTCAACATAATATTTTCTTTTTCTTTTTGTCAACGAGCATCAGCTTGAGGTTTTGTTTGTTTGCTGTTTTTAGCTGCCCGGTATACGGTGCCTTGGCAGCGGGGATCCTAACCAGAGCTTCGTTGTTTCGAGGTTCGATTTGAAACAAGAAATTCGTTTCACTCAAGGACCCTTAATGTAATTAGAGGTCCGCTAGCGGGCGAAGCCAGTTAGTTCTCTATAGTTTACGAGTATGAAAATAACGTTAATGATTTTTCTATTTATTTTTCATCATAAATGCTGCCCATGTCAAGGCTCTGCACATTTACGAAGTCACTTTCATTTATAAATAGACTGCAGCCTTCGCCCGCTACGCTGGTCGGTTTTTCTAAACAAACCGTGAATCAAATGAAATATATCTGTGAATATGATCATGCATTTGAAAGCAGTATGGACATTAACCTTGAATGCCCATCCGAATTGCTACAAACGATATGTACGCAATTATACCATAATATGTTCTATTGAGACGGACAAAATTTGAGCTGCTAAGGACCAACTTCTTTAGTTGATCCTTTACTGCAGGATTTGGTAAAGTACGAAACAATATGTAAATGTACTTATACCCTTCCTCTGAAAATTTATCAATGCAATTCTGATCAGAATAAGTCCAATAGAACTTTCAGCCAAAATCCTATAACCAAGCAACGTAGAACGATGTGTGTTTTATACTAAAATATTCCCTGAAAAATTAACCATCTGAGCAAGTTCCAACAAAATCCACTTAGCAGAATTTTTTAAACTGGCAAATGTACCAAAACCTCCACTAAAATTTATCTAATTAACAGTCTAAGTCCCATCAAAATCCACCCAGCAGAACCTTTAAAAAAGCCAATCTTTCATAGTCGTGTTCACCGGATTGTAAATTTCCCCCTCCATAATTATTTAACTAAGCAACTAAGAACGATATGATGTACTAAATTTTTTTCTGAAAAGTTATCTAACAATGTAAGTCGTATCAAAATCTATTCAGCAAAACTCAAGTTGTGAGCGGCCCAAACGAAATTTCTTTTTGCATTTCATATATGTTATAGATAGTTAAATTTAAATATACATTTCATAATCGCGTTAGCCAGATTATAAAACTCTCAGGGATGTAGGGATAGGTCTACGTTATATACCCTCTGAATTTTTTAAGAAACTCTGCACACCTTCCATAGCTATAGCATATATATTTTGCAGTATATACTCTCTGCATATAGCGTACATCCTCTAGTTTTTCACCACACCACAATGAACTTTCCGGCAAAGCATCAAAATCCATTCAGTAGAACTTTAAATTATAGGTAATCTTTCATAATCGGGTTCACCTAATTTTAAAACTCCCGTAGTTATCACTAATGCAAAGTAGAACTATTTTTTTTTTTTTTTTTTTTTTTTTTTTTTTTTACATTAAAACACTTCTAAAACAAATTAGCTAACTAACAGTTCTACAAAATTCTGGTCAGTAGAACCAGAGTTATAGTCAATCGGAATGAAATGAGAATTTTCGTTTTGTATATATAGTAGATGATAATGAGTAAAAATGAAAGTGCTGGTATTTGCGATTTATAAAATGCTATTGGCGAGATTTGTGCTTGGCTAACATAAAAGTACCCATTTTTTCTTTTTATCCAGGAGCAAATGACAAATTACAAAATATTATTATTTTTTTAAAACCTTTGAATATGAAAACTTTTTTTAAGCAGTACAAACATTGTTTTCATATTTAAATTAAATATTTCCGTTTTATAATATTTATTTCTTATTAAGCCCATTTTATTTGTATTTTAAATAAAATCAGTAACTGTTTGGTATTTTCCCGTTATACCAACACCGTTGTCGCCAAGCATAATAATTAGCGCAAAATTAAATCAAACATTTGAAAAAAAAAATTAAGTTGCTGCAAAAATGAGCATTTAAAATGTATAACATTTGAAAATTACAGACCTTTCACCTACTATTTTTTTAAATCAATACAAATCAATACTTAAAATAAAAAATAAAAATATTTTACAATAAAATAATAAAATAAAGTCAATTTAATCTGCAGGTCTGAAATTGTAAATGTCTTTCAGGTTATCATTGCAGCGTGGCGTACGTAATAAGTCTGCCATTGCAGTAAACATTTCATTTTTTGAATGAAGACGTTCAACGTTTTTTAACAAAACATTTTTATATGTATAATTCCTAAAGTCTGAAATAAATTTATTACAGCTTCCTCGTCATCAAGTAAATGCGAAATGGTAAACCTCATGTCAGTGTCAGTAATAAATGTAAATTATAATTTAATAATAAATATTTTCTGTTAGAAAAACAACAAAATAAGATGTTTAGCGATGCGACGATTAAATAATACGAATAAAAAATATATTCACGTTCAATAAATAGCAAATCTTAATGTTTGGCACGGTTTGCAATAAAAATCGTTTGCACGTTTAGGGTTGAAATAAATGGCACAGTAGCATACATTTTGGTATGGTGTTGGTAATGCAAAAAACCAATTAACCAATTAACTTTTATTAACCAATTTTTTAAAATTTTAGTTTTCGAGGCGTTTGTAATTTTTTTCTAACTCATATAGCTGTTTTAATTACTTAACCAAAAGAATTTATTACCAAAATTACTCAATTTAAAATTTTCCGTTACTATAGTAACGGATATATTTTTAGAAATTATCATTCGAAAATCTGAGGTCTTGGCACCAAAGACATCGCCAAATTAGAAAAATACGAAATATCTCACGAACTGTTGGACCTAAAATAATTTACTTAGTACCATTCGATTCAGAATTTAAAAATACACTAAAATATGTTATCAGTTGAACTATAAAATCTGATTTTTCATGATTTTTTTTAAAAGTTCGCTCTCTTTTTAACCACCCTTAGGGGTGGAATTTTAGGAAATCCTTTCTTAGCGGCACTCAATGTTATAAGCAGCATTTTTACCCAAATTTTCAAGATTTTAGGTTCAGTAGTTTGGGCTGCGCGTTGATTAATACAAAATCCAGACTTTCTTTTATATATATAGATATGATTGCCATATGCATTGTTTTGATGTTATTCTAATAGAAAGTAATCGAGCAGTGTTTCGTCATTTTATATAAAAGCATAGAATCTTTCTTTTATTGTGTTAACACTATTTCCGAATCATAATCCTTACCTCATTTAATTGCAGAATTCTGCGATTAATTAACATTAAGCAAAGGTTTCTATTAGGAAGGAGTGATAAACAAAAAAGTGGAACAGTTGACAGTTAAGAATAAACAGGCAAATATAATTGACATTTTTATTTTACTAAAAAAAGATGCTTTAAATTTTGTAAAGTATGAAAAATAAATACGCGGATTGGAAAGTCGGCGGGGGGGGGGGGGGGGAAGGGAAAGAGAGGGGCATGCTACGATTTTAGTGCTACAGAATATTAGGGCTCCGGTATTTTTTTTGTTAGAAATTAAGCCCTGGTTGTACATGGCCCATGTAGACGTTTAAAACAGAAACACACTGTTTCTAGTTGGTTTCTATAATTGCTCTCGTGATTAAATCGTCACTGAAAATCCCGAGGTCAAATATGTTCTTTGCATCGCCAAGGAAAATTCGTGAAAAATTTCTCGTATGTGTAAAAAAATTATATATAAAGTTGTAACAATAATAATAACAATACCGGTGGAGCACAGAAGCTATAACTTACGTAGGTTTGCACCTCCTTTCAGTCTGATTCTCTGACTCTGACTTTGTCTCTCTGATTGTTGTCATATATTTCTGTAGATATTCGACAAAATGTACGAAATCTAAAAAGTCTGATCATTATCCTTAATTCATGAGTGTGAGGGTATTTTTGCGAATCATATTCGATTCTATATGCTGTATTTAAAGATAAAATTCAGTATATTTCAGGTGAAAAATTTTCAGGTACGTGATATTTTCTAAAATGTTATTTTCCATTGAACTGATGCAATGCGTCACAACGTTTTTTTTTTTTTTTTTTTTTTTAATTTTACGATTGGAAAAGAGGAACAACAATTTCAAAACAATTTATAATTATAAATAATATCAAGGCAATAATATTACACAATCACAGAGTTTGTGAGAAAAAATGAAACTTAAATTTTACTGTTCGAAAAGTTTATAAGCTCATTTTTTTATTTTGATGTTCAAAGTTTTAATCTGTTTTCTTTCTAGTCACTTCAGGCATATCCAAAACAAGAGTTTGAAGAAATTTTGACTTTAAAGAAAACCAACTTCGTTCAATTTGCAGACTTAGATCTTGAACCGTTGCAAATTGAGGCCCATATTATAAACATTTCTGACTAATCTTCTCCAGAGGATGTTAGTTTCAGGTTCGGACTTTGGGCTGGCCAGTACATAGCAGTTACTCGGTTTTGTCTAAGCCACTTTATTGTAGAGTTGGACACACGAATGGTGCAATTGTCTTGCCGGTATATCCATTTGTGCCCTCCTAGCAACATTCTAAATGGAAGTAACTATACTTTAAGCGTTTTCTTTTTCAAGCGTCTTTTTTTGGAACATTGATGACCTTTCAAAAAAACAGTATCGGTTGTTCCATTATAACAAAATGCTAGCCACACCATGAGTGAACCATCCTCCTTGTTGTCTGCTAAAAAAGTTCGTGGTTCCTTGCGAATATTGTGCCAGAAATATGTCCAACCATCGGGGACATCTAAATTAAATTTTTTTCAGCACTGAAAAGAACACTCAATCATTCATCTGTACGATTCCTGTGATTTCAGGTTCACTGAACACGAGCGTCTTTATGCCGTTTTGTAAACTTTGGCGAACGATGCATTTTGTGATAATCAAGAAATGTACAGTCGTGGAAAAAAAAGTAAACAGCCCCTACTAACTCCCCAACAAATTATCATAGAAGAAAGTTACTGGTACCGAAATAATGTAAATAAAGTCTACTTTTAAATGATGTATATAAAATTTGCTGAGGGGGCCATCTACATATTAAAACGGACGATAACTTTGTTTTTTTTTTCAATAGCAGTACACAATTCTGACAGCATAAATTAACTCAACACCCTTCAATTAGTCTAAAAACAAATTTGTATGCAATTCGTACCATAAGTTTCCGAGAAATTAATTATTTTAAAACGAGCGTATTTTAAGGGATGTATCCAAATTGAAGTTGGCTACTCGACTGTTAACCGAGAGAGCTCCCTTCTTGATCAAGGCACCTTAAGCACAGTCAATTAAGCCTGTTAGATTACAGGATAGCATAAGAAATTTCAAAATATTTAGTCCCTTTTATCATAGACGGCCCCTTAAACCATCATTTTGCTGTTTTTTAAGCATAATTTGAAAACTATTTGGAAGAAAAATGTGAAATTTTGGATTTCCATAAAGCAGGACTTAATAAATCTGAATCCATCAAAAAAATTGTAGGTTGCAATTCATATTTATTTTTAATATTAATTTCATAATTCATATCAGAAAATTATAAAAATTGAAAATTCAACGTATTTATGTTTGGGTATATTAGTATTATTTCTACACAAAAAATTAAAACATTAGGATCATAATTTCAGAAGTTATAAATAAAAATATGAAAATGTAATTTAACATTAGAAGCACTAAATTTTGAATTTTTACAATTCAAAAACTTATCATTCAAATGACTTGAAATTTCGTGTCGTGGCATAGTTTGAACCAAAGATTTGAAATATCTGGTTAAAATTGGGTATTGCCATTGAAAAAAAAATAAAGTTTGGATTCGTTTTCACATGTAGATGGTCTCATAAGTAAATTTTATATACGTCATTTAAAAGTAGACTTTATTTCCAATCGTTCGGTACCAGTAACTTTCGTCTACGATAATTTGTTGAGGAGTTAGTAGAGGGTGTTTACTTTTTTTTTTCCACGACTGTACTTTCCTGCAGATGTCGATGGACCGTGGATTTTGATAATGGAACGCTTACTTCTTTAGAAACTGGTCGTACAGACAGGTTCTGGGTTGAAATTAATATCAAAATCTGTCTGTCTTGCCGTTTAGTCGTTTTTTTTTTGTCGTCCAGAACGGGATTTTGTTTCAAAATTATCACCTTTTGACAAAATTCGGTAAATACCAACCTTGCTGCGTCCAATTTTTCTTATAATGTCCACAGCTTTCCATCCACGAGCCTTTAAACGATAGATTTACAAAATTTTCTTTTTGGAAAACTGCACATTACGAGGCATTTTTCCAATCAGTCGGAAACGGAAAAACAGATTCCTTCTAATATGAAAAATTTTGATATTAGTACTTAAATCAGCTTTTAACTCCGGTTGTCTCTTTATTTCTGGGCATTTACAGCATTCTTTTACACTATTATTTAAAACTCAATCATAATGATTGTTAAAGTTATACGAATTAAGGGGTCTCAGAAATTTTAAAGCTCCAAAGTTTTCGAAATTTTATTTTTTTTAGATGTTAAACTCTTATTTTTTCTGAATATTTTGATATAATTTTTTCCTTGAAATTCCCATTAGAACAGAAGTTATGGCTTTTAGAATTATACCCGCTTAATAGCTGAAGCGGCGTTTCAAACTTTGAAGTCATTTTTCTCCAAATGACGCTTTTGGGTATAACGCGTAGGATATCTCAAAAACTTCTGAATGTTTTTTCATGAATTTTTTTTCATTTTTCTAATTTTAAGAATCTTGAGACCGCTAAAGGGTGTATTCCAATCCAAACTGATTATTTCTGATTAATTTTTAATTTCATTTTTTCTTTCAAACACATCAAGCTGGGAAATTCTCTTATTTAGAAACTACATAATGTGCCATGCTTCTCGATTTTTTGACAAATACAGAAAATATTGAAAAAAAAATGCTGTGAAATTTGCTTTTTGAACCGAATTTTCCAAAGCGAGAGATCTGGGAATGAAAAAAATGGTCATACTGAGAAAATAATCGTTTAAAAATCAAATTCTTATTAATTGAGTGAAAAATGAAATCACACGGCCTCTTATACATCTCTTCAAAAATACCCCCAGCAAGTTTCATGTTTTTACTATTAAAAATGAGTCTGAAAATGTCTCAGAAAATTTCGAGCTGTTAAGGATGGAAAAATATTTTTTCGAATACATCCTTAAATCCAAAAACATAGTTGTGTATAAACTTTTGGGACGCACTGTATTAAGTCTGTGACCTGAAAGTTTTAAATTAAACAGACTGTGTAATTAAAATTTCATGAGCTTTGGAGATTTTGTCAAATCTCCCAAACTGATGAAATTTGATCCGTCGAAAATGTACCGAATTATAATCATAAAGGAAATGTGAGAAAAACAAAACAAATCCTATTACTTATTTTAAAAATCTACCTAAATCTGTGGTAAGTTATTTCATTATTCATTCCAAAAATATTGGCAGCACGTGTAAAAAAATAAAGGTCAATCACACTGCCATTTATTACCATATATTTAAAAAACTTTGCCAAATAATATATTAAGTGTTCAAGGCCAAGACTTTTTTCATTGTCATTGTATTCTGAGCAACGTGAATACATTACTGTCTGCCTATCGTATTCGATCGGATAAAATGTAATTGAAGGAAAAAAAATCAGTATATTTCAGATGCAAATTGGCATAATATTTCTTCTAAAATTGCTAGAAATTTTGAATATATGTGGATGTTTTACTATTTTACTTCATTTAGACAAAATATACCAAATTATGATTTTCTAAAATTTGCTTCTTCATTATACGAACATTAACACAATTTGACTTACAATATTTTAAGTCAAATTGACTTTTTAATTAAAATTTCTTGAGTTTTGGTGACTGTGTCAAATCTTCCATCTGAAGCTTTTTTATCGTTTTTTCCGATAATAATGCTGTAGATTATGATTTTTAAAAAAGAGGCAAAAAAAAGCAAACAAATAAATTCTACATAACAAAAAATGAAAGGAAAGAAAAAAAAAACATTCGAAAAATATTGGCATGCGCGAAAAAAAAAAAAAAAAAAAAAAAAAAAAAGAATAAATAAAGGTAAACCACCTGGTCGGCTACTGGATTGCCTTTCTAGGGAAGATAATAAGTACTGTGTGCTTACACACTTCCGTGATCAATTAAATAACCCAAGTTCTAAATTTGCTGGATATTTGCAAAGTTTAATCTAAAGGAAGACAATATACATTATAAAGTATAGAAAAAGCTATAGATTAATATAATTATTTTATTAAGATTAAGTATGGATAGTTTCATACAAGTGACGGTTGGCATAAATAGATGCATACACGCATTGCATTAAATTAGCAAATTCATAAATATGCTATATAAGGTCGACTGTGTTAAATATTAAATAGATATCTTTGCAATATATCATAAAATATAATTCATGATTTTAGAGATGCTTTATGGGATTTTCGCGAATAGAAGACCTAAAATAATTTGCTCGAAACGTAAGATTATGTCCACTTACCCCATTTCTGCTGGGCTGACGACATCGTGCTATCCTAAATCTGAAAAGCTTAAAATTAAACTCTTTCTAAGTTTCAATATTCTAGATTTCGCCAATTCTGCCTTGCTTCTGCACCGTCTTTTTGCCCAAACGCCCCCTGATTCCCCAAAATTGCCCCACCCCCCTTGTAATTTCCGATGAAATCCTTTTCGATATTTTACTGGATATTATTCACTTACAATAACTCTCTACCCATCGGGCATTTTGCACTTACAAATATATTTAGGAAAAATGTAGAGGGGCTAAATAAGTTACTTGAAAAAAAAAAATATTTCTGTATCGTGTGAAGGTTTTTGCAAAGCTGAACTCAAAAATACATTTCTTGTAATTTTAGATATAATATTTTTAAGACATCGTCGAAAATGTACTGCAAAAATATGTCCCCAACCTTCTTCTATTTCCGAATCTACTGAAGTTAAAATTATGAAAAAATTAGAGGTAGTAGACGTTCATTTAAACCTTTCAGGAAAACTATTGAGATTACCGTAGGTCACATAATTTTTGAGAAAGTGCATTTTTCCATTACATACAAATTTCGATTTGCGGGCATTCAGAAAAGGTGTTGAAGAGTGCTGGGGGTACCTATCGTATCACAAATATAAAACATTATTGATAATGATTTTCGAAAAAAATCGTCGGTAATTAGTCGAGATATCAACCCTTAAAGACACGGACTGTTTGCACATACATAATGACAGGGGAGGTGTACTCTATGTACCATCGACTTTTAAAGCCTATATAACAACTTTTAAGGATATATTTGTGTAATGCAATGCCCAGTAGCAGTATAAAAGCAATAAACGTCAAACGGTCAAAAGCAGACTAATTTAATTAGAATTAATCACCTAATTACTATAGGACTTGCGACCAGTTTGCATTGAGTGGCTTTCTCAATTCGCCACACGTGTCTTGAAAAGTTAATTAAAAGCCTATGTGGATAAACACGGCACGGACCAAGGCGGCGTTGCAACTTTGCGACCTCCTTTCCAAGCGCGCATAGCACAATGCCAAGTTTAAAGTTAAAACGAGGGTCTTGTTTTAGATACACTGCAAAAAGAAAAATTATTACTACACTGAATTTAGGTTTATGATATGCCAAATGAAGTTTAAATATGCACTACTTTTATTGTCAGTACAGAATTAAGTTCACCGTAAACGGATTAGAATAAGATTAAAAAAAGAGTTTACAAAGTCTTATTATTCTTTTAGCAACGATTTTTTCAATGATACAGTTAGCAATTCATATATTTATTGAACGGAATTCTCTGAGCGCGAGTATTACTCGCACTTGACCGTTTACATTTATTGACATTTCACTTATGTATTTAAATTTTTGCGTGTAAAGAAAAAATAAGCAATATATCTTGTAGAACGGGAAGTACTCGCAGGTGTGACAAATTATAAAGGAGTGTTCTATTCTAATCGAATTAATCTAAATATTAATTTGAATTCCAACTTAATATCTAGTAATTGGTATTGGTTCTAAATGACAAAAAATCAGTATCTTATACGCCACAAAAACATACATTTAATAACAAAAAGAACATAAAGTAGCACTATTAAGCGCCATTCGACGCGATATATCTAAAGAATTCTAATATCAACAACAGATTAGTTCGTTTTAGTCCGGAAGTAGTCAGAGTTGGGCAAATTTGTAATCTCAGTTATCCGCTGTGTAATTACAGGTTAATTGCATGTAATTGATTATAGTTACACACATTCAAACTCAGAAATTTTGTGAAATAATGGGATGAGGTAGAGGTCTGCACGGGCCCGGGCTTGGCCCGAGGCCCGTACCCGGCCCGGCGGAATGAAGGCGAATTTTCAAACGGGCCGGCAGAATTAGGACTTTTTTTGAACGGGCCGGGCCGGTCCGACAGACAAAATTAACGGGCCGGGCCGATAAAAAAATTAATCGGGCCTATCGGCCCGATATAAGAATTCAAGTGAAGCAGATAAAATACGAGCTATTTTCAATGACTATGATTTTCTCGAGAAGTATAAATGTGTGTCACAAGCCGATGCGAGTTTAACAACATCAATACAGAAATGTAACATGTCTATCGTAGAGATCGGCATCGGACAGTTACTAGATTGCTGAAAAAAATTAAACCCGGAGTCAGACGACTCGTACCGGGACGGAACTGGTCTTAATCGATCGCACGATGTGAAGGACAGGCATTACGTTTTGTAAAACAAAGTATTAATAGTGATAATGAACTTATGTTAACAGTATCTTTGGAAATATACCTTAAATTGGTTCTCATATTCACTGCTCAACAATGGGAAACTTTCAGACACATTTTCTGACTCATTTTTAACTATAAAAGCATAAAAGCAGGCCTGGCTATTGAAGGCATTTGGAAACGAATAGCTTTCTCCATATTTGAGAAATTACTTACAGAGATAACAGAGATTCTTGTCACGTGACTGTACGTTTTCCTCCTTTCCTGTGCTATCGCTTCCGGAAATTCGATTCAAAACGCTAACTTTGGCAGTATTTTCAGAAAGATATATTGCTTTTATCTATGAAAAAACGGCATTTACATAGCTTCTGAATAATAATACCTGCCAATCTTACGCATTTCCGAAAAGAAATGAATTCATAAATGTGTCGAAATGTAGCTCCTTTGGATTTGAGAAAAGCCTTAAAAAGGAGAGAAATATTTTCACAAATCTACTTTTTATTATACAGCTTCAAATGTTATCTTTTGTTTAATCCTTTATTCTCTACTGCATTTATCTTTTAATGAATCCTTATTTGAATTTTGAAATATCTGTAGAGTCGATGACTAAAACACTGTAAGTAATCGTTAATGTTTACTATTGTGTGTTTTCTGTTTTGCGAACACATAGTAATCTAAAATATACTGTAAAGTGTTCCCATAAATATGTATTTAGTATTCATTAGAAGAATCTTAATTGTATGTCAAGAAAAAACGGATTTATTTTGTAGAAATTGAGTCGTGCCGGTCCGGGCCTGTTTTCACTGATTTTTGTACGGGCCGGGCTGGGCCGAGACCTGTAAAAATGCAAATGGGCCGGGCTCGGGCCGAACTTTCAATTTTTACACCGGGCCGGGCCAAGATAGCTTTCGTTCGGGCCGGGCCGGGCCCGGGCCTGGAAATTCCGGCCCGTGCAGACCTCTAGGATGGGGGCGGTTCCGGATATAGTGCTGCAAGAATTTTTTGCGGCATGTAATTTTAACTTTAATTAATTACATACAATTTAATTGTAATTACATTGCAGATAATTGGAATTACAAATTTGCCCAACTCTGGAAGTAGTGAGTTCAACCAGAGCATGCGCTGGCTAAGTAGCTGTTTAGCGAATTAGCTGGAACAAGGAGCATTAAATTTCCTTGAACTTACACCCACATTTAGTTTGAAAAGTTGATTTTTGAGAACATGGTGGTCATTTGATCAAAACAGGTAATTTGTTTGGCTTATTTTTTGCTTTTTTGTGAGCTCGAAAAATAATTAACCCCTTAACTGCTTTGCCCGAATGCCGCTTGGGCAAAAAGTGTTTCTTATCTTCGATGCTAAAAGCTTTTGGATACCACTTAATTTTAATTGTAATCTTTGGTTTGTTAAATTGGATAACATTTTCGATTGTATAAAACCAAATATTTTAATTTAAAAAAAAAAAGTGGTGTCGGGTCCTTATTTTTTATTTATTTCATCATAAAAATAAAAAAAAACAATTAAGGAGTTTATTTATGAAAGTTATAGTTTTTCGTAGTCTAAGATCCACAAAAACGACAACGTACACTTAAAAAAAGAGAAGTAAATCGGTCGAATAGTTCTCGAGGAAAATTGTCGCCCACTTTAAAAAAGCAAGGTCTCGAGATGGTTTCGATATGTTTCTTTCCGATGGGGTTTCGAGACACAATAAACTTCGAGTGTGGAGCTGCACGTAGAAAACCTTTCTCTGGTTGCTGCGGCGCGAGTTACGTTCAACGAGCAAAAAAGTAATAAAAGATCAGAATATCACAAAACCGCTATAAGGCAACAATCTACATACTTAAAAGAAATGTACATACTTAAAGAAGGATGCTAAAAACAAAAAAGTAAGAAAGAAAGAAAATTGAAATTATTTAGCCAAAGTAGCTTCCTTTAAGCAAAGTTGTTTTTTAAAATTAACACTTGACTAGATTTGGAAATTGGGACAAATCTTCAACCTGATGTAATTTTATCAATTTTTCTTGTATTAATGAAATGAACTGCAGTGAAACCTCCATGTGCGACCACCTCCCTGAATGATTATTTTTTCATTGAACGAAATTTATCCCCATAGACTAAATACTAATTTTTCCTGTCTCGGAGACCACCGCAGTTGAACTCCCTCCATGAGCGACCAATTTCTTTGAAGAAAATAAAACAAATTCTGTTTTTTCCTGGTCGCTTGAAGAAGATTTTATTAGAATAATAATTCTGGAAAACGCGATATTCATCAAACTTCTAAACTAAGTTTAGAATTTTTATTTATTACGTAACTTTTAAGTGTTTAAACACTTTTGTGCCTTTTTAGGCAATAAATTTAACTCTGATGACAAATTAAGGATGACGGTCAATAAAGTCCCCTGCCCTATTCTGTCATGAAACTCTCAAAGAAATAGATAAATTAATGAAATCGTCATAATTTGTTCCCGTCCAAAAAAAATTGCATTTATTTACTGAACATCGAAAGGACTTGGAAATAAAAATTTTAGAAGACAAAACCGTAAAATCAATGTATTCATTTTTTAAACTCTGCAATAATTAACTTATGTAATTAACTTTTGTTTTGATACTTAAATTTTCATATTTTTTCGTAATGTGAAAAATAAATTTTAGTAACATTAATTGTTACCTTTTTTCAACAATTAAAATCTAAATCTAAACATGACCTCCATTGAGAGACCACCTCTCGGAGCGACCAATTTTTACTGGAACGGAACATGGTCGCTTTAGGGAGGGTTTACTGTATTCTTTAAAATGCAGTAAGCTCCCGACTATCCCGGCCCTCCGTACTATCCGGCCTAGTAAAATGTTGAAAGTACTACTAGCACTTGCAAGTGCAATAGCAGAAGATTCGAAATATAGTAATTGCAAGGTCTTGAAATATTCTTTGGACCATAATGGTGGGCATAAACCCGTGTGGAAAACTGAAGTGGAAGATGAGAACCACAAACTTCTTTCGCTGCTGAAAAATATGCCGGGCTCTGACGATGTCAATGCAGAGAACATTACAGAATGGATGGCACGCGACGAAGTTAATGAATTAACTGACAACAATATTGTAGAAATGGTGTCAGAGGGAGAAGTAACAGAAGAAAAACAGGAGGAGGATTGCAGGAAAAATCTCATCCCACATTCGGATGTGTTCAAGACGATTGAGGCACCACTGCAGCACATTAGTCAGCAGGAGGAAGCGCCACCAACTGATATCATCTGCTTGCGTAAATGGAGGGACATTGCTTCACGGAAGAGGGCTGACAGAGAGAAGCAAACAAATGGGTAAGTGGGATCACAGATCGCACAGAGGGTTTCGTTTAATATTCCTTTAAAACACTTTATCCTTTTGCGAAATCTGTTAGTTCCACATTTCGCAACCAGGGGGCGCACTCTATTCTACACAAACCTCTATCCGAAGGAAACTCCGTTTTACAACCTATCTGTAGGTATATTAGTCGAGGGGATCAGGTCTATAACACCCGTGGATGTGTTACTCGAGTTGGTGGCGGTCTTAAGCGAGAAATTAAGAAATTTGCTGAAAGTAATATTCGGAAATAGTGGTAACTAAAATTTTGACATTTTTATATTTCATAAGTAGCACATGTCTGAGTATATCATAGTCCTCAAAAAACGACATCTAAAAAGATCATGAACGCTAATTTTTTAAAAAGAAATCCAGCGCCCCTCCCCCGCCCTCCCCTCAGAGGAAATTGCATGCACCATTATTTTATAAGCTTTTTATTATGTGTCATGAAGTATCTTAAAGTTGCAAACAGATCGCCTTGTTATATTTCCTAATTTTAACAAAATCGCGTTACGTTAGTTCCGCATTCCATCACCAGGGCGCGCATTCTATTCTTAACAAAAGCATATCTGAACGAAACTCCTTTGTGCAACCACTCCGTAGATACATCGTCGGGAGGGTGGCGGTGCGGTCTTAACCAAGAATTTAAAACATTTTCTGCGGTAACAAACGCTAAGATTTAATAAATAAATCTAGTTCCCCCCCCCCCCCCCTCCATTCCTCGAAATATCACACTCCATTCTTTTTTACACTTTTTCTTATGTGTTATAAAGTATCTTAAAGTTTCAAACACATCGAGCGGCGGTCTTAACCAATAATTTAAGATATTTTCTGAAATTGCTATTCGGAAATAGTGCTATGAACACTTATAAACCTTTTCATATTGAATAATTAATACTTATCTCATAGACCGCCGTCGAAAAAACCCACGCAAATTGTTAGATTTCTTAATTTAAATGAAATCTCCGTTAAAAAAGCACATGCCTCCATCTTAATCTCGCATTTGATGGAAATAAAAGGAATTAATTAAATAATAATTAATATATCAGCTTGTAATTCAGCTATCTCTTTGAACCGGGTATGTATGAAATCTGCGAGAGATTTCCCGGCCGGATGTCGAAAAATTTTATCGAAAAATTTAATATTTAAAAAGTTTAAATTTCGTATTAGAATGTTCTCTGCTTAAATTTCTCCCGCGCCGATATGTCTGAAACATGACGGCAGCTGCGTACCGCTGAAAGGAAATCTCATTTCATTGTCTTTTCAAATACAGAAATTAAATTTTTATCGATCGATTTTTAGTGGATTTTTTGCGTTCTACCCTATGCAGAAAATTGAAATTCATACCAAAATAAAGTAGAATTTTTTCCGCGTATTTCTACACCTGTTACAAATTTGTACGACCGATACTTCCGCTGATGAGATTCCGCTTTTTAAATGCCCACTTCATTTATTGCTTAAATTACACCGTGGTAACCCTGCATCGGCTGATTTTATGGAGCATCCGCCGAATTTACTGGCAACCCTTAGGAGAAACTCCGGAGGATTTGGAAAAAGTGCGTTCGAGGCTGCGTTCAAAAGGTTGATTGGTTAATTTTAGAATTTAATTAGCCCGTAATAAGGCTAATTACCAACTTTTTCAAAATTTTATGATTTGTTGTTTGATGTGAGGTGTTCAGCTATAAGTACCCAAAAATTCAAGTCTCTAACATGTATAGTTTCTGAGAACGGGCTCTGTGACGGACGGACAGACAGACAGAGGAGCGAGACGAATAGGGTTTCGTCAGATGAACGAAACCCTAAAAACACTAAACGTTTAAAAAAAAAAAAAACTAAAAACAGTAAATTTTGACTTTTTTATCTTATACATAAATTTGAATATTTGTGCAATCATTTATTAATAAACACTAAAATAAGATATACTCATGTTTTTCTTATTCTAAAACTTTATGTACTGTATGAAATTTATCTTAAAATGTGTGTAACACGTGTTTCTAATATCATGGCGAAGGGAGGGAGGAAAGGAGTAAACATTTATAGAACTCCGGCCTATCCGGCTTTTTCGTTATCCGGCCTACCCTTCCGCCACATTAGGCCGGATAGTCGGGAGTTTACTGTACAGAGAAAAAAAAATACGGATTAAAGGAATGAAAATAAGAGGGAAAGAAAAAAGTTTCTCCAAGTATTTTGTAAATCATTAGATGTTGCAAGCCTCGCAACGTTGAAGCTGATTATAATAAAATATAAAAACAAGAGCTAATTCTATTATTTATAAAAGAAAAAGGTGAAAGAAAAGACAAAAGAAAAAATCTCTGAAAGTATTCAATATTTCTATATGATTATTTATTCCAAAAATATTGCATCACAAGTAATAAAAGGTCAATCACCACTGCCTTTTCTCATGTCTTATATTTAAAATGCTTTGCAGGTAACAAATTAGTTATTCAAGGTCAATATTTTTTTCCTTATCATTGTACTCTGGGGACATCGTAAATATACTACTACCTATAGGATAAAATGTCTTCTAAAACCGCTCTCCTAGGATCGTATAAAATTTTTTGTAATATCTAAATGTTTTACAAATTTTCTACATTTCCCCAAAATATACCAAAAGTTATTATTTTCAAAAATCAGTTTTTTCTTAAATTTGATTCTTCATTTTAGTGACATTAAGGGGATAAGGGACCTTCAAACTCATTTTTTTTTAAGGGGACGAGAGACCTTCAAACTCATTTATTTAAGGGGACAAGGGACCTTCAAACTCATTTTTTAGCCCCCGGTATGCTATTTCTTTCTCCCAGCTTATTTTGTGTCATCTCCAAAAAATAACGTTAACTTACAGAAGCCAGCCGTGAAACAAAGCATTATGATTAAATACTCTATAGCAATATTTTTAATTTTTAAGCAGCGCACATTTTTAATTTTTATACCGTCGTATTGGGAAAAAAATGTACTTTTAAATGCAATTTGTTTGAAAACTTCATCTCCATTTATTTTTGAAATATTAATTTTTTTGTAGTTTTTAGAGCCATTTGCTTAATATTCGTAACGGAAGTATTCCATTTCTGTAGAAAGTAGAGGGAAAATAGTGGTAAAATAGTAATTATATATTTTTGTTGCCATTTTCTCATAACGACCGAAAGAAAATGTAATTAAAATGTGTGCTATTTTGAAAAAATATATAAACGAATGATTCCTGTTAACACAATGGAGCTATTATAAACTATATTTAATTTTAAGTATCTATGAATCATTAGATAGCCGTTTTTTTTTTTTTTTTTTTTTTTTTTTTTTTAATCGGTTTTCCTGAATGACGGCATCTTTTTGCTGCATTTGTGCATTATTTCGCGATAGTGATGTGCTATGCATGCTTTACTGTAGATGTTTAAAAGTAGATCGTAAATGTGGAATTCTTAAGCGGATGCGAATGACGTCATTTTACATAAAATAAAACGTGTGCTTTAAGTCTTAAAATTGAAATATGTTTTTTACTGCAGTAGAGTCCCGCTTAACCGAGTTATTTTCTTCTGATGGACTGGTGGCTTCTATTATTATGAAACAGCCATTATAAATGGAGTGTTATGTGAAGATGAAAGAGCAGCCGTAAAAAGTTAGAAATCTGATATTCTGGTCAGAATGGGGAATAAATTATGGCCATTTTTCCCCCCATTCTGACCAGAAAATCAGAGTTCTAACTTTTTACGACTGCTCTTTCATCTTCACCTAACGCTTCATTCCTAATGGCTGTTTCATAATAATAGAAGCCATCAGTCCATCAGAAGAAAATTAAGTAATGGAAATGCCGGGGGCGACACTAAATTCTGAAAAAGCAGAATTCCTGTTCTCTAGTTTAATCTTTTTTAAATAAATAAAATTATAAGACGAAACGCAATTTCCCACCTTATGCGTCATATTCCCAGCATCCAATTATTACGCATCCACTATAAGAGAATCCATAAAAATCCTGTATAAAAACAATCAAGTATGTACCGACACCCTATCGTACAATATTCCGAGTTTATGGTTCAATATCCTGAAAATAAATCCTGAAAACTTGTCAAAGTGACGTATTAAAATTTAAAGTACGGCAGTTAAATATTTTTTTCTACCCATGAAAAGTGACGTATGAGAACAGAGGGGTGTCATAAAAATAAATGGAACTGCAATTAATAATAATATATATTTCCTCTAAAATTAAATTCTATCCAAGAAACTGCTACTGCTACTTCTACTTTCAACTTTAGGTATTATTGGCTGTTTCATTTTCAAAACAAAGTGACGTATTTGTATAAATAAACACTAATTAGTTATTAAAATATTCTCTGATGATGAGCTTAGAAAGCTTGAAAGTACCAAGAAGTTTTAAATAAAGTATATATTTTAAACTTATAAAATTTTTTTCATTACTTTAGTCGCCTTTTAAGTAAAACTATGGACTGTTTAAAGTTCACATTATATATTTTATTTTATTTTATTTTATTTTATTTTATTTATTTTTTTTTTTTAGTTTACTTTAAATACTATCCAAGGACATACTATATACATTATGGAATGTATTTATTTATCACACAAGAAATTAAAAAAATAAATAAGTTTGGATCGAAATAAGGAATTTTCCTGAATATTTTAAGTGTTATGAAGAACTTTTCAAAATGTTACATGCGCATTCCATATCAATTAAAATACCCAAATTTCTTTTTTGCAAGTTTGGTTTATGTATACAAATACAACTACTGTGCATCTAATTTTCTATATTTGAATTGAAAGGTAAGAAAAAAATATTTTCCAAATTTTATGAAAATTTCGGCAATTTTTCGCCGTATTTCTGCAATTAACTACCTTTAACTTTTCCAATTATATTTAGTTTCGGAAAACTATGCACAGTTTTATTTGTATATGTAAACCAAACTTACATAACAATTTTTGGGAATTTTAATTGATATGGAATGCGCATGGAGCATTTTGAAAAGCTCTCAGTAACGCTTAAACTATTCAAGAAAATTCCTTATTTTTATCCATTTTTTTTAAAAATTTCTTGTGTGATAAATATATGTCATAATGCATACAGTGTCCCCTTGAATAGCATTTAAAGTGAAATTAAAATAATAATAATAATAAATGAGTTTGAAGGCCCCTTATCCCCTTAAATCAATTTGACTCTCAAGTTTATATTTATTATTATTTTTTTTTTAATTAAAAGTTCAGATTAATTTGGAACTTTTGTCAGACTTCTAAGCTGATATAATTAAGAATCTTTTTTTTTATTTTTTTTTTCCTGGTAATAATGTGCCGGATTAAAAATACCGAAAAATTCGGAGCATAACGCGCACTTTTAATACCAAAAATAAGACCAAAATTTACGGTGCGTTATACGACGATATACGACGAATAAAAAAATGATAGATTTAAAAATAAGAAAAAGATGAGCATAAAGAATGGATTTCTACATGTACCGTAAATAATGTTTATTTAAAAAGAAATGACATTACCTTATGAACTTAAATGTTTTCATTATCGGGTAACATGAAAAGTTCGTCATATTCGTCGTTTATGAGGCTAACGAAAAAGAAAAGCTACCGCGGTGCTTTACGCGTATCTTTTTTTACAGACCTCTGGAGTCACGTGATGCTCCAATGCACCAATGCAGGTGTACGAAAAGAGCATGACATCACTCTAGAGCAGTGGTTCCCAACGTGGGTCGTATGCCTCACCGGGGGGCAATTTGACCTTCTAAGGGGGCAATTCCGAATTTCTTACTCACTCTTTCATTATAAGTTTCTTTTGTCTTTTTGGGGGAAAAGTAGTGTTGTAGGCTAAAAATAAATGGAATACAAGAAAAGTTTTAAGAAATCAGTTTTTTATTGAATTTTTAAAATGATCCCTATCGAAATTTTAAAATAGATTTATCACCAGAATAATTATGCGAATAATCATTTAAAATTGATATCTTTTAAAATATCTTTTATAGATATACTACATCAGGGACGGCGAACCTATAGCACGCGTGTCATAAGTGACACGCTGCAGATTATTTTTGGCACGGCATAGATTTAAGTTTTACATCAAAATATAGTAGACTTTTACAAAATGCATTAATTAATATACATGTTGTATGTGTTACTTGAATCCGATTAGTTCGGTTGGTTGTGATTGTCACATAGATTGAAGAAATTGAAATATAACTTAATTTATTCCAATCTAGCTCAATATTGGCTGAGAAAATTTTGAGAATTAGAAGATTATCGCTAAACAAAAATTAAAAGTGTAATAAGCAAAAATGCTGATTGTAAAATTATAACAACTTGGAATTCAATTCCAGACACTAAAAGCTGTAGTTTCTGGCGCTTGCTATTTTGACAATATTTTATGCATAGCATTCTTTTCGTAAAAAAAAAGAAAAGAAAAAAAAAAGAAAAATTCAACTAAAAACGTCTTGTCAAGTGAGTGCAATTAAACTTGCATTCTATCGAAAATAACTAAGTACGAAGCGGATATAAATTATTTGGCATTTAAGATGAGACAACAGAAATAATATTTTTAAATAAATTTCTACTGTATAACATCAAATATTACCTGTATTTTTTTAATGCTAAAAACAAAATTTTAAGTAGTTTTGATTCCTTATTATTGGGTCCATCAAATTTTTTTATTGCTGGCACGTCATGATCACGTAAAGTATATTTTTGGGAAAATTTGGCACGTGGACGTGAAAAGGTTCGCCATCCCTGTATTACATCATTTAAATGACTTTTGAATTAAGTCAGGTTTAATTTCATTCCATGCTTTTATTATCCCCTCACTATTACACACTATTTCTATACTTGCATGACACATTTGGCCTCCTTTTGTAACTGTTTTGTCACCTTCTAACATCCCCGTAGTGTCATCACTTCAGTATGCCATTGTTCGAAAGCTTACGGAAATCTTTAAAATGTATGACTTCAAAAGATAACAGCATCGCATCTTACGAACATTACGGGTTTCTATGTAAAGAAAAGGGTGCTCGTTATACGGCGAATATACCTAAAAATAGAAAAATATAGTCTCAAATCGTAAGTGCGCGTTATACACCGGATTTTACGGTAAATAAGTAACTAATTAATTGAAAAATAACTAAATAGATAAATAAATAAATAAATAAAATTGGGAGGAAACAAACCAAATTTTTCTATTTACAAACAAAGAAAAAAGATAATAAAAAATAAAAGTGCCCAGTTAAACTGATGGCATTGAGCTCACAGTCTATTCACTAATTGTATATTATACTCTTATTTCAAAGAATAATGCTTTTCGAAAAATAAATTAAGGAGGAGATTAGCACCACCCCCCTCTGTTTCACATCTTTATACTTAATCAATGAGTCTCCAAATCTCATCAGGGAAGCGCCTTACCAGAATAAACTGGTATATCAAATTTGAAGCAAATCGGATAGAAAAATCCTTTTATCTAAATTAAGGGGGTATTACCCCCTTACCCCCCCACCCCCCACCCAGATCCACCCTTTATATTTAAACAATAAAACTCCAAATCTAATCAGGGAAGCGCCTTATCAGAATTAACTGGTATACCAAAATTGAAGCGAATCTGATAATTTTGCATGAAAAACCCATTTATCTAAGTTAAGGAGGGGGATTAGCCCCCTGTGCCCCCCTTTTATACCTAACCAATGAAACCCCAAAACTAATCAGGGAAGCGCCTTATGAGAATGAACCTAGAAATTTTTTTGAAGCAAATCGGATATTTCTATCAAGAATTATCGCGTTACGTACGTACGTACGTACATACATATATACAGAACCTGCGGGCACATTAGCTCTCAGGCTTTAATAGCCTGTGAGCTGAAAAGTAACAGAAAAATGTGTCTGTATTTAATAAGTCAAATTAAGTTTAAAAAAAATATTGGCACGCGCGTAAAATATAAAGGTCATTTACCGCTACTTTTATATATTTAAAATGCTTTGCAGGTAACCCATTAGTTCCCCAAGGTCAAATAATTCTTTTTACAATTATCGTTCAATGTGTACCTTAAATGTATTGCTTCCTATCGTATTCGATAAGATGAAACGTATTTGAAGATAAAAATCAATATATTTCAAATACAAATTGGCACATGATTTCTTTTAAAATCACTCTCCGGGGACCTTAGAGAATGCGATTTCACTTTCCTACTGGAAACCAGTAGCACGTGTCAAGGTCAAGCTTTACGGTGATGTTGTTTGGATTGCTTGCATAACTCTAATGACAGAAAGTGTTGTTATGGTCTTATGAGTTATGAGCAAATAACTTTTTGAAATTGCGTAACTGGCCATAAAGATTTTTATTTAATATTTAAATCAATATACATGTGTAAAAATAGATCTAAAATTCTTGACATAGCGCCTGCAACAGGAAAGGCGGGAAGGCATTGCCCAGTGTTGCCAGATTGGGGACTTTTTTGTTCCCAAATTGGTAATTGTCACCGCTTTTCTGAAATAGAAATATTCGTGCTATTTAAAAATAGATTAAAAATTCTGAAAAATAAGCGAATTATACTATATTTAAAAAAAGTGGTGACAGTCAAATAATCTGAATTAAAAATTTCCCCAATCTGGCAACACTGGCATTGCCCATTCCTGGATTTTCAAATTTAATTAACTCTTACGCACACGCGCCAATTTTTGTAAAGTTAGCACACGCGTGTGATAACTCGCACCCCATTTTGTGCCCCATTATATTTTTGGCTAAATACATTTGAAAAACAAATCTACTGCTATATATTGTAAAATGCATCAGTTCTACTTCTTTTTAGGGAAAAAGTCATACTTTTAATATTTATTTTCAGATTTTGTAGCAGTTACTGTAAAAATCACGCTATATGTGTTATCCCGTAAAAAATGAAGGTATCGAAATGAAATGTTTGTACCTGCGCGGGATTATTTAATCCCGATAGGGTATGTTTCTCCCTCCTAGCGAACAAAAAAAAGTCATTGATCACCCACCCTTTCTCGACCTTGACCTTGAAAGGAACAAGGCAGGTCAGAAGTGTCCTCAAAAAATGTATCCTTCTTTTATAAAGAACAAATGCGATTGGGGTGAGTTTTATCCCAGCAAGTGTGCTTACGTGTAATTTAATACTAATAGGAAAAAGGAACTAAGGATTTTTCGTAGGCGGATGCTTACGAACGCATACCAGATAAAGACATACTGTAGAACTCCAATTATCCGAATCAATTGGGATCGGACTGAATTCGGATAATCAAAAATTCGGATAATTGGATTTTTTCCGATAAAAGGGTCTATTTTAATTAATTACTGTATATATATTGAAAATGAGAGAAAAAATTATTTTTAAAGAAAACGAGCTTTTAATTATTAAATGAAAAGGCAACACTTTTACATGTTAAGCGTACTTACAAGTGCTGTACTTTAGTCAGTGTTGAATTCAGACACTTTTCTCCGGGAGGGATTTCTGTGGCTCCGGGGGGGACATTATAGAGTTCCGGGGGGAAATTGCACTTTTTGACCATTGAAAACACAAAATCTCAAATCTTCCGGGGGGGACAACTCATTGCTCCGGGGGGGGGGGGATGTCCCCCTCGGGCCACCCCCTGAAATCAACACTGACTTTAGTACAACATGTTCGTACTGTACTGTAAATGAAAGTCATTGCTTGTAACGTTTTGGGTAAAAAGATTGTTTTAAACTGGCCATTCCCTCTTTCCAACAATTCTTCGGTGGGATGAGTTGATGCATTAACAACAATCAAAAGCACTTTACTTCCTTCTTTTCCCAAAACATTTTTTGGTGCTTTTTTACTTCAGGGATGAATATTTCGTTGTACCACACGGTAAAACAATGCTGCAGTCATCCAAACCTTGGGTTCGTTTTTATTAAAGAGGGGAAGCTTCAATAAAAATTCAATAAAAATTTAAAATTTCAGTGCAAAATTCACCTTGATTAATAATTAACATACATAAGATACACATAAATGTAAATACATTGCTTAAAGGTGCGTCAATTATAATAAAATCCTTTAAAAACACAATAGCCATCAACCACCAAGTCACCAAGCCATAACACCAAGCCATCAATAGATCAGGGGTACATATTATACCCTTCAAGAAAGAGAATGAAGATTTTATGTACATAGGTATGACACTGCAAAGATTTCGAGACAGAATAAAAGAACATGAAGCAGATCTGAGATTAAATAGACTCCACACTGCGTTAGCAGGATTAGCACAAACTCAGCCTATAAAAGTAGATTTCAATAGAGCCAAAATTATCTTTCGTACAAGTAATCACCAAGAAGCTATCATAAGAGAGTCTCTAGGAATAATATCTAATAAAGAAATAGTCTGCAACGATATATTATCATATGATATCCACGCAGTCTGGAAAGAATTAATACATGATTGATAAACCTGTACTTAAAAAAAAATTAAAACTTAAAAAACGTTTTCGGCTGAAAACGTTTTGGTTTTTTAAAATGACTTTAATGTGTTTTTAAAGGATTTTATTATAATTGACGCACCGTTAAGCAGTGTATATACATTTATATGTATCTTATGTATGTTAAGTGAGAGGAAGCTTTTTAACATTTTTAAATGTTCTTGGCCTTTTTGACTTACCTATCAACAGAAGGGTATTTTATGACTTCCCGTAGAGTTCGCACAATTAAGCACCATAACTGAAATTCTGGAATTTTTTTCTGAAACTCTAAAAGCGATTCGGATAATCAGCGATTCGGATAGTCGGAGTTCGGATAATTGGAGTTCTACTGTACATACAAAAGAAAAAAGTCCGGGTTCGGGAGTTTGCGCATGGAAGGCGCAGGTGTAAGAACCCCCTAGTTAAAATAAATAGTTTTTTCATGTTAAACAATATTGTCGACTTTCGTTTAAAAAAAGAAATAAAAACGGGTTACCAAAGCTAACACGCAAGAGTGAAAACTAAAGTGAAACCGAAACATATATCGAGTCAACTCAATCAGACTAGAATCGCGGATACGTCGAGGCAAAAGAGCCAAATTTGTACATGAAATCTTCCTAAAAATTCTCTTTTGGCTCAAGTACTTGTATACGATGGTCCCTTTTTCAACTTGAACATCCCTCTAACCTCCATCCATAGTCTGGATTAGATATTTCAACTATTTAAGGCTAATGTCAGACGAACGCCTATTTGCACGTTTTTTGTTTCAACATAAGAAAAAAAAAACCCTGCTAGCGAAGGTGTTCCTGTTTCATGTTGAGACAAATAGCGTGCAAATAGACGTTCGTCTGACATTAGCCTAATCCAGCAGTACACCGTGCTGTAAAGCACCAGTTCCATTCCAAACACCGATGTGAAGCTCAGGGCTCCCAATCGATCTGTTTTTTGAACATCTTTTTTCCCTAAGAAAGATCTTCTTTATAAATTTCGTAGAAACTTACCTAGAATGGCGTTTTTCTTGCAATTGTTGCAGAAACCTACCATGAAGTTTTCTCTGAAAAAATACTGGTTTTAAAAAAACGGACCAGTGGGAGCCCTGGAAGTTGCATCCAGTGTGGTCAGTATTTTGTAAGATGATTTTCGGAAGATGGTGCCACATACTTGCACGTAAATTTAGTGATATAAAGAGTTCACTCGTTCTGGAGATCAGTAGGCGGGAAAAAGGAATCGAACCAAGAGGTTCCTCTCTTCCGAAAAGAATAAAAAATGTAAGGGTTGAAAGTCAAGTCCTTGTGGTGCCTATTCAATCGAAGCTGCAACCCCCACCTCCCTTCTTGCCCAGAGCTTCTGGGACCAAGGATTTTCTAATCGGTAGTTTCAAACGGCCAGAGAGCATTATAAATAGCAACCCTTTTTTTCAGATTACGCATTGCGTTTGTCAGCATCAAATTTCTTCAACCCTCAAATCCAAAAAAGGGCAACTTTCTGACATAAGTTTTAATTTATTTTTGTTCGAAAATGCATGAAACCAGCTGGTGTTATTGCTCAGAAACTATATCATCGAGCTGTTTTTTCCATTTTTTTGCAAACGCAGCAGATCTTTCAGAAAATAGTGTCAAAGTGGACGTTTTGAACCGAGTTTCCGCGCAAACGGAGAATAAGCACTTAAGAGCGGCCGAAAAACGTGTTTGTCACGTGATCAAAAACGCTAATAACTCAATAGGTGATTGATGGATCAAAAAATGGAAAAAACAGTTCGATTCCAAATCGCTTCCATGGCCAGGCTTTCCAATTTTATATCTTTCCGTTAAAAAATGTATTTGCAAATGTGTCAAATCGTTTTGCGCTTGTTGAGCAGAGCAGTTAAGAACAGCCTTAATGCTCTAGAGTTATTTAAAGTTTGAATTTATGCGATATTTTTTTAGAATGTACAACATCAAGAAATAAGGATGTCTGAAGTTTTGTCTCATAATACCAAGGAAAGACACTTCTTGAGTACACCATAAAGAAGAAGCTAACGCAACACGTTTCGAAAGAAATTTTCTTTCTTCATCAAGCGCAAAAGAACGTCTTGCCACCACGAAAGCAGAAGGAAGTCTTCCGTGATCTACCATCAATTGTAGCACTGCATAGGGAGAAATTAACGATCTATTCCAGAGACTGGAAAAAATTTTGTGTTCATGCTCGAACAGATAGTCGATAGTCGGAAATGTATACTAGTTCCCAGCGGAATGGAAGAGTGAGTAGAATGCTGATATACACACACGTGCGGAAAAGAACCAATAAACCTCCCTTACCCGTTAGAGCGCCATGGTGGAGAAATTAAGCTATAGTGGAAGCCCATTATCCCAAAGAATGTTAAAGGGTTAAAGTCCGTAAATCTGACAAGACATTTTCAGAGATTTTTTATTTATTAAAAACTACATCTCTATAGATTTTTGGGTGTAGTTTCTATGTCAGGCTCTTGATTAAGACGCTGCATTTTTTAAAGATGTGAAAATATCCTTCTATATATAAACTAGTATGTTGTAACCATCACAAAACTTTCTTCTATATAAATCACGTCAATTAAAATATCTGAATTTGAAGTTTGATGAAAATTCGTGCATTAGTTCTTGAGATAGAGCTATAGCGGAAATTCTGAAAAATGTAGCATAGCAGCGCCACCTGTTCAGAGATTTGCACCAAAACATAAACAGCACTAATTCATATCAAGGTATACCTGAATCTGAATTTGTTGAAAATCCAAGCATTAGTTCTTGAGATAGAGCTTTTGCGAAAATCGCAAAAAATCCAGATTAGTAGCGCTATCTGTTGAGAGATTTACACCAAAATGTATAAAATGTCAATTCATGTCAAGAACTAACTGAATCTGAAGTTTGACCAAAATCTGTGCATTAGTTCTGGAGATTGAGCTATTGTGGAAATCGTGAAAAAGGCTGCATAGCAGCGCCACCTCTAGAGCGATTTACACCAAAACATAAACAGCACTATATCATATCCAGGTATACATGAATCTGAATTTATTGAAAACCCAAGCATTATTTTTTGTATCCAGGTACACCTGAATCTGAAGTTTCATGAAAATCCAAGCATTAGTTCTTGAGATAGAGCTATTGCGAAAATCGCAAAAAATGCTGAATAGCAGCACCATCTGTTGAGCGATTTACACTAAAAGCTAATGAGCGCCAATTTATATCAGGGATTAACTGAATACAAATTTTTATGAAATTCCTTGCATTAGTTCTTGAGATAGAGCGCCTACAAAATTTGTGTCACATACAGATAGACAGACAGAGTCACAGACTCACAGACAGACATTTTGTAAAAACATGTTTTTCGGAATCTCTGACCTCTAAAACGTGTAAATCCGTTGAAAACCGAAACTAGAAAATTTTCACGAATCCAATACTTTCTTCTTGTATAGATAAAAAAAGTAAATAAGTAACGATTTGGAAATGGGCCAAAAGATTTGAAAATGGACCAATGAAAATCTGCATAGATTTTCATTGCGAAACGCATCTGATTGGTCAGCGCTTTTTGTCTTTCCTTTGCGGCAATTGTGCTTAGCGAAAACCATGAAAGTATAGAATTTAGATAGCATGGCCGGAAAAGGGAAGATTTTTTCTGCGCTTCTGTTTTTTGGTTTTCTTAGGGGTCGATGGTAAAAGTGATTTTTACAGAAATAAGATAATTTCCATTAACTAATGAGAAAGGGGGGTGGCACCTGCGTTTGGAATCTAAAAATTGAATGCATAGAAAATAGGGAATCACGAAGCGATTCAGAATTGAAACGCGAAACAATTACGTCTGGGTTTGTCTAGAAAATAGGGACTGCTTCCAGAGAACCCCCCCCCCCTCCACCCCTACTAGTTTATAATTAAGTAAAACTACTCGCAGCATATTTTATTGCTTAAAATACATCTATAGTAGTGAATTTCATTGTTGTTTAAGATCTGCCATTTAAATGAAAAGTTAAAGATTTAGTTTTACTGTAGGTTCATGAAAATCTATATTATAAAGAACAAACGTGTCCGCGCTGACGTCATTTTGACTGTGGCAACAGCATGCGATTAAATTAATCTTTTATTAACATTTATTGCATTTTTTATAATTTATAAACACCGCACATTTTCAGTTTTTACACCATCGAATAGAAAAAAAGTACTTTCAAATACAATTTGAAAAATATATCGCAATTTGTTTGAAAAGTCTGTTTGGCAATTTACTCAATTTTTATTGTTTTAAAAATAATTTTCAAGCATGATTTTTTTTTCAAATCTATCTCTATCGCGTGCAAACGATTACGAAAAAAAAATCCATTTGTATTTAAATTAATATAAATTGCTCATCTTTTGTTTCAAGCTTATATTCCATAACGGTGTAAATTTTTCAAAGACAGTCGAACTTAAAATCAATGAAGGAGGTGCTTGAATTCTTTTCTTGAAATATTTAATGAATATTTACAGATACATGATTCTATACATGTTTACAATAAGTATTATCAAATACTTAATCTGGTTTTTCGAAAAAGGGAGGTTTAGCTTCATCTACAAACTATTAAAAAAATTACAGCGATCATGCTTTTTAAAATCAAAACGTCTCTTCCTCTCGTTCCAGCAAATAATACCGAAGTCGCATTCTAAGGTAGGATGCGCGCGCATCGCGCGTCCTTCGTTGCCATGGGGAGCAGAGAAAAAGTTTCGCTTCACACTCCCCACCTGAACTCTTAAAGTGTTCACAAATCAAAATTCCATCATAAAATCATAAAAATTCAATTTTCGTATCAGTGGTTCAGTAATCTAATACAATTTTTAAAATTCGAATACAAAATACTAAATATAAGAATTCAAACAATATCTAATTAATCACTTAATTAGTCAAATTCAAAACATCAATAAATTCTAAATAAAACACTTTAAATTCAAACAAAGTAAAAATAATGACAGTTAAATAACACACACATTTTTTTTTTCAGTTAAATCATATATTTACTTATACCAAAATTCAAAAAGATTCTATATTTAATAAGACTAAAAATTAAAAAAGAGAAAGAAAATATTTAGAGTCCTAAATGCAGAAAAAACAAACGAAATAAATGTCTATAAAAGTTTATGAATGTTTATAAAAAGTCTGCAAAAAGTCATTTGTTAGTCATTTTGTATTTCAAAGGAATACAAGTGCTGGATGGATCTTTTTAAGATTCCACTCACTGTTTTTATTTCGTATGAACGAATATTGCCATCTCTTCCAGGAATGGCAGTCTGAATCTTACCAAGTTTCCAAAGAAACTTATTTTTTGCGTAATCTTGAATCAAAACAATATCGCCCACTTTCAGTGGCGTATGGGCATTAGGATTTTTCAAGGAATGGGTTGTTTTCAAATCCATCAAATATTATTTTTTCCATTTGGTCCACAATTGTTTCAATAGTAAAGATTGATATTTTTTTTTCAGGAGTGTTGATCTCTTTGAACAATCTTCAATTATTTCAAAAAAATTAATAGGAAATGAAAGTTCTTTTCCAAAATTTAAAAAGTGCATTGGAGTAAGAGGTTCTGGTTCATCGCTGTCGCTATATACATACGTCAGTGGTCGCGTATTCAAAACTGCTTCCACTTCTGCCAACAGAGTCGCTAATTCATCATAACTTAAGAGTGCTCTACCAATTACTTTTCTCAAACAGTCTTTGACTGACTTTACTAGTCGCTCATAGAAGCCTCCCCACCATGCAGCTCTTTCTATAATATTCTTCCATATAATCTCTCTTTTGTAATAAAATTTAAAAATACTTTGTCTGTCAGTATGTTGTATAAAATTTCGAGTTCACCTTTGGCCTTTTTGAAGGTTTTTGCGTTGTCAGAATAAATAATTTTGGGATTTCCTCGTCTAGCTCTGAATCTTCTGAATGCCATCAAAAAAGATATTTGTTGTCATATCAGACGCAAGTTCCAGGTGAATGGCTCTAGTCACACCGCAAGTAAACAGGACAATGTAAGATTTTTGCGTTTCTTTAAAATTTCTGATATAGATCGGACCGGCGAAGTCTGAATCGCAGATTGCGAATGGCGGTGCTTCACTAACTCTGTCTTTTGGTAATGGTGCGGTGATCTGGTCTGCTGGTTTGGAGAAATATTTTTTACATCTTATACAATTCTTGGTAACACTCTTGACCAACTGACAACCTTTAGGTATCCAAAAACGAGATCTAATTTTTGCCAAAGTACTGGCTGTCCCTCCATGCATAATTTTCTCGTGTTCTTGACGAACTATTAGAGTAGTTAAGCAAGAATGTTTGGGGAGAATTATTGGGTTTTTCTCTTCTGCGGACAGGTTAGAAAATTCGAGCCTTCCGCCCAACCTCATCAACCCGTTTTTGTCAATAAAGGGCATGAAATTTGATAAGGATGACGTCTTATCCACTGATTTACTATTTTTTAGAGATTCTATTTCTTCCTTATAAAATTGTTTTTGTTCAGATTGTATCAAAAAATTTTCAGCTTCGAGTAATTCTTCGGTTGTTACTACGTCTTGCACTTCAGTTGATTTTTTCAGCTTCATAATGAATTTCTTTACCCAAACGGTAATTCTCAAAAGTTTCTCTAAATTACTATATTTTGAAATGTTTATGGGATTTTCGAGTTTTTTGACTAAGCACTCGCTCTGAAAAACATCGTTAGGATTTTTTTTTTTTTTGTATTTTAATTCATCTGAGTAAGCGATTTCTTTGTTTTCTGATATTGGCCAACACTCAGGAGGTAAACTTAGCCATTCTGGTCCCTGTAACCAAGTTGTATCATTGATTATCCTAGAGATTTTTGATCCTCAAGAAACTATATCAGCTCGATTGGCAGTACCAGGACAATGATACCAGTTATCAGGTGAGGTCAATTTATGGATCTCTTCAATTCTGTTTCTGACAAAGGGCTTAAACTTTTTAGGGGATCCTTTTATCCAAAAATAGGATATTTTTGAATCCGTCCAGTAATAAGTCGGTACATTCAATTATAGAGCTTTCAAAATGTTACTACTTAGCTTGGCCGACAACAATGCGGCCATCAATTCAAGCCTTGGTAAGGTAAGCGCTTTCAGTGGAGCAACCCTGTTTTTCGAAGCAACAAAAACTGTTCGAACATTTTTGGTGGCTGTTGCTACACGTAAATAAGCAACCGTACCATAAGCCTTCATGCTCGAATCGGCAAAAATATGCAATTGTAGGTCATAATCATGCCAATTGGTGATGTCAGGAAAATAGTATCTGGGTACTTAAAAGTTTTTCAAATGAGGGAGTTCGTTACACCAGCTACTCCAAAGTATACGTAAATCTTCGGGTAAGGTGTCATCCCAATCTAGACCCAAATTCCAAATTTGTTGAATTATACATTTTAGTCTTAATGTAAATGGTCCTAGGAATCCAAGTGGATCAAAAATCCTTCCTAAAACTTGTAGAATAAAACTTTTGGTGCCTATTCTTTTTGAAACGAAATCAACTAAACTTCGAACATCAAAATAAAGTAAATCTTTGGAATTATTCCAAGCGATTCCTAAAACTTTATAAAGGAGATTTTGTTCTCCAAAAGCTTCAGAATTGACTTCTGAAGTTATGCCATTTTCTTTCCATAGTTCACTAAGTGGTAAAGAGTTCGTATGCCATTTGTGTAAATGCATACTTGCATTTTCATATATATCAATACATTGTAAACTCGTGGATAGGGCTTGATCAATATTATCATGACTTCCTATAACGTCATCAACATAGATATTTTCATTTAAAAATTTTACTGTGTTTGGATATTTTTCGGTGTATTTTTTCAAGTGGTGTTTAATTGTTGCAGCCAATAAAAAGGGACTGCTACTAATTCCAAATAACACTCTGGTGAATCTATAAATTTCAAAGGGTTTAGAATTATCAAACAAATCTTGTGAAAATAAAAATCTTGTTACATCACGATCGTTTTCATCTATAATTATTTGTAGAAATGCTTGTTTTATATCAGTTGTAAAAGCTATGGGATTAAATCTAAACCGTAACAAAACATCAAATATTTCAGGATACAAATTTGGACCTACATGCAGGCAATTATTCAAAGACAGTGAGCCTGTGTCATGAGCAGAGGCATCGAAAACTATGCGTAATCTGCTCGTTGTCCTAATCAGTTCTAATTATTTCTCGATGAGGTAAATAAAAAGTTACATTTTGTTCTTCTTCAGGATCTGTAACTAACTCAATAATACCTTGTTTCAAATAATCTGCTAACACCTCCTTTTTTTCAATGGGGTTCTTATTTCCAAATGTAAAAACCGACAATTTTTCTTTTCTTATTGCCTGTAAATTCAATTTATTTGCTATTTCTTCAGATATAAAGGTTCGCATGCTCCCACAATCTAAAAGTAACCTAATTGTTTTCCGTTTGATTTTATTTTTACACAACAAGTTTGTAGAAGAATTTTATTATTTTCTGTAGAGTAAATAGCCGAAATTACTTTTACACTAGTTTCACTTTCATTACCTTTTAATTCGGGTGTGTTTATTTCTTTTATTAATTTAGATTTTAGGTATATCGTTTGATTATGTCTGCCTGAACACTTCTTGCAACTAGTTTTAGAGTTACAAATTTTGATAACGTGTTTCCTGCCTAAGCAAAGGAAACATCTTCCTTGAGATTTCAACAAATTTGTTTTAGTGTTTATATCAACAGCCTCACACAAATGAGATGAATGTTTACTATCGTTGCAAAAAATGCAATGAGCCAGCTGCCTAACTGAAGTCGATTTATCATTCGAAATGTTCATAAATTCACAAGTAGATTTAAATTCAGATTTTGTTGTTTGACTCACTCTTGATTTTTGTTTTATTATTTTCAAATGCTTTCATTCTCGAAAAAAATGTGTGTTCTCTGCTTTTTATTTCAGTGTGCAAAAAATCTAATAATTTATGTATATCTGAATGTGTTAAATTATCTACATTTTGTCTATTATATTCCAAAGCTAATTCTGCCGGTATTAATTTTAAAATTACGGCGATAAGCATGGAGCCATAATTTGCTGGTTCGAGTCCTAATGTGGACAAACATCGAACATTTATTTCTATATCACTGTGCAATTTTTTCAATTTTTGAATTTAGTTAGCCTTATAAACAGGTATTACAATATACAGGTAATACAATAAACAGGTATTACAATACACAATACAGGTATTACAATACAGGTATTACAATAAACAATAATATTATAATATACAATATACAGGTAAAACAGGTATTACAATAAGTATTATCAAATACTTAATCTGGTTTTTCGAAAAAGGGAGGCTTAACTTCATCAACAAACTGTAAAAAAATTACAGCGGTCATGCTTTTTAAAATCAAAACATCTCTTCCTCTCGTTCCAGCAAATAATACCGAAGTGGCATTCTAAGGTAGGATGCGCGCGCATCGCGCGTCCTTCGTCGCCATTCGGAGCAGAGAAAAAGTTTCTCTTCAACGGAATTAAAACCCTCATCAATCAATAAATGTATAATAAAACAATACAATAAATCAAACACAAATTTAAGCCATGTAATCGAATTTAGCGCTTAAGCCACTGAAATGAACAAAATCACAAATTACTATAAATATTAGAGTGTCTACAAATTAGTTGGGAAATTTAGTAAGTTAAGAACTTCGAAATATTAAATGAAATTAACTAGTTGACAGTCAGACTAGTAATAATATTGCCGAAGTTTATTCATCGATGGCGTTAGGTGTCATAACTGACGCTATAGCTTAGCGAAGGATAATCATTCTTGTTCGGCATTACAGTGCTGAAAAAGCGTAATGTTGTCTTTGGTTTCATGAAACTTATTCTGCTGTACGACGGAAATAATGGTGATAATGGTAAACTAGAACTATTTTTCTATCTTACAACAATATGTACTTTAATTTTTTTTCCTGTCAATTCCGTTCAATAAATCATTCTTTTCGCCTACACTCTAAATAAAAAAGAGTGACTATTCACTCTGGAGGAGTGAATAGTCACACTATCGCAGAGTCAAAATATGCCCAACCTCTTTAGAGTGACTATTCACTCTGAGCAAAAGTGAAATTTTTTACTCTCTGAAAGAGAGAATAGTCACTCCTGGAAAGTGAATATTCACTCTAAACAGGGGTGGATAATCACTCTTTCGAAGGAGTGACTATTCACTCTTGCTAAAGGAGTGCGGTTTTTCACCCCTGGTAGGAGTGAATAATCACTCTTTCATAGGAGTGAATGTTCATTTTTTATGTAGTTCTTTTTTTTATTTTGCTTTTATGGTCATTTTAAAAGAATCACATCTTTTACAGCATGCAATGAAAATAGATACTAGCGTGGTAAAGATTGGAATAAAGTACTTTATTAGCAATATTTATTTAATTCAAAGTTTGTAACACTAATTGAACTTTTAAGGAAAAATTCAGTTAAAATTACATACGAATTTAAATTAGATTACTGACAGAAATAAACTAAAATATTTTATTCCACTCTTATCCTTTGTGTTTGCTTTTATTGCATGCTCTATAAAGATATTACTTTTAGTTTTATTAATAACTTTTTAATAGGTGGATGTTATATGTTTAACAATGTTTGATTTGATTTTAATTTTTGTTTTAAATATAAAACCGTAACTTTTCCCTGAAATTATTGCTATTTTCCTATTGCTCTAAAATATTTTTAATTTTTCCATTTAAAAGCAATGCTTATAAACTCACTTCTATTTTAAATAAGTTCTAAGCATGATTTAAATGTTAAGAATGTATAATTTTTTTTATCCGCTGTGATTTGCTTTTGTTTTATTTAATATGAACATGGAGTCTAAATTTTGAGTTCTCTGGAATATGTATATATTTTTCTTTTAAACATATTCCTTAATTTAATCATGATTTCTAATTTTCGTTCGTTATTGTTGAAAAATGGAATTAATACAATACTTATTATTGAAAAGACAAGATAAGCCATATTTAATTTAAATTTTTTATTCGCATAGATATTGTATTTTGTGACTATGAGCAAAATAGATTTTATATGTTTTATAGGAAAAGATTGACCTCGGAAATAGAAAAAAAGCAAACTTAGAAATAAAGTAAATGACTGCATTAGAAATATTCTTATTGTTTGAAAAACATTTTAATGTAAAAAAGTAGTTATTAATCTCTTAAAAAAATATATATTCAGTCTTGTATTATGTAAGTAAATATTAACATTTTAAAAAATATTCTAAAGAAGTCTTATCCATAAATGTCAAAAGAGGTATAAAAAGAACATTTTATTCCAATGCTTAAATATCATGTTTTATTGTTTAGCGCCAAAAATTACTTGTATCAAAAACGTAGAAAATGTTTTTATAATAGAAGGAAATTTAATAAATGATGCAGAATATCTATAATTAATTTTTTTATATTACTCAGTCTCGAAATTTTAAAATCATAACCACAGAAAAATGATTAGATACAATTTAAAAAAAAATAATATACAGTAAAACCTCCCTAAAGTGACCACGTACCGTTCCATAAAAATTGGTCGCTCCGCGAGGTGGTCTCTTAAAGAAGGTCATGTTTAAATCGAGATTTTAATTGTTGAAAAATGGTAACAATGTTACTAAAATTTATTTTTCACATTAGGGAAAAAATGTAAAAAATTAAGTATCAAAATAAAAGTTAATTACACAAGTTAATTACTGCAGAGTTTTAAAAATGAATACATTGAGCTTTGCTTTAATTTTACAGTTTTACAGTTTTATATTTTATAATTTTTATTTCCAAGTCCTTTCGAAGTTCAGTAAATAAATGCATTTTTTGTGGACGGGAACAAATAATGACGATTTCATTACTTTATCTATTTCTTTGAGAGTTTTCGATGGAACAGGGCAGAGATGTTTATTGATCGTCATTCTTAATTTGTAATCAGAGTTAAATTCATTGTCTAAAAAGGCACAAAGGGGTTTAAACACTTAAGAGTTACGGGAATAAAAAAAAAAGAAAAAAAATCTAAACTTAGTTTAGAAGTTTGATGAATAATGCACTCTCCGGAATTATTTTTCTAATAAAACCTTCTTCAAACGACCAGGAAAACACGGAATTTATTTCTTTTTCTTCAAAGAAATCGGTCTCTCATGGAGGTAGTTCAACTGGGATGGTCTGTGAATGGAGGTAAAATAAGTATTGAGCCTAAGGGAATAAATTTCGTTCCATGAAAAAATGGTCGTGGAGGGAGGTGGTCGCCTAATGGAGTTGGTCGCACAGGGAGGTTTCACCGTACCAACGTTTTCGTAATACCATAAACATCAAATATCATATTTAACTCCGAAAGAATAATAAATACTCTTAACTGTATATAATCCGAAATCAGTAATAAACCAAAGAAAAAATCTCATACAACGGCAAATTAATGTTTTCGAATGTGTCTGCTGAAGAAAATCCAGGTATCTTCTCTTATGAGTCAATCACCCTTTCAAACGAAAGAGATAAAACTTTTGATCATCGTCGTGTTATATAATTTGCAACATAGCATTGAAAGAGAAGAATAAAATATTTACACTCATTTTTTTTTAAATTCACATTTCCCGAACTAATGAAGTTTTGATTATTTTTTTGAAAAGCATTGTGTGTATTAGAGGTCTGCGCGGGCCGAAATTTCCAAGGGCCTAGCCCGACTCATAGAAAACCGGCCCGGTAAAAAACTTAAAAGATCGGCCCGAGCCTGGCCCGGAAAAAAGGTTAAAATCTCGGCCCGAATGAATTTCAACAAAACATCGATTTTTTTTTATTTTTTTGAAGTGTTAAAAATCTGGAAAATGCTATACAGTAAGACGGAATTGCATAGAAAAGAAAAAAAAATGGGTTATAGACAAGTTCCCTTCTTAGCGAGTTTAAATGTATTATATATTCTTTTTTTATGCACTAGTACATTAATTATGCATGGATCAACACGTTAGTGAGTTTAAAACTGTGTTCCGTCATACGCAGGTTCTTTTTCACACGTTTTACTATGTTTTAATTTAGCTATATTTTAATAAGCGCAGAAATCTAGTGTTCTTTAAAAAGAATAAATTTTAATGCTTAAGTGTAAAATAATGGCGATTTAAAAATGTATGCATTTTTTGCAAAAATATTTGGCCAGGTCTAATTTTACTGACCTTCGAATAGACCAGGCCACGCTGAGACAATGATTTTCATACAGGCTGGTTCAAAATTAGGACTGAAAATTTTGGGCCGTGAAGACTCGGAATGAACCAGTCCCGGCTTTGTACAGAAAAAATAAGGTAGGCCCGGTCCGGCCCGAGCCTTCAGAAAAATGTGTGGCCTGGGCCCAGCCCGTGTTCCGTGAGTGAACATCGGCCCAAGCCGGCCCTTGAAGATCTCTAGTGCGTATTCAATTGTTAAAAGAATTATATTTCAAACCGCTACATGAAGAAATATAAGAGACAATCACTTTTGAACACTCTAACGATCAATCTTTTTCTATACAACATACAACTATTTAGCTAATAATCTTAACATTCCACATATCTACATGGATAAATGCTTAAAATTAAACAAGACTTACCATTATTTTATGTATTCCATAAAGAATAACTTTAATGGTATCTTAATCTGTTAATCCTAAGATGGCGGAAGAAAAATGATCATTTTTCTTATATTTTAAGGTTGTCGCCACCTTGCTGCTCTGATTGGTTAATAAGCAATGCACACACAAGTCACTCTTTCAGGAGTTAGACATTTCCCTCCTTTCTAAAGAGTAGAAAATTCCACTCTTTAAGGAGTGTATTTTTATAAAATTCACACCAAAAAAAGTAAAAATGCCTGTCACTCTTTCAAAGAGTGAACTTTTCACTCCTCCCAATTTTAGAGTGTAATTAATTTATAGACATCCTGTATATGATGGTTTTCACTACATTTACACAACACAGGAAGCCCGGGTTTAGCGCTTCTATTTTAAAATATGTAAATCATACAACATTTTTTTTCTGAAATTTTCTTTCAAACGCGAAAAATGCGCAAGGGCGAAAATTACGCGACTTAATAATTAATAATTTATGTTGATTAATAATACTTTAAAAAACACAAAGGATTAATAATACGTTGATAGGAAATTGACAATAATCCTGAATAACAACCTTTTCTTATTTTTTTCCAGTTATAATACAAATGATTTAAAATAATAAAAAATAAATATATCAGTTAAAAGTAACGTGATTTTATCTAAATATATACCATTCGGATATTTTTATTCAAAACTTAAGAGCTTTAGACTACTTTTATCTACTGCAATTTCTTTAGAAATTACAATTAGTTATATTAATATGCTACAAAGATTATTAGATTAATAAGAAACAAAAAGCCTATCAAACATTTTCAGAGTTCGAAAAATTTGAAAAAATGATTAATAATTTTCATCCAACCCGCAATAGTAATAAGCAACAATGTAAAGTAATAGCAGTTATAATACAAGAAAAAAAAAAAATAAGCATCAATATTTGATATATGATTTTCTCAATTCTGGAAATGATAATTATCATTCACATATCAAAATAAAATATTTTAAGAATCTTCGAAACTTTGTTTTTAGGAGCTTAAATCATACTTCTTTGGGAATGTTTTCATATTTCATAGAGCATATAAATTAATTTTCTATTTTGTTTTCACAATACAAAACTTTTAGTTTTACTTACCGTTTAAAAATAAGCTTTGTCTTCAATTATTTCACTCATTTACAATTCTTTACCGCTCTTATACCTTAAAACTAATTGTTTCTAAAGATTGTGAATTTGTATTAAAAAACACAAACTTATAAGGTGTTTTAATCTTATTATAACTTTTTTTATTCAAAACTTACAAAAGTTTATTTATTTTTTGCATTAAAACTGCTTTACACACGCTGTTTAGCAACTAAGGAATTAAAAGATTAATTATATATTTTTTTATATCAAAAATGGAAAAGAAAACCATAGCAATAACAGATTCTCAAATTATCCAGCAAAGTAATTTAGAACTAATATTTTGGAAAATTAATATAAAGAAAAAGCATGAAATCTCTATCCACGTGAAGTACTTCAATAATTGTTACCATTTGTTACAAAAATCTTCAATCCATACTTTAATAAGAAGATTATAAGTTTTTTTTCTTCTTTAATCTTTACGCTATTTGTTAAAGATTTAATATCATCACATTTCCATCGGATTAAATCAAAAAGCATACTATTATTATTTTTTTTATGTTAATCGGAAACCTAAACCATCAACCGTGATAGATACAAAAAAAAAAATTGCACAGTCAATGAATTAATCAAAACACTGATTATGATAGAAATGTGTTGTTTAGCATTTTAATTGAATACTTCTGTAACACAGCTTGTTATGTATAAAGTAACAGTTATTTTTTTCATAACTTTCCCATGTTTAATTTTTCTTAGCACATCATCTTCTACTTGCGGTCTCAACAAAAGTAGGTAATTAACGAAAATTTCATTAATCAGATTAACATTTATACAGCTAATTGGATAATTTCTGCGTAAGGAAAAAAAAATTACCCTGATCGTATTTATGCTGCGATTAGTTAAATACGGTAGTTATAATTACATTTTTTTTCGTGGATTCTCACCAAGAAATTCATAAAAATTTCAAAACTAAGAAGATTAATTTCTGTAAAGAGATTTAAATTAATTTTTCTTTTTTCTTCTACGAAAATTCGAAGAGTCTTAAGGAAAAATTATTTAAGTTTTTCCTGGTTATTAAAAAATAGTAGTGTAATATCCTCGAAATAAAGTACGGTAGAATAAATTCCAACGCAAAAAATCATGCTGTTGTTACAAGTTTATAATTTATTACTATGGAAAACGCAACTTTTAAATAAAAACGTGCAGTAATTTATTTCTGACTCGTAGATATCATTTTTATTATTTATTTTAAATGCAAAAGAAGCGATTAATTTTAAAACCTTAATTAACAAAGCTTAATTTATGTTCTACAGAAAAAGTGCAATTAAAAGCTTTCTTTTGCGTATTTAGCGAAAACATTAATACTTTATTATTAGGCTACGTTATGAAAAAAACCCTAACCAATACAAACAATTCAAATATCTTTTAAACAATAACAATAAGCAAACAATTATTCCTTAATCCTTGCATTTAAATGTTTCGAATTCTAAAAATTGAACGGATTTTCAAAATATCTTTCAAATATTTTTAGCATTTAACAATGTTTCGTGCAGAATAATAATAATTATTCAACAAAACTGTTTTCCACTTTTTTCTTCATACGTTTACAGGTGTTGTTCTGCAGCATTTTAATCTGTTAAAAACAAACTGAAACGTAAAAAAAAAAAAAAAAAAAAAAACTAAATCATTCTGAACAGCCTTTTTTTTTCTACTTTTGTGAATTTTAGTACTTTTCTAATCATTGCAATCATCATAAAATTTTTAAATATATAACTATTTATATTTTTTTACAAAATGACGGAAACTGTTTTCACGCTGTTACTTCGCAGGTAACCCGACCCGAATTCAAAAATTCTATTTAAAGTCAACCCGAAACGCAAACCGAAACGTAAAGAAAATTAATAAACATTTTGATACAATTGTGGAAAAATAATCCGCAATCATTTCTTCAAGATCAATTTTATCTTTTGTGCTAAAAAATTGAAGTATATATATATAAATTAATGTTCAAATATATAGTTTTTTTTCACCTGAACAAAATATTCTAGACCTTTTTGAAAATTCGGGCCAATCTGAACCCGGTCCACAGGGTCAAATAAATACCAATCCGAAATGTCCCACCAGTGGCCGAGAGGTTCTGCTCTGGAAGCTAGTAGACGGGAGGTGCTGGACTCGAACCCAATCGCGCCCGTCGGCCTAATCGTTAGGAGTTTTCCGTGTATAATCTAATAATTTATAGCAACAATCGAATTCGTAATAAATACAGTTTAAGCTTATCAGGCATTATTATATTTTGTGAGTACTATTCATTATTTGTCTTGTCATCAGGAATTCATGGAGAATAGGTTTAATTAGTCTTCCTTAATCATTTCTTATTTTTATAGTCGTTTGATGTAGATTCAAAATTGTTATAAATCAATTAATCAATGTTACATTTATAAATTCCGTATTCCACAAGATATTTGAAAAGTGTTCTTTAAATTTTTTCATATGCTTATAGTTTATATACGTGTAGATACTGTGCCTTATTTATAAAAATAATACGGTGTAAATGCTACATATATGTATATATACTTACATATATATACAAAATAAATATTGAGGTTTCTTATAAAATTTTACCTAAGCAACTTACAAATTCGACTTACGTAAAATTCAAATAACGTAAAACTTTATTGGATGCATTACTTACGTAAGTCGGGGGATGCCTGTACACTAAAAATATTTAAGTTGAAACATGCATACCACAGATGAAAATTCACTTTCAGCAATTATCCTTCATAGGCAGTTTTGAAACCGAATTATTTTGCGTGTCTCTGTAAATGAGCGAATAAAGCTTTGCACTCTGTAACCTATAAAAAACATGTTGTTTCGTACCTCAGTGATGCATATCAATTTCATTATGTTTGAAGTATTGTAATTAGAGATCTATCTAAAATTCGGTTTCGTTTTCGTTTTCGACCCAAAATCGAATTTTAGCCGAAAATTCGTTTTCGGTGAAAATGCTGCCAAAAATTCGGCCGGACTGAAACTCGACTGAAACTATCTGTATTCCAAAAATCTCGTTCTTCCTTTGGAAATTTTCAACAATACTCACTAATTTCAGCTTTATCGGCTCAAATGAGACACTCTTTATTTATTGCTGTGAACTTCATTGTTTAAAATTATCAAGACGTAAGTACAAATTATAAAGAAAGCAATGTCTATATGGCTAAACTTTGAAGACGCTTTTCGTTTGTTCATTAAAAACTGCAGACTTAACATTAATTGAAATTTTTTAGTTTGAAGCCGCAGAAGTGTATCGAATACTCTTTGACAAAATTTTATTATGAAAGATGATCATTTACGAAAATCATTATAAAAGATAAATCGAGGTATGTATACCTAAAACCTTTTTAAATTAGATGAAATTCTTATAATTAGAAAATTATTCTGTGTCGTTGATGAATTAATTATATTTTATTTTATATGGAAACAAAAAGTTTTGGATAGAGCCAAACTTGAACCACACGTATAATCGCTCGTATAATTAATTAATATTTACAGTACAAAGTCTAAAGTTCGGACTTTATAGCGGCATTATTCAAGAAAGGAGGGAAAAAAATTGTTGAAATAATAAAATATCTAGAGCAAAGAAGTTTATGTCAATGTAACAGAATAAAAGATAAACTTCTTAATGAGAAACCTAAGCTAATAAAACAGCGCACTTTAACTGAAACGTTCAATATTTAAGTAAGTTAGAATTTGTTCTTAAATTGTATGTTCCCTTAAATAAAGGTTTTTGTTTTATTATTTTGTTATGATTTATTTAATTAAAATGGTTGTTTAATTTTGTTTTAATAACTGTTATGCAATTTTTAATACATAAACATCATATTTTCCCTTTTAAAGTAATGAAATTTGCTTTTCTTTTTATTGGAAAAGCAGTATTTTTGATGACCTAAAATTTGGAAAAATCTGAAGTTCGGATGTGGTAAAGACCCGAGGATTCCGGACTTTAGACTTTGTACTGTATGTACATTTATGTATGTATTAATTACTTAGAAAAAAAAAATTTGGGGACATTTTCGTTTTCGGTTGCGGCTGAAAATAGGAAGATTATCGTAATTCGGTTTCTGTTTCGGTATTAAAAGTCGATCCTTAATTGTAATCTTAATAAAATGCACCTCAATCGATTTCTCAATATAGATCGTAATGCAGCAGAACTTTGTCCGTCCTTGTATAACTAATTATAAATACAGTAGATTTCCGTTACAACGAACTCCACGGGACCGCTAAAATATTTCGTTGTAACGATTTTTTCGTTGTAACGGAATTACTCCTATTTGTCTGATGAATTACATATACACGTAAATTAATTATGTAAGATAAATTTACCTTTCGTTATTGAAGATTTTAATGGAAGATTAGTGAAATTAACTTAAAAAAATTAGTAAAATAAAATTCAATTTTAAAAATACAGTTTACGAATTATTTATATTCTTGTACAATTTCGGGCTAACCTTTATTTAGTAGCGCATCATTGCAGAAAATCTGTGATTTAGTTTGTACAAAGGATAGTAGTAGTTGATGATAACAAAAACGTGTGCAACGAATGAATGAGAGAAAATACATCCTCTGGAACATTCTTTTGATGAGAAACGAAAGCCCGCATTTTCTCCAAGCATGAAAGAGCTCCACAAGCGGTAACTTTTGAATCGTTTTTAACATGAATATCGTCATCACTGCATTCGTAATTTTGTCGATCTAATGTACTTTTAATGGACAAAATGACTCACCAGACAGTTTAGAGTATATTTGAACATTATAAGAAATAAGAAATCCTCCAAATCCACTTGGTCAGGGACTGGTGTTAAATATTTGGCAGCCTTCCGAATTGTGGTTAACTCAAACGATTCATCCAAATCTAAAATTTCTGATTCCTTTTCTCCGGTCTCAGTTACCCGGGTATGTTTCCAACAGTTAGAAATTGCTTTCTGGCTAATTTCAACCAGAGATCCTTTCAAAAAAAGAAAAAAGGAGCTCGATGAAGATTTTTCGTTGTAACGGAATTCGTAAAAAAATGCAGTTCGTTAAATCGGAATTTTTAATACATTAAGGTTAATGCAATTTGGAAAGGGGATTTATCAAATTTCGTTGTAACAGGATTTTTCGTTGTAATGGAATTCGTTGTAACGGAAATCTACTGTACTACATATTAAATATTTCACAGAAAACATTTTAAAATCAAGATATGTGATGCATATCGATTTCACTGTTTTTAATAATGCAACATCATTAAAATACGCTGTAAATGGTTTTTCCCATTGACCATAATGTAACGGAATCCTTTTGTGTGTCCCTGTAAACGAACTACACATTTTACAGTCTTTATTTTCAACAGAGAACATGTAATAGAACATGTAATAGTATATAGAACGTTAATAACATATATAAATTTCATGGCAATCCGAGAATATTTACGAGAGTTAGAGTGTAGTCAGACGGCAGACAAACCGAATTTATAAACACTTTTCAACTACATTAGAAAATGTTTAAAACAACCTAAGTAATTTGGTATGTCAGATTTGGTATGTATTTCAAGAATTTTAATTTTTTCCACTTATCGAAAACATAAAAAAAAAAAATTTCAAATATTTATCTACACTAAATATTTATTTATTTACATTTTGTTAGAAAACGTCTGAAACTATTTTCCCGCAGACAGACTGTCCTTGCTGTAAAACGAGTTTTACAGGCATATGGGACATTAGATTATCTCCTCGTTCGAGTCTGATGGCACGTGCATCTCTTTTCATTCAGTATTATCTTGTCTTAACAAATATCTTTGTTAGTATATAACATGTAGTAATGGTATTATATGTCAACAAATAAATGAATAGAATGCTACATTTATGTTTAAAAAGTTAAACTTAAAATTACACTATGTGCAAATTACTTCAAAGATGACAAAATATTTAAAAAGGTGTTAAATTACTTTAATACTTCTTAGTACTTTCAACTATATACATAGCCATCGTCAGAAAATATAAAAATACTGTAATTAGCGTCTTATTTTTAAATTTCACGTAGTTTAAGAATGAGTCAAGAGAATTTGGCTCAGGTTGCTTAAAGAATCATAAAACATGTAATATTCCACTTCCCTCTATATCCATATTTTTATTTTCCCAATGTTTTCCGGATCTAAAAATTGACTTTCATTTTTACTCCTTTCGACGCCAACTACTTGAAATTTGAAAACAAGACGCTAATAACAGTATTTTTGTATTATTTGACGATGTATATAGTTGAAAGTACTAAGAAGTATTAAAGTAATGTAACACCTTTTTAAATATTTTGTCATCTTTTAAGTAATTTGAACATAGTATAATTTTAAGATATTGTATATCTTTGCATTTCTTATTATGACTTCATTCATGTTTTGTCATAATAATAATAATAATAATAAAAGTTTGATTAATTCTTTTTTGCGCCGTTGGCGATTCTTTTATTTTAAACATATATTTGACTCTTTAAATTTAAAATATAGATCACTTTTCTGAAGGAATCATGTGTGTTAAGACTCAAAAATATTAGAACGTTTTAATATCTGTTAAATCGTGTTGTAATACGATATTTTCTAAACGTCACCAAAAACTCTTTCTTAGCCTATTGTCATATGAATATGAAGTGAATACGCAAAATAACGACATTCGTTAGATTTCAGGCAATGACATATTCGTTGAACTTCAATAAATCTATTGGATAGCTACTATTAACATTATCACAATATACAGGGTGTTTCTAAATGAATAAAAGGGTTTTAACGCTTTGTAGTATCTATTATATAAAACTCAAAATTATACTTAATGCATAAAATGAAAGAGCAACTCAAACAGTTTGTTGGTACCTGTGCATGCGCATGCGCACGCAATGTTTCTTCCGTCATCCGTTAGAAAACGCTAGTAGAAAAAATGGCAACTAGTGAACAGAAAGCATTTTGTGATCTGCAGTTTGCAAAGACCGAATCTGTAGTTACTGTGCAACGTGCGTTCCGGATTAAGTTCAGATGTGATCCCCCAAGTGATAATAACATCCGTAGCTGGTAGAATCAGTTTGAAAATACCAGCTGCCTTTGCAACAATTACCCCACAAACACTAATCAACGTTTGGGAAGAATTGAGCTATTATATGTCTTTGCATTTCATATTATGTCTTCATTTATGTTTTGTCCCAATAATAATAATAATAATAATAATAATAAAAGTTTCATTAATTCTTTTTTGCACCGTTGGCGATTCTTTATCCCGTGTGCTGTGTCACGAAAGGTGCTCACATTGAACACTTGTAAGCTTGTAGGTAAAACTGTTTGAGTTGCTCTTTCATTTTATGTATTAATTATAATTTTAAGTTTTATGTAATAAATACTACCAAGCGTTAAAACCCCGATATTCATTTAGAAACACATTGTATATTCCAAATGGAAAAGTCAAAACATATATTAAAATATTTATTTGCTTAAAAGACGTTACTAAAACACATTAAAAAAATATTAAAAACCTATATTGACATGTTTCTACTCCTTCATTGAGACGTCATCAGAATGTATAACAGAAATTACGAATACAATGTACAGTCGTGGAAAAAAAAAAAGTAAACACCCCCTACTAACTCCTCAACAAATCATCATAGAAGAAAGTGACTGGTACCGAACGATTGGAAATAAAGTCTACTTTTAAATGATGTATATAAAATTTTCTTAGGGGTCATCTACATATTAAAACGAATCCAAACTTCATTTTATTCAATGGCAATACCCAATTTTAACGAAATATTTCAAATCTTCGGTTCAAACTATGCCTAGACACCAAATTTCAAGTGATTTGAATGATAAGTTTTTGAATTATAAACATTCAAAATTGAGTGCTTCTAATGTTAAATTATATTTTCATATTTTTATTTATATCTCCCGAAATTATGCTCCTAATGTGCTAATTTTTTTTGTGGTAATAATACTAATATACCCAAACATAAATAAGCTGAATTTGCAATTTTTATAATTTTATGATATGAATTATGAATTATGAAATTAATATTCGAAAAAATTATGAATTGCAACCTACAATTTTTTTGATGGATTTAGATTTATTAAGTCCTGCTTAATGGAAATTCAAAAATTTCACATTTTTCTTCCAAGTAGTTTTCAAATTATGCTTAAAAAACGGCAAAATGATGGCTTAAGGGGCCGTCTATGATGGAAGTGAGTAGACATTTTGAAATTTATTCTGCCGTACTGTAATCTAGCACGCTTCATTGACTCCTTGAGTGGCGCTGAAGGTGCCTCGATCAAGGAAGCGGCTCTCTCGGTTAACAATCCAGTACGGAACTTCAATTTGGATACAGCTCTTAAAATACGCTCGTTTTAAAATAATTAATTTCTCGGAAACTTATGGTACGAATTTCATAAAAATTCGTTTTTAGGCTAATTGGAGGATGTAGAGTTCATTTGTGCTGTCAGAATTGGGTACTGCTATTGAAAAAAACAAAGTTATGGTTCGTTTTAATATGTAGGTGGCCCCCTAAGCAAATTTTATATACATCATTTAAAAGTAGACTTTATTTCCAATCGTTCGGTACCAGTAACTTTCTTCTACGATAATTTGTTGAGGAGTTAGTAGGGGGTGTTTACTTTTTTTTTTCCACGACTGTACATGAAAACCAGAAAAAAAATCATCGAATATAAGTAAACATATAACGCCCCCTACATTTTCGATATCGCACGTGTTCCTTATGTCGTGATTCCGCAAGTTGTCCAACTACTCAATCGATATATTCGGGATGCGAAAAGATAACGTATCGATACAAACCCCTGAACCTCTTAACATTCTGATGACGACTCAGTGAAGGAATTGAAACATGTCAATATAGGTTTTTAATATATTTTTAATGTGTTTTTAGTAACGTCTTTTAAGCAAATAAATATTTTAATATATGTTTTTACTTTTCCGTCTGGAATATATATTGTGATATGGTTTTTAGTAGACGTAATTAAGACATTATTCTTATTTATACTTACATTTGTACTATTGACATTATTAACGTAAAAGTAATTTTTTCTCAAAATTAAAAAATAAAAATCGAACCCGAAAGTGTTAAGATGGATTTTTTTTTTTTTTAAATATATTTATCAGATAAATGGAGAACGAGTTGAAAAATATTTAAGTAAGTAGAATATTCAAATACGTATATTAAAAAAGTGCACCTTACTAAAATTTCCGTTTCAACCAAAGCCCCACCAGTGGCTGAGAGGTTCTGCTCTCGAAGCTGGTAGACGGGAGGTGCTAGGTTCGATCCCAATCCGGCCCGTCGGCCTAATCGTTCGGAGTTTTCGTGGTTTTCTTCGGGCCATGGATTTCCATGCGTAAATGCGGTTTGTGTTCCGTTAGAAGACCCCCACGGAGGGCACTGCTCCCTTGGGCCTATGTCCCTAGTGTGGATAATCGGCCGTCAAAAATCAACCAACCGTTTCAACCAATTTCTTGGCAGAGAAGAAAAGTCGACGGCCGGATTTGCGATTTTCAGTAATAAGGCTACATATTATAATGAACTTCTATCTATATTATAAAAAAACAAATGTTCCGTCCGTAACTCTGACGTCATTTGGACGTTGGCAATAGCAGATGATTAAATATCGCTTTTAACGCATTTTTTAAAAAACTTCTACCTATATTATAAAAAAACAAACGTTCCGTCCGTAACTCTGACGTCATTTTGACGTTGGCAATAGCAGAAGATTAAATATCGCTTTTAACGCATTTTTTTTAAAACTTCTATCTATATTATAAAAAACAAACGTTCCGTCCGTAACTCTGACGTCATTTTGACGTTGGCAATAGCAGAAGATTAAATATCGCTTTTAACGCATTTTTTTAAAACTTCTATCTTTATTATAAAAAACAAACGTTCCGTCCGTAACTCTGACGTCAGTTTGACGTTGGCAATAGCAGAAGATTAAATATCGCTTTTAACGCATTTTTTTAAAACTTCTATCTATATTATAAAAAAACAAACGTTCCGTCCGTAACTCTGACGTCATTTTGACGTTGGCAATAGCAGAAGATTAAATATCGCTTTTAACGCATTTTTTTAAAACGTCTATCTATATTATAAAAAACAAACGTTCCGTCCGTAACTCTGACGTCATTTTGACGTTGGCAATAGCAGAAGATTAAATATCGCTTTTAACGCATTTTTTTAAAAACTTCTATCTATATTATAAAAAACAAACGTTCCGTCCGTAACTCTGACGTCATTTTGACGTTGGCAATAGCAGAAGATTAAATATCGCTTTTAACGCATTTTTTAAAGACTTCTATCTATATTATAAAAAACAAACGTTCCGTCCGTAACTCTGACGTCATTTTCACGTTGGCAATAGCAGAAGATTAAATATCGCTTTTAACGCATTTTTTTTAAAACTTCTAAACATCGCACATTTTCACTTTTTACACCGTCTATAATATGAAAAAAAAAAAGTACTTTGAAATGCAATTTGGTTTAAAACTGCATCACAATTTACTCATTTTTTATAGTTTAAAAAAAATTTTAAAGCATGATTTCCCCCCCCCCCTTAATCTATCTTTATCGCGTGCAGAGAGACGATTGGTTACAAAAGATAAAACCGTTTGCACTTATATTAACTTAAATAATTCAGTGTTTGTTTCTGGCTCATATTCTATAACGAATTTAAAACATTATCAATAAATAAATAAAATAAGTAAAATAAAAGTAAAATGCAAATTTAAGACATGAAATCAAATTGCGCGCCTAAGGAGGCGCAGGACCTTTAAACTTCTAAAAAATCAGTTTTCGGTTTTTGTTTTATGCTCAATGTTCTAAAATTTCTCAACAATATGCAAAAAACTCCATTCAAAAATCTGCATTATTTCATGAGTTATAATCATTTATAGACGGTGAGTATAATTGAATGTCCGTAGATACAGAAACTTTAAAAGCGTTTTCTCAGATTCGTAAAATTGGAATTTGCCCCCACTGTTACTTTAAAAATATATAAGCTATACAACTTAAAAAAAATTAACCAAATATGTGTTCCTTTACAGTCTACATGCTAAAGCCAAAAAAATTCACATATCTTGGTTATTTATCTTTCTGCACTCGAAAAACGAGAATTTTTTTGTTGAAAATTTTGAACTTTTTTTTATTTTGAGCAAAAATTAAATTTTAAACAAAACTTGTTATATATATTTTGGTTTTAAGTTAGAAGTAGTTATGCTATGATTCTATTTTCTTCAAAAGTTGTTTTCTATATACATAATTTAGAATTCTATCATGCGCGCAGCACTTAATCACATATTAGTCAGACGAATTTTTAACTTTAAAATTTAAATATTAATTTTGTACTACAGCATTTATTTTTTCTGGATAATGTAGTTAAGGTTATCTACTTTAGGCAGGAAGGGGAAAAAATCTTAATTGCACGTTGTTTGTGTTTTGGTACTTTGAATAATGCGATGTATTTGATTGTTTCGAAACACTCAAAGGTCTTGTGCCCCCTTAAACCACCGAAATTATATATATATTGTTAATTCCTGGAACGAGGCCAATACGAAATTATCGCTTTTAATAAATTTCAAAATTGTCTTACTGTTTTAATTGCTTGAAAAAAATGATATTTTTATTTATGAGTTTATGTAATAATAATCCTGATATTTACAATTTTAAATTAAGGCATATTTATTTTTAAAAAGAACTTTAATTATTTGCTGCTAAAATTGTATAATTTTAATGCATGATTTCTCCTCCTATAAATTTATATTTCAAGTTAAAATCTCCGAAAAATATCACGAATCCCAATTCTTTGACCATGTTTGTGTTTTTATTTTTTGCTACTAAAGTGGTGTATCTTTAATGTATGATTTTCTGTGCCATAAATGTATATTTCAAATAAAAATTTTTGATAAAAACTATGAATCAAATGTATTTGGAATCAAGGGGCAAGTATGGACTTGAAATCAAGAAAAAAAAAAAAAAAAAAAAAAAAATCTTGTTTTCTGAACTTTGGGTGTTTAATTATTGAATGTATAATTCAAACAGATCTAAAATAAGCCATAAATTGCTCAACAAAATATCATAGATCGGTAGGCGGCAGCACACGCAATTACCTCATCGAGTTCACGGAGGAAATTATGGAATAAGTTAAATCTTGATTCGCATATTATAACGCAATCGGTCTGCCATGTCATATCTTGGTGGAACATACCTAAAAACGAGATTTTAGCGGTTGACTCGTAGGTTTACTATTGTGTTTTCCTGCACCCAAAGGTATGAAAACATGGAGGACTGGGAGCAGGAAAACACAATGGTAAACCTACGAGTCAATCGCTAATATCGTGTTTTCAGGTATTTTCCACCAAGATATGACTTGGCAGACCGATTGCGTTTTAATATGCGAATCAAGATTTAACTAATCCTAGAATTAGATCCGTGAACTCGATGAGGTAATTGCGTGGGCTGCTGCCTCCTGGTCTATGATAAAACGGAAATTTATAGCCCTGTTTTTAACGCACACATACAACTATTCGATAAGTTCCGTTTGCTACTCAGATATCTTGCGTGACGTCATCCTCGTCCTGAAGCAGGCCCGTAAGCGAAGAAAGTTATTTCCCGACAGCCCCGGTTGGAACTCCTTGTCTATATATTTAAAACGCTAAGCGTTTTCTTTCGACAGTCCGTGAGAAGAAACTACTGCATCAAATTACACCAGCCTTTTTTTAAATGAAAGATATTTGGCCACAGATTTGTTATCGTCCATTCTTTTGTTCAAATATTTTATTAAATAGCCTTAATTTTAAATTAAAATTCTACAGTTGCGCATGCGCAGTATATAAGTATAAGTCTGCCTTTGGAGTGACGCGCTGTACATGCGCAAAGATGCTCACTCAGTTGAACTATCACATCAGAAGTCGAAGTTGTTTAAAGTTCGTCTGCAATTCGATCTTACTGTAAACAAGATTTTTTTTCTTTCACAAAATTAATATTATTTGGCTCTTTCAGCGTTATTAACAATTAAAAAATGTATTGTGTCTATATTACGAGCTAGATACAGTTTATTTCGGGGGTGTCATATTGTTTTGGTCATATTACACACAGAAGATAAACACAGACTTGCCGCCCAGTGGCGTGGTCGGTAGCGACAGCTGTTGCCACGGCGGGAGCCCGGGTTCGAATCCTCGGGTAAGACGTGAATGTTGCTTTGTAGTTATATAAATATGTAATGGAACAAGAAATAAAAATTCTTGTGACTTGTTGTTGTTTCTGTATATAATAAGGATCATTCGAGGCGGAAAGCCATAGTTGCTATAGGCCCCAAAGTAATCTCCACTGCGGTGGTGCACTAAATCAAATCAAATTAAATTAAACACAGTGATTTGAGGCTAAAAGTTATGGACTGTGATTCGTCCTATGAATTGCCAATAGTTAGACACGAAGGAAACTAGCATATTAAGTTGTAGCTACTTCTTTGAAAAAATAATGTATCATAAATATTAAAACACAAAACTACTTCTGTGAGGTCAGAACTCAAATTCGAGACATTCGTATGCGTCGACTGTTTTTTGAACCTCTTCAGTTTAGAACATAGTTAAACGAGTTCTCGCTAGCGTAGCGAGTTAACGCAGCACTTTATAGCTCTGGATTTTTGTACAGGACGCAGGTTCGATCCCAAGCATAGCAAAATATGTAATATTTTTGTCGGTATTTCATTTCAGTAATGACGTATTTTATTAGGAAGAGAAAGTATAGGATTTTTATTTTATTATTATTATTATTATTATTACTTGAATGCTTTATAGAGGTCTGCACGGGGTCGGGCTTGGCTCGAAACCCGCTGGCCGGGCCGGCGGAATGAAGGCGAATTTTCAAACGGGCCGGTCCGGGCCGGCAGAATTAGGACAATTTTTTCAACGGGCCGGGCCGACAGACATAATAAACGGGCCGGGCCGGGCCGGCAAAAAAATTAATCGGGCCTATTGGCCCGATATAAGAATTTAAGCGAAGCAGATAAAATACGAGCCATTTTCATTTAATATGATTTTCTCGAGAAGTATAAATGTGCGTCACGAGCCGATGCGAGTTTAACAACATCATTACAGAAATGTAACATGTCCATCGTAGAGATCGACATCGTACAGTTGCAAGATGTCTGATTCCGAGTTTAATTTTTTTTTCAGAAGACTCGTGCAGAATACACATTTTCTGACAATTTTTTTAACTATAAAGACAGGCCTGCCTATTGACAGGCCTGCCTATTGAAGGCATTTGGAAATGAATAGCTTTTTCCATATTTGATAAATTACTTACAGAGATAACAGAGATTTCTGTCACGTGACTGTACGTTTTCCCCCTTTCCTGTGCTATCGCTTTCGGAAATTCAATTCAAAACGCTAACTTTGACAGTATTTTCAGAAAGATATATTGCTTTTATCTATGAAAAAAAAAAAGCGACATTTACATAGCTTCTCAATAAGAATACCTGCCAATCTTACGCGTTTCCGAAAAGAAAAGAATTCATAAATGTGTCGAAATGTAGCTCCTTTGGATTTGAGAAAAGCCTTAAAAATGAGAGAAATATTCTCACAAATCTACTTTTTATTATACAGCTTCAAAAATTATCATGTTTTTAATCCTTTATTCTGAACTACATTAATCTTTTAATGAATCCTTATTTCCATTTTGAAATGTCTGTAGACACGATGGCTAAAACACTGTAAGTAATCGTTAATGTTTACTATTCTGTGCTCTCTGTTTTGCGAACATCATAGTAATGTAAAATATACTGTAAAAGGTTCCCATAAATATGTATGTAGTATTCATTAAAAGAATCTTAATTGTATGTTGAGAAAAAACGGAGTTTTCTTTTTTTTTTTTGTAGGAATTGTATCGGGCCGGGCCTGTTTTCACTGATTTTTGTACGGGCCGGACCGAGAACTGTAAAAATGCAAACGGGCCGGGTCGGGCTCGGGCCGAACTTCCAATTTTTACACCGGGCCGAGCCGGGCCCGGCCCTGGAAATTCCGGCCCGTGCAAACCTCTAATGCTTTATAATTAAATAAAATTTAGCACTCAATAATATTTTGAAAAAAATAATGATTTTATATTTAAAATATTTAATCTAAAATATTTTGCATGTAACTATCAATTTAATAAATTGAGCTGATCTAAAATTTTCGTTATATTTTCTGACCATTATCAAGAATATATATGTGTGTGTGTCAGAATGAAAAGCTGGTCATTCATTTGCGTAAAAATATAAAACGGGAAGAAAAGAAAATATTCGTATAAGAGCTATAAAAGAAATTACCTTGATATTCATGTTTAATATTTAAATAAATGTATAAAAATTTAAATAAAATTCAAGTAAAAAAATATATATATTATAAATCGTTAGCTGCATCAAATTTCAAATTTAGGATTTTAGAGAATGAGATAGATAAAAATAAAATACATGGCAGCTTTTAATGCCCGTGTAGTTTTAATAAATATATAGATAAATGAAAATAGATATTGTAATTTTAAAAAAAAATGAGGTCGTAATACGTAAAAATAAATTCTCTAGCCGGTGTTTTTTAGGTAAATTTCTGATATGCATAATTCGTGCATTTCTGAAGCATAATTCGATGTAAATTATAAACTTAAAATACTTTCACCTCATTGAATAGGTTAGACTGGCAGCACCATCTATCGCTTTAAAGAAATAAGAATAACTTATGCAGTATAGAAATTAGTCACGTAATTCGTCACTCAATAACTAATTTAAAAGCAATTAAAAATTCAAGAATTTTTCTAATGAAACATTCAAGTTATTTACCGTCAAATCTTGACGGGCGCTAAGTAGTAATAATAATAACAATAATAAAATAAAGGCAACCTTACCGGAACCCGACACCGGGTTACGAAACCCGATGCAGTAGTCTGGCTAACTTTATTCAACACTGAAATGTACAATTTGTATTAAATATTAATTAATTTGGGCTTATTCTAAATTTATTTCTAATTAAAAAATAATACGTGAAATTAGCTAAATTCTATAGAATGTTAAGTTTAACATGTTTGAGTATAAACCCCCAATCGCATTAAATCTTAGCAACAATCAGAAATATTAACGAGATATCATTATTCCATCCGCGTAAATAATTAAATAATTTCGCAAATTGAATCATTTTGTAATCAGTTTATCTGTCACTTGGGATATCTCTGTTACAGATTTAGCATGACGCAATTGACAGCATCACCGCAGTCCCAAATGTCGAAAGTTGCAGCAATGCAATATGATATAATGTATCCTTTATCCAATTAACGGAAAATGTTTATTGAATTTGAACGTCGAAAGAATAATATTCATAATGTTTTCATAATTCCAATTAATCTGTAGTGAACATTATCGACTGTCATCTATAATCATCTTTGCGAGACTTGGAAAGAGAAATCTCAAAACTTGAAATTCTGATAGGTAGAATTTCTCAAAAAGTACAATATTATGTAACAACACTTTCGTGTCCGAATTGTTTTTACTTTCTTCTATCTCCAATAGAAGAAAGTATTGTAATAGAAATTTTTTCGACTTCCGGTTTTCGACGGATTTACACGCTTTAGGGTTCAGAGATACCAAAAAACATGTTTATAGAAAATGTCTGTCTGTCCGTGTGTCTGTACCATCAAAAAGTGTATGAAGTTATGGATAGAATTAAACAAAAAAATTTTTTTTAAGTTCTTGGCTATGACAAGTAGGTTCTTCCTTAATTTTGAAAAACATCCGCCCGTAGGGGGCGCTGTAATAACGATTTTTGTGCCATTTTCAATATTATACCATCGAAAAGTGTAGGAAGTTATGCATAGAATTGAACCAAATTTTTTGAGTATGTTTCTGGTCATGGGAAGAAAGTCCTCCCTGAATTTGGAAAAAGTCCGCCGGTAGGGGGTGCTGTAATAGCGATTTTTCTGCCATTTTCAATATTGTACCTTCAAAAAGTGTAGGAAGTTATGCATAGAATTGGACCAAATTTTTTGTGTATGTTTTTGGCCGTGGCAAAAAGGTCCTCCCTGAATGTGGAAAAATACTGCCGGAAGCGGGCACTGTAATAGCGATTTTTGTGTAATCTTCTTAATTTTTCGTAGTGTTATTGTACACCAGTTGGCTCGTGAATCGACGGAAACTTCCCATCCTGATTATAATATTGAACTAATAAAAATGAAATATTGGCATCTGTAACAACATTTTGAAATATTAAAATATATGAGATTGAAGAAAGTTTTGAGATTGGCACATCCAACTAGTTTAATTTTGGGAAAAAATGCTTTTATGTAAATAAAATTAAAATAAGCTATCCAAAACATGAAAGTTATGATTTACTGACATGTATCGAATATGTCATATACTGAAATCTAACGAATATAGATATTTTGCATACAATTCTAATTTTTGAAAAAGTTAGAAAAATGTCATATTACAAACATTATTAAACAGGCATAACAATTTTCTCGTATTTTTTTTTATGTTTTATTACAAATTATTCGTTCTGAAAAGTAGAAGTTCCGATTTTATATTTAAAGAGAGAAACACATAATTGAAATAAAAGAATTACCAACACTGTAAAGGGAATTAAGCAAACTATTGTTATTTTTATTATTGCTAAATTCTGAAGTATAAATTATAATAATTATAACAACAAGGGGATAAATCCGGTCTCCCTGGGTTACATAATATAGGTGAAAATCATCTTATATATTTTTTTCTGCTATCAACATCCCATTTTGCTCTGCACATACTAAAGGCACAGCGATGAATGAGGTATTTTTCTAAAGGTTCTTGCATACACTAAAACACATTGTTTGGTTTTAAAAAAATGCAGTTATTCAAAAATTAATGGAAAAACGTATCAGCAAATATCAAAGCTGGTGGCGAGAAAGTCTCGCATGGGTTTATAGTTTTTTTTTTTTTTTTTTTTTTTTTTTTTTTTTTTTAAACTTTAATAGATTTTTTACAGGATAAGACATAAGTATATTTTGTTAGAATGCCCATTAATAATACTAAAAATCATATTTATATGAAAAATAGAAATAATGCGTTAAAATAAAATGTGAAATTTATTAAAAGCGATACTGATTCAGCCTTTTTGATTCTGTTCATTTCAGTGGTTTAAGATCGTGCAGTTCGATTACATGTCTTAAACGAGTGATTTATTTATATTTTAATGTTTTATTTATTGATTGGTGAATGTTTTAATTTTGTTATGAAATATAAGCTGGAAACAAACGATGAACTATTTACATAAATTTAAGTGCAAACGGATTTATTCTTTATAATCGTCTGCACGCGATAGAGAAAGATTTGAAAAAAAAAATCATGCTTAAAAATTATTTTAAAAACAATAAAAATTGAGTAAATTGCGATACAGTTTTCAAACAAATTGCGATATAGTTTTCAAACAAAATGCGACACAGTTTAAAAAAAAATTGCGATACTGTTTTTAAAAAAATTGCATGTTAGTACAATTTGTTCCTTATTCGATGGTGTGAAAATTGAAAATGTGCGGTATTTAGAAGTTTAAACAATTGCAATAAAAGTTAATAAAAGTTAAATTTAATCATCTACTGTTGCCACCGTCAAACTGACGTCAGTGTTACACACGGGCACGTTTGTCCTTAACAATATAGATAGATAAATGTATAGATGTATACAATCATTAATACATGCAGATAATAATAAAAACAATTATGACAAAATAATAGTGAATGAAAAGACATGTCCTATAAACAGTGGTGTAGTCGTAAAAAACACAGAGGGTATACGCTCAAGGCAGAGTGTATACCCTAGAGTATATATATTATAGCTTTCTTGAGAAACAGAGGGTATACGGTGTTCCTTAAAAAATCCAGAAGGTATACGGCATATGCCTCCGTATACCCTCCACTACATCCCTGCCTATAAATAGGACGCCAGACCTGAACGTGTAAAATAAGAACGGTGAAACTCCAATTATCCGGAGTAATGGTTTCTAGACGCAGTTTGGATATTTATAAATTCGGATAATTGGGGTAATCATCAATAAAAGGCTATGCTTGGATTTTTTTCTCTAAAATTGCTTATGTTGAATAAAAAGATATAGGACTAAAGCATGTTGCAAGGAGAGTTGCTGTTGCTGGAAGTCCCGATTTTCGCAGGATGCCCCGACTATTTTGACTAAGTCTAAATGTCTTGCGTCAGACAGCTAGTTTCACTATTAAAAGTAGTCAGTGAAAAGACATGTCCTATTAAAAGGACAGTTGGTTTGGACGGATTAAACAAGGGCGGAGAAACTCCAGTAATCCGGAGTAATGTATTCTGGAGTCAGTTTGGATCTCCACAAATCTGAATATTTTGAACAGCCATCAATAAAAGATCTTGCTCGGGAATAAAAATGTCTCGATTTTTTTTTAAATAAAAAGGTAGGCGAAACGTATGTTTCAAACAGGGTTGCTACAAGTCTCGATATTCATGGGACGTCCCGATTATTTTGGCTAAATTTAAATGTCCTGCGCGGTGCAGCCAAATTCATGATTTTTCAAAGTAAAAAATAGTTCAGGCCCGTAATTAGCTTAGCACATGATTTCATTTGGAGCATCCAAATAGTGAAACTTTTCTACGAGGAATTTAATTTGTGGAAACCCCCTGTTAACGTATAATTAAAATAAATAAATAAAAAGATTTAGCGCCAGAGAAATGGTATCGATATTTCAAGGACATTCCCAAAAAATTATACTAGAAATACATCAGTTGATTTATTTTGATTATTTTAGTTTCCATTTTCTATAGTGAATTGGCATTTTCTAAAATAAATTTAATAGGATCTAACTAGGCCGTGAGGCGTCTGCACAGACCATCACCTCATCGAGTTCAAGGCTGAAATTCCAGGATTAGACAGAACTCGATTAGCATATTAACCCCTAAATGCCGGGTGTTGCTCTTCGGCAACATACCCAATTTGGGCTCTAAAATACTATTAGAATAATATTGAAGCTATAATGCCTAATGTTGCCAATAAAATACATTCTGAAAATATTATTAAAGTGATTTTCAACATGAAGAGGGCAACACTTGTGCTGTTTAAGAATAAAGATAGATTTATTATTTCAATTGTTGCTATTTGTTCTTTTTTGTTTTGTTTGGAAGCTTGCGAAATACCCTATTTTGTTCTACAGTGAGCAAGTAAAATTTATTTCTTATTATAGTTCCTAAAATTCTTGTGTGTTTAACATTATAGAATTTTATCAAGGAAAACTCTTTTTTCAATTAAAGACCAGTATTGCCGATTAGTAACAAATTGTTTTTTAGCCGTAAACCATACTTAAAACTAAATATGATTTTTTAAGTATTTTCCCCATTATTTATTTAAAAAATGAAAGCCGAAATATATTATTACAATGATTTTTGAAAAATTTAAGGGTTAAAATACAGCTGGTCTGCCAAGTCATATCTTGATGGAAACCACCTACAGACCTATTTTACTGGTTGATCAGTAGGTTTATCATTGTGTTTTCCTGCACCGAAAGGTATGAAAACAAGGAGGGCTAGGAGCAGGAAAACACAATGGTAAACCGACCGATCAACCACTAAAATCGGGTTTGTAGATATGTGCCATCAAAATATGACTTAACAGACCAGTTGCATTTTAATATGCAAATCGAGTTTTAACTAATCCTGGAATTTGAGCCGTCAACTCGATGAGGTGACGGCTCAACCGCCTCTTGATCTAAATGCAATGAACAGATCTTCAGTTTCGGCGATAAATTTCGAATTAGTTCATTTGACCAGTTTCTAGCCGGTATACAAAAGAACAGAATAAAGCTCTCCAAAAAGTAAAATCTTGAGTTAACTAATTTTTTAAACAATACTTTCTCATTTAAGGTTACCTTTTTCATAGCTAAATAATTTCTTAGATTATGTTTTATCATTTTTTACAACATAATTAATGCTGGAAAAAAAGTTCATAAAAAATATTTAAATGCTTATTTAATTTTTATAACCAGCTTTTTATAACCAAATCCAGTTTCTTTCTTTTTTTTAGCCCCCGGTATGTTATTTATTTCTCCCCGCTATAAAGTGTCGTCTTCAAAAACTAACGTTACGTTGTATAAGCCAGACGCAAAACAAAGCAGATGTATCATTGTACTGTTAAATACTATATTGCAATTTTTTAAACTTCTAAGCATCGCACATTTATTAATTTTTATACCGTCGTTTTGGGAGAAAAAAAAAACGTACTTTTAAATGCAATTTGTTTGAAAACTGCATTTCCATTTATTTTTGAGATATTCATTTTTTTTTGTAGTTTTTGGCAAAATATGTTTAATTTTAGCAACTCATTCAAGTACTACATTTCTGAAGAAAGTAAAAGAAAAATAGCAATTATATCTTTTTGTTGCCATTTTCCGATAAAACTGAAAAATATGTACTTAAAATGCGTGCTATTTTGAAAAAATATAAATGAATGATTTCTGATAAAACATGGAGCTATTATAAACTATATTTAATTTAATTATCTATATTGCAAACAAATGAAGGCATATGAATCATGAGATAGCCGATTTTTTTTGTCGAGTTTCTTGAATGACGAAATCTCTTTTTTTGGATTTGTATATTATTCAGCGATAGTCACGTCCTATGCATATTTTGCTGTAGATGTTGTTTAAGACGGGATCGTAAATGAAGGATTCATTAGCGGATGCGGATGACATCATTTTATATAAAAAAAAAAAAACGCGTGTTTTAAGTCTTAAAAGTGAACTACAGTAGAGTTCCGCTTAACCGAGTTTCCGCTTTAACCGAGTTATTTTCTTCTGATGGACTGATAGCTTCCATTATTGGGAATTAAAAAAAAAAATTATTGCCATCCCCCCCCCCCTCCATTCGGACCAGAAAATCAGAGTTCTAACTTTTTGCGACTTCTCATTCATCTTCACCTAACACTTCATTTATAATGGCTGTTTCATAATGATGGAAGCCATCAGTCCGTCAGAAGAAAATGATCCATTTCAAAGGTTTATCAAACGATTGAAAAAAATATTTAATAATTTTTTTTTTCATCGGGGTCGACACTATATTCTGAAACAGTCTTTTATTTTTCTTTCTTTCTTTTCTTTTCTTTTCTTTTTTTTTTTTTTTTTTTTTTTTACCATTTGGAAAAATAATTATTGTCCTCGTCAGGGTAGGAAATCAAAAGCATATCTGAAGCTTTTTATTGGTCGAATCCGCATTTTATTCGTTTTCTGATTGGTCTAAACAGTAATCTGTATTTCCCCTTACTTTCAACAGAGATGGATATTTCTGTTGCTGGTTATGACAAAAAAGTAATAAAAACTGCAACAACAACAAAAAAAAAATTAATAACTCAGACCCAAATTGAGATACAGCTTTCAAACAAATTGCATTTAAAAGTACATTTTTTTCTCTATACGACGGTGTAAAAAGTAATATTGTGGGATGTTTAGAAGTTTAAGAATGAAATTTCATTTAAAATTGATCGTCAGATTTCTTGGACGATGGAAAAGCTTTTTCCCGAACAGCCAATGAAATGTTAGGATAATACGTACGTTTCAGGTGGATAATACGCAAGTTTAAGGAAATATGACGAGTTGCAGCGGGGCCGTCGTGAAACAACTTTCTTCTCTTACTTGATGTTAGCAGATAGGGGTCAATTAAAATGGCCCCAGGAAATTTTATTATTTCTAATTGTAAATGACTTTCAAATTTTTCAAAAACTAATCAATCATAATTATGAAAGCACTTTTCTAAAATTTCCAGAACCCAAAAAACTTATTATGCAACTCACTATTGAAAAGACTGAACTTTTAGGTCTGGATTTTATAAGTAAACGCAAATGTGGAAACCGATTTTCATATTTATTTAAGTTGTGTTTGTCAGGAATTGCAAATATCTTGTTAAATAACTATACGAAAGTAAAAAATGACAGTAGAAAATTCACTTCTAATAAAAGAAAATTATCCGTATTAACAAACATGTAAGTGTCATCGACAAATTTCATGATATTTTAGCTTCCTTAATATTAAGTTAAATTGCTTTCTGTGAGGTAATATTAAATGCTATATTTGTTGTTAATTAAATGAAAGTACATAGTACTAGTGAAAAATGCTTTTTTACTATAAGTTAATCATACATTATGAAATTTAAAATTTTAATTGGATAAGTAGAATTTTTGTTTTAAATGTTTGTGAAAAGTAATATTTTTACTTATGAGTTTATGTAATAACAATTCTGATATTTACAATTTTAAATTAAGGCATATTTATTTTTAAACGGAATTTTAATTATTTTTTGCTAAAATTATGCAATTTTAATATATGATTTCTCCTGCCATAAATTTATATTTCAAGTTAAAGTCTCTGAAAAAAGTAATATTCTTATTTATGAGTTTATGTATAACAATTCTGATATTTACAATTTTAAATTAAGGCATATTTAGTTTTAAACTGAATTTTAATTATTTTCTGCTAAAATTATGCAATTTTATTATATATTTTTTTCCTGCCATAAATTTATATTTCAAGTTAAAGTCTCTGAAAAAAGTAATATTCTTATTTATGAGTTTAGGTAATAACAATTCTGATATTTACAATTTTAAATTAAGGCATATTTATTTTTAAACGGAATTTTAATTATTTTCTGCTAAAATTATGCAATTTTAATATATGATTTCTCCTGCCATAAATTTATATTTCAAGTTAAAGTCTCTGAAAAAAATTAATATTCTTATTTATGAGTTTATGTAATAACAATTCTGATATTTACAATTTTAAATTAAGGCATATTTATTTTTAAAGGGAATTTTAATTATTTGCTGCTAAAATTATGCAATTTTAAAGTATGATTTCTCCTGCTATAAATTTATATTTCAAATTAAAATATTTGGCAAAAACTATGAATCAAATGTATTTGAAATGAAAGACCAAGTATAGATTTGAAAAAAAAAAAAAAAAAAAAAAAAAAAAAAAACTTGTTTACTGAACCTTGTGTGTTTAATTATTGATGTATAATTCAAACAGATCTTTAATGAACACAAATTTCTCAACAAAATATGATAAAATGGCAATTTATAACCCTGTTTTTAATGCACACATACAATTTTTATATTCTATAAGTTTTAATATTCTATAAGTTTAGTTTGCTACTAAGATCTCTTGCGTGACGTCATCCTCACTCCGAATCAGGCCCGTAAGAGAAGAAAGTTGTTTCGCGACGGCCCCGGTTGCAGGCGATTTTCGTCGCTTGCAATTTTTACGTGCAATAACACTATTAATGTTTAATTCATGGCGTACGTAATGTATGATCAACTCCGTGCGATTTTTTATGTCTTAAATTTTAGTCTTTGAAAAAATCATTTTCCAAATGGTCGTTGTAATTTGTTAAATTGCTTTTTTTTTTTTTTTTTTTTTTTTTACCTTTTGTGCTGAAATATTTGGTTTGATAAAATAAAAAATAAAAATCTGGCAACTCTGGTTCCAAATAATTTCCTATGAAGGAAAAAAACAGGAAGAAAAATCATGCGTTAAACATAAATTATGGAACACTTTCTGACACATTCATAATAGCGTAACAAAACTTCCCCGTTTAAGAAAGTTGCAATTGATGTCTGAGTAAACAGTGGGGAAAATACGTAACATAACTGAAAACCTAATTTCAACAATTATCACTTTAGTCGAAAAATATCCGAATTTCTATGTGCTTTTCTGTGATGATTTTTTTCGATAAAGGTTTTGGGTTTTATGGGAGAAACCAAGTTTGTTGAAGGAAAAAAGTTTTTAAAAGCATTAAACAAGATTTTTAGGTAGCTTTCATTACAAAAAGCTACCTATTGCAGTCGTTCGGAGGAAAGCGATTTCAAAAAATTTTGGTATATTTTCATCGATCATGACCCCCAGATCCCGAAACCACCCTCCGTTCAAAAGCTGATATATATATATATATATATATATATATAACCATAATATATAAAAAATCGTCATCGATTTCCAATAATTGAAATTAAATTTATAATATAGCAAATATTCATAACTCAGACATTTTACAGAATAGAGAAGGAACATGTAACAAGTAATACAGAATTTTATTAAATGCAACTAATTCACTAGCATATTGCTTGCAATAAATCTATATGAAACATATGACAAAAAAAAAAAAAAAAAAAAAAAAAAAAGACAACCAATTTTTCATAAAGTCTGATTAAAGACAATAGATTATATATATATATATATATCCATATATATAGTAAAGTAGGGTCGGATGCCGCAGTTTTACTTTTCTTCTTTTAAAATGTACAATAAAGCAAAAAACAATAAACTAAGTACCAGAAATCATTAATCAAACCCTTTGGAATCAAATTTCTATGTTAAACAAGTTAAAGCCCTCTTAATAAAGCAGGCATAATTATTTTCCCAAACGTCCTTTTTTAACATAATTTTTTATGTGCTAATTAAGATGCCGCATGGGGTGTGGTACAGATGCCGCACGGAGAAAAAAGCTATGCTGTTTAGATTTTTTTTTAAGTAAATCACATTTTTATTTCCTCAAACTACTTAAAATGAAAATAAATAACAGTACACTTACATAAATTATATATATCACTAAATTGTGAAAAGTTTAATTAAATTGCAAAAGTGTAAGCTCGAAAAATAAAACTTAAGACAAAAATGAAAATGAAACGAAAAACATTTGAATTTATGTGAATGGATAGCATAATTACAAAAAAGATGTAAATTACTGGTTTACATCCAGGCGAACATTGCAGTTTGCTCTTAATGTAAGTATCAGTTACATTCTATTTAGGCCCTAGTCTAATTTTTTTGGCCTTTCCTCTCATTCTTTAATTTTGTATTTCCATTCGCCCACAATCACATCACACTTCCCGTTTCAAAATTAAAGTGAGTCTTTGTCATGCAGCTATCGATTGAATTTGATACACTAAACCCTGCTCGCTTTAGACTTTGTTTCTTGATAAGACTCCAGACACTCAGTACATTCAGAGTCATCAAATTCCAATCCTGCCATCAGAATCTATAAAAGTAACAATTTCGCCATTATCGGAAGATGACTCATATTTTAGTTTCTTCCTCAAGTAAAGTGTGTTCAAGTTGATATTTCCTTTCCGTTTTTTAAACATTTTACTTCCACCAAGCTGTCATTCTTTGACGCTTTCTAGTTTATTTTGCTTTTTATTTCCATCTTCTTTTATATTGTTTATAAACTCTCTGCTTGTAATATTTGCATCCTTTTGCTTTCTCTTACTTGGCTGTATGGGCCTTTTGACCAATGGGAAAGGAGATATTTTGTTTAACAGTTTAGATGATGAGAATTGTAAAGGGCCTATGTTTTTCTTATTCACACATGGAGAACCAGTATTGTTGCTGAAAATATTTTGATAAATAGCAGGATGCGATAATATACGTTCATTTAAATGTTAGTTATACTTAAATCGCAGTGATGAATTTATTGAACCGAAAAACAAAAATATATTTTGCGGCATCTGTCCCATAGTGTAAGATAAGATGCCGCGCCGCCATTTTGCGTCATGTGAGCGACGCGAGAGAAAGGCAAGCACATGTCTGTATTCTACGATGATCTATTCTACAGTTGCAATTGGTTTTGGATGAAATCTCTACTTAGCTTAAAATATGCAATAAAACTTTATTAGAATAATTTTAGCAACTTACCACTCAGGTTTGAAGCATAAAAACTGGCAGAAATATTTAAATACAAATAGTTAAGCAGTGGAAACGCATACAACACCGCAGACAGCAGTTAGGCCCACAACGAAATTTTTAATTTGGCCTAGGGAGCGGTAAGGTCGCCAATACAATCTCTGCGGCATCTGTCCCACCGCGGCGTCTGTCCTCACTTTACTATATATATATATATATATATCTGATCTTTGTCACATTGTAACTCTCGTATTTATGAACCGATTTGGATGAAATTTCGTGTATACATAGTGCATACCAATATCTCGACCGAGTTCGTTGGCCAGTTTCATCCGCCATCTTGTTTCAAAATGGCGGCCATTTAATTTTTTTTTAATTTAAAATTTGAAATGTGGTACAAAAAAATTGAAAATTGAAAAATATTTTTTTCTTTTGTGTTTGACCTTGATACAAAGACTCCGGAGCATTTTTTGTTTCGTCTATATCTTAAAAAATGGCTGAGTTATAGCACTTTGAATTTCTAGCTTGGCTGACATTTTGAAACGACCTGATTTTTGTCACGCGGTAACAGGCGTATTTATGAATCGATTTGGGTGTACCTTGGTGTATAAATAATACGTACCAATATCTCGACCGAGTTCGTTGGCCAGCTCCATCCGCCATCTTGTTGCAAATGGCGGCCATTTAAATTTAAAAAAATTAAAATTTGAAATGTGGTACGAAAAAATTGAAAATTGAAAAATATTTTTTTCTTATATGTTTGACCTTGATACAAAGATTCCGGAGCAGTTTTTGTTTTGTCTATATGTTAAACAATGGCTGAGTAATAGCATTTTGAATTTCTCTTGTGGCTGACATTTTGAAACGACCTGATGTTTGTCACGCGATAACAGGCGTATTTATGAACCGATTTGGATGCACCTTGGTGTATACATAATACGTTCGAATGTCTCGACATAGTTCGTTCGCCAGCTCCATCCACCATCTTGTTTCAAAATGGCGGCCATTTAAATTTTTTTTTTTTATTTAAAATTTAAAATGAGGTACCAAAAAATTGGAAAATGAAAAATATTTTTTTATATGTGTTTGACCTTAATATAAAGATTCAGGAACAGTTTTTGTTTCGTCTATATCTAAAAAAATGGCTAAGTTATAGCATTTTGAATTTCTATTGTGGCTGACATTTTGAAACGACCTGATTTTTGTTACGCGATAACAGGCGTATTTATGAACCGATTTGGATGTAGCTTGGTGTGTACATAGTACATACCAATGTCTAGACCGAGTTCGTTGGCCAGCTTCATTCGCCATCTTGTTTCAAAATGGATGCCATTAAATTAAAAAATATATATTTAAAGTGAGGTGCAAAAAAAAAAAAAATGAAATTGAAAAAGATTTCTTTCTTAAGTATTTGACCTTGATACAAAGATTCCGGAACAGTTTTTGTTTCGTATATATCTTTGAAAAGGGTTGAATTATAGCACTTTGAATTTCTAGCATGGCTGATATTTTGAAACGAACTGATATTTGTCACGTGATAACACGCGTATTTATTAACCTATTTCGATGCAAGAAGGCATGTGGATAGAAATCGTAATGTCTCGACCAAGTTTGCTGGCCAGCTTCATGAGCCATCTTGTTTCAAAATGGATGCCATTAAATTAAAAAAAATATATTTAAAGTGAGGTGCAAAAAAAAAAAATTGAAATTGAAAAAGATTTCTTTCTTAAGTATTTGACCATGGTATAAGGATTCCGGAGCATTTTTTGTTTTTTCTTTATCTTAAAAAATGGCTCAGTTATGACAGTTTGAATTTTTAATGTTGGTGACACTTTGAAAAATCTGATTTTTTGCCTGTGACAGCACTTGTATATATCTACCGATTCCGATGTGAGTGAGCATGTGCACAGGACTTACTAAGGTCTCGAACAAGTTCACTCGTTAGCCTCATCCACCATGTTGTCTTAAAATGGCAGGAACTTCAAGGTATCGACGAATTCGGCAACCAAATATAAGTTACTTTAAATAAAAGCAGCTTGGATAAAGCTGACCAATTTCGCGAAATTCTCATTCATAAAGATTTAATATTGATAAAAATTAGTATTGAATCTCCTATAATCGGTTTCCACTAAATTGGGCTTCGTGTGTTTGAATAATATAAGCTTGCTTTTTAAAAATAAGGAATATGAAAGCTACCTCTTCCTCCCGGCACTGGCCGAAAGGACTTTTTTTTCAATTAGTACTGTATTTTTAGCGATATATCAGCTATTTTTGTCGTTCGTTCAAAAAGTCCAAAAGACTACGACTCTCCGATTATGAAAAAATTGTCGATTTCATTGTTTATTTATCAAGTTTTAGCTATCGGGATTTTTTTTTTATGAGCACTATATTTTTAGCGATGAATTGGCTATTTTTGTAGTTCGTTCAAAAAGTTCAAAAGAGACTATACTCCGATTTTGAAAAAAATCTCTATTTCAATGTTTATTCATCAAATTTTAGCTATTGGATTTTTTTTTATTATTATTAGCACTATATTTTTAGAGGTATATCAGCTATTTTTGTCGTTCGTTCACAATCCGATTATGAAAAAATTCTCGATTTCAATGTTTATTTATCAAATTTTAGCTATCGCAATTTTTTTTTTTTTTTTTTAGTAGTACTATATATTTAGCGATATATCAGCTATTTTTTTGGTCGTTCGTTCAAAAAGTTCAAAAGACTACTATACTCCGAAAATTCTGGACTTCAATGTTTATTTTTCAAATTTTAGTTATCAGGATTTTTTTTTTATTAGCACATTATTTTTAGTGATATATCAGCTATTTTTGTTGTTCGTTCAAAAAGTCCAAAAGACTACTACACTCCGATTATGAAAAAAATCTCGATTTCAATGTTTCTTTATCAAGTTTGAGCTATCGGGATTTTTAAAAAGTATCAAATTTGAGATATCGGGATTTTTTTTTTTTTTTAATATAAACTAATCATTGAGCAATGAATTAAACTTTTAAATAAATTGTTTTTATTTTTATTTTAGATATGCTTTACTTTTATTTGCATTATGATTTTTTTTTAAATTTTTAAAATTTTAAAAACTATTTTTTGCACGCCACTGAGGAGGACAGAAAGGAATATGAGGTCATGAGAGAGGGATAGGCACCCCGATTACAGGTGGAGGACAAAGCAAATTGCCAGAAAAAATTAGAAATAGATTACCAATTGAAAACAGTAAAATTCTATCCGCTTTGTAGATTTAATTGACGCACCGGGACAGGGAAGGGAGAAGTTAGATCATTTATATATTTTTACTTTCTTCTATCTTCAATAGAAGAAAGTATTGTAATCGAAATTTTTTCGACTTCCGGTTTTCGACGGATTTGCATGTTTTAGGGGTCAGAGATTCCAAAAAACATGTTTATAGAAAATGTCTGTCTGTCTGTGTGTCCGTCTGTCCGTCCGCCCGTCTGTCCGTCTGTCCGTCTGTCTGTCGCCATTGTACCATCAAAAAGTGTATGAAGTTATGTATAGAATTAAACCAAAATTTTATTATAAGTTTTTGGCTATGGCAAGCAGGTCCTCCCGGAATTTGGAAAAAATTCGCCGGTAGGGGCGCTGATATAAGAATTTTTGTGCGATTTTGAATATTGTACCATCCAAAAGTGTATGGAGTTATGCATAGAATTGAACCAAATTTTTAGTTTAAGTTTTTGGATATGACAAGCAGGTCCTCCCTGAATTTGGAAAAAATTCGCCGGTAGGGGGCGCTGTAAATGCGTTTTTGTGCGATTTTGAATATTGTACCATCGAAAAATGTATGAAGTTATGCATAGAATTGAACCAAATTTTTATTTTAAGTTTTTGGCTATGGCAAGCAGGTCCTCCCTGAATTTGGAAAAAAATCGCCGGTAGGGGGGCGCTGTAATAGCGATTTTTGTGCGATTTTGAATATTGTACCGTCCAAAAGTGTATGAAGTTATGCATAGAATTAAACCAAATTTTTATTTTAAGTTTTTGGCTATGGCAAGCAGGTCCTCCCTGAATTTGGAAAAAATTCGCCGGTAGGGGGCGCTGTAATAGCGATTTTTGTGCGATTTTGAATATTGTACCGTCCAAAAGTGTATGAAGTTATGCATAGAATTAAACGAAATTTTTATTTTAAGTTTTTGGATATAGCAAGCAGGTCCTCCATGAATTTGCAAAAAATTCGCCGTTAGGGGGCGCTGTAATAGCGATTTTTGTGCGATTTTGAATATTGCACCATCGAAAAGTGTATGAAGTTATGCATAGAATTGAACCAAAAAAAAATTTAAGTTCTTGGCTATGGCAAGGTTGTCCTCCCTTAATTTGTAAAAAAATCGCTCGTAGAGGGCGCTGTAATAGCGATTTTTGTACAATTTTTGTGCCATTTTGTATATTGTACCGCCGAAAAGTGTATGAAGTTATGCATAGAATTGAACCAAATTTTATGTGTTTATTTTTGGTCATGTCACGAAGGTCCTCCCTGAATTTGGAAAAATTCTGCCGCAAGGGGGCACTATAATTGCGATGTCTGTACCATTTTCATTATTGTACCATCGAAAAGTGTATGAAGTTATCCATATAATTGAACCAAATTTTTTGTGCATGTTTCTGGCTATGGCAAACAAGTCCTCCCTGAACTTGAAAAAAATCCGAAAGAAGGGGGCGCTATAATTCCGATCTCTGTGCCATTTTCATTATTGTACCATCGAACAGCGTATAAAATTATGCATACAATTAAACCAAAATGTTTGTGCTTGTTTTTGGCTTTGGCCAACAGGTTCTCCTTGAATTTGGAAATATTGCGCGGTAAAGGGGCTCCGTGCTAGCGATTTTTGTATACTTTTCTTGATTTTTCGTAGTTCTATTGTGCATCGGCGGCTCATGCAGCGGCGGGAACTCGCTTCCTGCTATGCCGGCTATTCGCAAACAGCTGATAACGACAGAATAAGGAAAAATTAATAATTTTAACAAATATCATGATATAGATTAACTCGTTTTTAGTCCGTTTAATTGACTTGAGCAGAAATTTAAGATGAAAATCAAAGTTGGTATAGTATTGAACTAATAATATTGAAGTATTAACATGTGTAACTAGGTTTTGAAATATTAAGATGTATAAGATAGAAGAAAGTTTTGGGATTGGCACATCCAACTAGTTTAATTAAAGATTAAACAGGGATTAGTAAGTAATCTAGCACGTAAATAAAATCTGCCAATAAGAAAACTTTTTTAATTAAGCAAAAGAATTTCTCGTTGCTTTAAGGTAACAATGGACTTTGAAAGCTAATTTTTTAAATTTTTAATGGGTCCACTTAAAATTTGGTATAATTGTTAAGAACAGGCTGAAAGACTTATGCAGAAAAATTGAAATTAAAATATTAAAAATATTTTTAATTATTGCATTTTAAATATGTTAATTCGACAAAAGATGACACATTTTAAAATGCTCCATGTGCATTTTTTTAGATAAAATATGACAATATTTATTTGTGTGATACTTTACATATAACAATAGAAATTGGCATAATTTCAAAATTTCACTAAATGTATAAAAATAAATTTTTATTATTATTATGCTTTATTTTTCTAAAAATGTAGCTATATATTTCCATACGCACATTAATTTCAACAGTAAAGTTCTTCCGAAATGTAACATTTTATGCTAACATTCGTTAAAGTGTATGTACTTGTTCATTTTTCAACATGAAAGATAAAATTGATATCAGAGATCTAAATGTACACCATTTTTTCCATAATTGTATTAAAATATCTTTTTTTTTTTTTTTTTTTTTTCAGTTTCGAGTTCGGGTGGAAGTATGTCAGGTTTTGAGTTGGCGATTTTTTCTTTTTTCTTTTTTTTGTGTGTGTGTGTTCGGGTTTGACTTCAAAAGAAATCTTTGGGGTTAAATTATCCTTAAAATCAACCCGAACCCGACAAAAAAGAGAAAAAAAAAATCGTCAGCCGGAAACGTGTCTCGAGCGACACATACACCGATCCGAATCAAAAATATTGAAAACGAACGCAAAGTAAAAGGACATTAATATACATTTTAATACAATTAAAAAAATTAGTCTACAATTATATCTCTAATATAGATTTCATCCTTTTTGTATAAAAATTATTACAAGTACGATCATTAATATTCAAATATATAGTTTTTTTATTTGAAAAATAGCGTTTTTTGAAAGATCGGGTCAACCCGAACCCGCCCCGATAGAGTCAAAACCCATCCAGAAACTGACCCTAACCCGAAATATTTAAAGTCAACCCGAGTTGATGAGAACCGGGTTCGATTTGAGTAAAACTAGGTTACGCGACTCTATATAGATATACATATCTATATTAATAAAGGAAATATATATATATATAAAATGAAATTTCAGTTACTTAAAAGCAATAAACATACAGCCTTTCATTAAATATCTCGGAAAGGGAAAATAGAGAATTCCGCGTATTCTGGCATATTTATGGAAACAATTTTCATTCATGGAAAATAATTATGAATAGTACTTCCCAGTATTTCTCCGGGACGGAATTTTGGAAAACCCTGGACATACTCCCGAATTGCAATAATGCATTGCAAAGAATATTTTTGAAATAATCACAAAAGGGCGCTTGGTCGCCAAATTAGAGCATCACTTCTTCTTACATGTGTCAAACTTTTCGGTGAGTTACGTAATACGAACATCTGACCTTGAGGTGCGCAGGCGCTGAATTTCCACCGTGACGTCAGAGCCACAAGTTAGGAATACGAAAGATAAAAATCGATTCTTAATGTTTTATTTTGCATCAAATGGAAACAAAGGGGGAAATTAGAGGAGAGGAAGGGAAAATGAAAAGAAATGGAGTATAATTGATTGAAAGCGTTCCCGGAAGTAAAGGTCGGAACTTGAATATGGCCCGGTGCAACAAACATTTTTCGGACCCTTATCAGTTATGAGTTCAAGCATTTTTCACCTGGAGGAAATTTTGCAGCTTCAAAGAGGAGTTCCCGGTTGGGGAATAGTGTTGAATTCAGACGTTTTACTCCGGGAGGGATTTCTGCGCCGGGGTTATATTTTAAAGATTCGCTGGGGAAAGAACATTTTTGTCCATTAAAAAGCATAAAATCTCAAGCCTTCCGAGGGGGGCATTTCAACGTTCCGGGGCCCTACCCCGGCTACACACTGAATTCAACACTGGGGGAAATGCCCTCCCCCGGGCCATCCGCTGAATTCTTCACTGTCCCTCAGATCTCGAATAATCTTATTTGGGGTTCCGGGATTCACTTCAGCTCTCTTCCCTCCCCATAGGGCATTTTTTTCAGATGCAAATTACAGTCATATTAAGAGATAAAAATACTTTCTTTGTGCCCCTAAAATAAAGTGCCACAGATACCTTCTCCGTTTATCCCTGCTGTCTTTGGTCTCTGATAGAGGAAGGAGGGGGGGGGGGGGTAGATTTTTAACGATAAAAAATACTTTTGTAGGGCTATTCATTAATTAAGTTATGCAAATTTCGTGAGGTTTTTAATTCTTTCCTCTCCCCTATTTCACAAGTTGTGCCACTGAAGTCTCACCCCACCTGCTGTTGTGAGATCACATTTTAGGCATTAATTTAAAGGTAATTTTATGCAAAAAAAAAAAAAAAGTTATACACATACGATCTCTTGCCCACTTTTGTAAATACTATAAAACCGTTCTTGTGTGCTTTTACTTCAATTTGCTGCAATAGAAAGAAAAGGGAAAACTCACCTAATATTTATTACCTGAATAAAAAGTGCATACTTTTAAAGGAGCTTTATTATGATCCTTGCAAATAATGCCTGCTTAACACTTTGAGGTCTAAGCTATTTCAACCGGATATCTCCCTCTGGATTGAAGGTATTTGGCACTTTTCATGATTTTTTAAAAAATACTTGGAAGATATGTATTTTAATAATTTTTTTTAATTATAAACTTCAAACTGTTCTTATTCATAATCAAGAAAATATTTAAATGTACTAAAAATTAATATTTAATGAAACCATTTTCGAAAAAAGCATGTTTTATATTTTTAAAAAAAGTTCCGCATATGAAAACATAACTTTTTAACATAAAATTTTACATAGACTTGAATAAAAACTAACTCAAATGTTGTACAAACATTTGAAAATGGGTTTTATTTGTATATAAACATTATTTAGTAAAAATTGCCTTTATGTGGTACATTTCAAAGCACAAAGAGCAACACCACAAGGTTCACATAAGTTTGAATTAAGCTCTGATTCTAGATATTTTCATATGCTTACATCTATTTAGTATTGCCACATATATATTTTTTTCAAAATAAAAGCCTTACGTTTTGTTTGGGGACCTGCTGCACACCCTTCATTATAGGTACGGACGGGGGTAGAAATATTTTAGGAAGCCTAATTATATTTTTTAAAGGTAGAATAAAAGATTTTTTAGAGCAGAAATAATGTTATTAACTAAATAGGAAAAATGTATAGAACTAGATACACTGGTCATCAAAATTAAAGGATAATGACACAATATCAATTGTTTGGGACAATTTAACAATATCAAGTATTTTGCTTTTTTTTACTTTCTGGAAACCTGTAAACATTATGATAGTGCACAGCATAGTTAGTGTAGAGAATAATAAAGAGTATAAAATGTTTCTTTAAAAATATTTTATAGCTTTGATCTTAAAGTAATTTTTAACCATAAAATCCGTAGGCACTTTTGTGAAAATTACTTCTTTGATACTTCTAAAAATAAAAATAAAACTATTAATGAAGTTAATATGAAAAGGGTTGTAGCAAATTATTTCTCGGGTTTCTTTGAACATATAAAAAATCATTTAAGAAATTTTGGTATATGTTTGATCGCGAAGCCGCCTCCGAAATTAAAGATGCTTTTAATTACTAAAATTGATCCTATTAATAGAGATGACCTATCAGGAGTTTATATGATTCCATTTATTAGGGAGGGAGGAATCAAAAATCATTATATAGGTATAACCCAACGAAAATTCAATATCAGATGTAAAGAACAAAAAGCGGACATAAAATATAATAGAGGTAATACTGCTTTATCCCGGCTAAATCAAATAGAGAACATTAACATACTTTTTAACGAGAGTAAAATAATCTATAGGTCTAATTTTTATTTACAATTATTCATAAGAGAGTCCATTGAAATTTATTTAACAGGTTCAGGAGTTTGTAACGATACATTATTTTTCGTATCCGAATTTAGGGGTTGAATGGTTGGATAACTTACGGCGTCGCGACCTAGAGGGAACACGAGCAATCGCGAAAATGTAAGGCGCGTTATTTGATTACTTGTTTATATTCGATGATTTTTTCCATTTTTCATATGCATTTGTAATTTTATGTTATACATTCCGATGACGACTCAGAAAATGAGTTGAAACATGTAAATATAGATTTTTAATTTACTTTTAATGTTTTTTTATAACGTCTTTTAAGCAAATAAATATTTTAATATTGTGATATGATTAGTAGTGGACGTAATTTTGACTTACTACTCGCACTTATTTATATTTGATTTCTTTAGATTTTTTTCATACTTAAGAGGTGAAATTATGAACTCAGAAATTACTTTATTAATTTCGTAAACTACTTACCAACTTACAACTATAATCTTAAAAAAGAAACTGAGCAAAAAATTAATATTTTAAAAATATATTCGCTAGGTGGCGCTTTCTATCGAGCGTAAATCAAAGCTGTGAATTTCCAATAACCCGGACCCACGCCAAATTAATTTTATGGAATTAAATGAATTGCAGACATCAGAGGAGGCGTGGATTTTAAGATAAGCATTGAATGCTTTCCGTATAAAAGAGTGTTTCTTGAAAGACCTATATTTACTTTCATTATTAATTTTACAGTGTATTGAAATAAATATTCTGAATAGATGTAGCTATTTCTAACGGTGTCTTTTGTAACAGCCTGAGAAATTGTACTTTGATGTTAAAGATAATCATTCAACCACTGAAAGTGTGATTTTACAGGCTCTTGAATCATTTGGATTTATTTTTACTTATCAAATGACGTCTTAGGTATTTCAAAGAAATATAGGAGACCTGGGCTAGTAGGCGTAGTTTTTAGTTATTGATTTTTATTAATTTTTTGCTTAAGTTTTTTATGAAACTTTAACTGTACTTTTAAAGAACAGGCATTGGAAAATAAATATCCGGAGTTTTGAGTTTGTAGCTTTTGTAGTTTATGTTTAGCGGAAGCCTAAAGTAAAAGGAAAATTGTGTGCCAACCTATCCCGTCACGGAGCAAGTTGCCTATACCTATGGGGTAAGTTGGCACATGCTTTATAAAAATTTAACCCGGGAGAACTCGCTGCGTGAGATTTTCTCTCACCGTCGTACTTTTTTAAGACTCTTATTTAAACCATTTTTAATTTTAATTAAAATTTAAAAATGTTATTTCAATTATTTTACCTATTTGTGAGTAAAAGTACTAAGTTATGCAAAAAAAAAAAAAAAAAAAAAAAAAAAAAAAATGAGATTAAGCGAATGTAAAGTAAAAGAAAAGCAATTTGGCACCGTGAGAGAAATTCTCACTAGCGAGTTCTCCCGGGTTAAATGAAACTCAGATAAGACATGCAGTTAAGAGAAATCAATTTCATTATTACCAGTAATTTTAAACAAAGTCGTTATCTCCGTACAGTGTAAATTCTAAATTATACAGATATAAGAATAATGAATAAAACATTAACATTGAGTATCTTCTATCCTACTCGATATCATCATCAGAGTTATAGTTGTCACAAATAAAAAATCGAGTGCCTCCGTTTGGGCAAGCCTCGTGTGCCCAAAATCTTGCATTGCAACCACTTTTCTCGTTGTCAGCTGTTTTTCAAGCTACCAGCACACACCAGACACCGAGCCAACTTAACCTGTGTTCAATGCGCCTACAAGCCCCATAATAAATTTCTTCACAAAAAGGACACGTAACCACCTAAGCATAAATAATCCAAATAAAGCACATACGGGGTAGGTACAGTTAATCCTACACCCAGAAAAACTGCACAAGTTAAATCGTAATTATTAAGATAAGTATTAGAAATTCGAAAAAGAATGAAGTAATAAAAAATTACTTTTGAGTGCAAAAAACAGAAAAATCGTAATAAATGTCCACTGCAAGTAGGTAACGCTGCAAAACTACAATGAGGATTGTAAAACGCAAGAAGAAATGTAGTACTCTATGACTGGTTGCGCAACCTATCCACAAACAGGCGATTTATGAGGACTGCGCCTTACTCCTCTAGCCAACTAGCCCCGGTCTCCTCTACCTACTGTAAAAGCACTTATTTTCGCGAGTCGTAATTTTCGCGAAAATGAAGATATCGGTGATTTCGCGAATTTTATATGAACAGAACCGAAAGTTGAAAAATCCCGAAACTACCTAAATAGAACCTCCTTTGCTTAAATTTCTAGAGGAAAAAGAATTTTTGGACCTGCAAAGTGCAAATATCACGACTAAAAGCGATTCACGCTTCTTGGCTTATGCGAACATTTAACGGTGTTAAAGCCAAACATGAGATGATTTTTAATGCCTTCAAAGAAGCTGGAATAAATATTGTAAGTGAATGAGCTGCATTCTGTTAGTCGTATTATTGTTTTTATTCAAAAAATAGTTGTATAGTATTCAAGAAATGGTTGTAAGTATTCAAAAATTTTTTGTACTTATTTCTGATTTAAGTAACTGTAATCATTAAATTTTGGATAAGTGAAAATTTTTTGATACTTTATTATTATTTGAGGCGAAAAAAAAATATTTGGCGAGGCTTAAATTTTCGCGATTACGACTGGCTCGCGAAAATCGCGAAAATTAAAGCCTCGCGAAAATAAGTGCTTTTACAGTATTCAAATTTCAAAGAAATACCTATTCAAGAAAGATAGTTGAAAATAACTTTTCCATAGATTTAGCACTCTCGTTTCTTTCCTTGACTGGTGTAGGCCACAAGTTACGCGAAGAAACGAGAACGCTAATGTTAAACCTATGAAAGAAATCTTTTCAAATTTCTCGTTTGCATTTTAATATTTTTAAATGATTCTTTTTTTATAGGATACCTGAGGTCGATATCTAATGTTTTGCATTTGTGCTTTTTCCATTTTCGTTACAGTTTTATATGAGGACTGTTTTACTTCAGAAACGGTTCCAAACGTGAAACTATCCGCATATAAAAACTAGTATGTTGTGGCCATCACAAAACTTTCTTCTATATAAATCACGTCAATTAAATCGTTTAAATAGTACCAATTCATATCACAATATATCTGAATTTGAAGTTTGGTGAAAATTCGTGCATTAGTTCTTGTATAGAGCTATAGCGGAAATTCTGAAAAATGTAGTATAGCAGCGCCACCTGTTGAGCGATTTACACAAAAACATAAACCGCACTAATTGATATCAAGGTATACCTGAATCTGAAGTTTGATGAAAATTCATGCATTAGTTATTGAGATACAGCTGTGGCAGAAATTGTGAAAAATGCAGCATAGCAACGCCACCTGTTGCGCGATTTACACCAAAACATAAACAGCACTAATTCATATCATGGTATACCTGAATCTGAAGTTTGTTGAAAATCCAAGCATTAGTTCTTGAGATAGAGCTATTGCGGAAATTGCAAAAAATGCCCAATAGCAGCGCCACCCGTTGAGCGATTTACACCAAAATATATAAAATGTCTATTCATGTCAAGGACTAACTGAATCTGAAGTTTCATGAAAATCCGTGCATTAGTTCTTGAGATTGAGCCATTGCGGAAATCGTAAAAAATCCAGCATAGCAGCGCCACCTGTTGAGCGATTTACACCAACACGTAATCAGCATCAAGTCATATCAAGGACTAACTGACTCTGAAGTTTCATGAAAATCCGTGCATTAGTTCTTGAGATAGAGCCATTTCGGAAATCGTAAAAAAGGCAGCATAGCAGCGCCACCTGTTGAGCGATTTGCACCAAAATATATAAAATGTCTATTTATGTCAAGGACTAACTGAATATGAAGTTTCATGAAAATCCGTGCATTAGTTCTTGAGATAGAGCCATTGCGGAAATCGTAAAAAATCCAGCATAGCAGCGCCACCTGTTGAGCGATTTACACCAACACGTAATCAGCATCAAGTCATATCAAGGACTAACTGACTCTGAAGTTTCATGAAAATCCGTGCATTAGTTCTTGAGATAGAGCCATTTCGGAAATCGTAAAAAAGGCAGCATAGCAGCACCACCTGTTGAGCGATTTGCACCAAAATATATAAAATGTCTATTTATGTCAAGGACTAACTGAATATGAAGTTTCATGAAAATCCGTGCATTAGTTCTTGAGATAGAGCCATTGCGGAAATCGTAAAAAATCCAGCATAGCAGCGCCACCTGTTGAGCGATTTACACCAACACGTAATCAGCATCAAGTCATATCAAGCACTAACTGACTCTGAAGTTTCATGAAAATCCGTGCATTAGTTCTTGAGATAGAGCCATTTCGGAAATCGTAAAAAAGGCAGCATAGCAGCGCCACCTGTTGACCGATTTGCACCAAAATCTCTAAATTGTCTATTCATATCAAGGACTAACTGAATCTGAAGTTTCATGAAAATCCGTGCATTAGTTCTTGAGATAGAGCCATTGCGGAAATCGTAAAAAAGGCAGCATAGCAGCGCCACCTGTTGAGCGATTTGCACCAAAAACTAATCAGCATCAATTTGTATCAGGGACTAACTGAATATGAATTTTTGTTAAATTCCGTGCATTAGTTCTTGAGATAGAGCGCCCACAAAATTTGTGTCACATACACACAGACAGACAGACAGACAGACTCACAGAGTCACAGACAGACATTTTGTAAAAACATGTTTTTTGGAATCTCTGACCCCTAAAACGTGTAAATCCGTCGAAAACTGGAATTCGAAAATTTTCATGAATCCAATACTTTCTTCTTGTAAAGATAGAAGAAAGTAAAAACTATAACCAAAATCGAAAAAGTACAAGCGCACAACAATAGATATTGACCTCAGGCATCCTGTGCAAAAAAGACATTTAAAAATATTAAAATGCGAGCAGGAGATTTAAAAAAAAACGCCAAATCTCATGTTAAATTATAGGAAAACTGAAAAGTGCGATTACTCATTACCTAATACAATTATTAAAATACTGTTTTTACCATCAGAAAGTAGGTGTCAGATGTTGACGTTGTGCACTTCACCTGTATGCTTTAATTTTAAGTATTTTTAAAAAGATGATAAAATTTCATAAAGTGAAAATTTCAAAGTTTATAGGGATTTTTTAAATACTTAAAATTTACGGAGGCAATTAAAAAATATACACATTGTTAGTAGTTTTCTCATAGATTAACATAGGATTTCGCGATCATCGGGGAGTTTCAGTGAAGCGGCTCCTTAAGCGGCAACACTAGTCACATGGAAAACTCAAACGTTAATGTTAATCCTATGGGAGCGTTATTTACAGATTTCTCGCTCACATTTTAATATTTTTAAATGACTTTTTTTTCTCATAGGATACCTAAGGTCGATATCTTTTATTGTGCTTTTGTACTTTTTGCGATTTTGGTTACAGTTTTTTTTTATATGAGGATAATTTCAGTTTGAGAACCGGATCTAACCGGTTCCAGAATTAAAAGTATAAGCTTATTAAAAAAACTGTAACGAAAATCGAAAAAGTACAGACGCACAGAAAAAAATTAGAATCTGCGAGAAATCTGTAAACAAAGCTGCTATAGGATCAACATTAGCTTGAGAGTTTCTTTCTGTGACTACCGCCGATTGAATAAAAGTACCATGAAAAAAAAATAAAGAATAAAATCAGGTAACTGACAAGTGACAAGTAACACACGTGGAATGGTGACTTTGAATGTTCATTTTAGATAGGTAAAAAATTGGGGAATTGATTAATACACATTTTAACCCCTTGAAGGGTGATGATATATTTTTTATACCACTTAATTTTAATCATGATTTGTGCCAGAATGTTTTAACGAAATTTTACGATTATAAGCTTGTTGTAAAAAAATTGTAGTTTTTCAATTTCTTTATTTTCAAATAATTTTTTTCGAAAATTTTGGTGTGAATTGAAAATTACAGAAACACAATTGCCCCTGAAAGGGTTAAAGTGTTTAAGGGATCCCTAAAAAATATCGATCGGTTATTTTCTGTTAGGCAACTTAACGTTTAACTGCTAGGGACAGTCTGCTAATATAAAACTGACACTGATGTTAAAATTAAACTTTCAACAACTGAAAATATGCTTTTCAAAGGTTCTTGAATCAAACGGATTTATTTTTGTCTTTATTTTTAAACGACATTTTAGGTTATCTCAAACAAATCGCATAAAAAAAAGGAATATTGAAGAAAATATGGAGTTTTCCATTTTACAATGCTTTTAGGCCTTTAAAGAAATGAGTAGTTTATATGTTATCCTTTAAATTTATTGAGAATAAGGGGAAAAGCAAATGGAAAGCAAACAAATAAACAAATTGAAAAAAAAAAAAAAAACAGTGGACATCTTAGAATCATACCATGTAAATTATTATTTGTAGGAAATCAGTATTTTGAGGAAAACAAATGTTTATTTCATATGAACTCGCATGTTAAAAATAAAAAATGAAAATACGATACAAATGTATTAATTTCACCTGCAATGTTCTCAAAAAGGCATTGCAATACAATTAACATACCAAAATTTATATTTCCAAATAAAAACGTTTTCCTTTTTTGAAGAATTACAATTTAATGCGTAAATCAAGGAATTTAGAGTTGTTAATTATTCTATTAAAAAACGACAAACAGTCAGATTCTTTAAAATTATTTTTAATTATTTTAAATTGCTATAATATTCATATTACACTTGATGCAGCAGCTTCAACCACACAAAATGAAGAAAAAAATATTTCTCAAAAATGAACGCTATCTTGATATTAATCTATTTAAGAATGCTTAGATTTTAATCAAACAAGGCGCAAAACTGATTTTTTGAATGTCTGATTTTTTTTCCTCTCCTTGAAATCTCAAAAATATGGCATTAAAATCAAAAATATTTTCTTGAAAAAAAAAAAAAAAAAAAAAAAAAAAAAGACTAAAATTTTAAACAAGTGCGAAAAATAAACGCAAAAATAAAAATTATTAAAGGTAATACATTTAATGAATCAGATGGGAATTAAGAAATTGTAGCTATGTAGTCTAATAACTATGTTTTTTAATTTTTTGAAAATAATTTGTTTGGTAAACAAATTTTTCATCGTCCTTTATTTATTTATTTATTTTTTTATTTTCCCACAAGAATATATCTTCCACAATTTTTTTTAACCGCAATCTTAAGTAAAATTAAATATTTTTTCAAGATTTACCGAAGTTTGTTTAATGAAATTAAAATTGTATACTAAAATACTATACATTACTAATCCTCCGCTAATCATATTTTCATAATAAGGTGTTTGAAAAATTATGTGTTTTTTGTTTGCAAGAAAGTTTCGCGCCGTGTTTTAGATTGTTGATGTTTACCAATCACACAGTTATAGATTGTGTTTACTTAATAATTTTTTGTTGTAATTTATACTGATTAAACTTTTTTTCAATTTTGGTACATTTTGAAAACCAAATACAACTGTTTTTGTTTTCTTTGTTTACAATTTCGAAAAATATCAATTTCTTGCTAGCAAGATTTAATATGTTAAGTTTTTGTTTTTTAATTTAGTATCTTCTTAAATAAGCTGTTTACATTGTTTTTTAATTTAGCGTCTTCTTAAATAAGCCGTTTAAATTGTTTTTTAATTCGAATGTTCTGTGAAATAAGCAGATGGTATATTTTGTAATAATAAAATTAACTATAATTTCTTGATCATGAAATTTCATAAAAATATGGGGATTAGAAATTTCAATTATTAAAGAGAATTATTAAAGAATAATGAAAAATGTAAATAATGAGATAAACAAAACAGGCAAGAAATACTGGAGGTTAAAGTTAAAAGTTAAAGTTACTGCTGTTTAGCAAGTGGCATTTTTTAAATTACGAAAAATAGGAGACTCGATAAATATATGAATGGCTGCAAGGAGGAGGGTTCGGGGAAGAAGGGCATTGGCTCTCCTTGAATTTTAAAATTCAGTTAACTCAATTTTCTTTCTCTATTACTAGGGGGCTCTGCCCCCTACAAGCTACGCCCGTCAACCCCCGTTCAGACACCGCAGACTCTAACAGCAAGCTAATTTGATCGGCTTTAAAAAGATTTCGGAAGATTGAATTATAATTTGAATCTGACAAATATAATCTGACGTAATTTTCACCAAACTTTTCTTTCTCTTTTCAATATTCACGTAAAAATACTTTTGTTAGAAATGAAATATTATGATCCTCTTAAAATATCAAATAAATGCCTCGCGCAATTTTTAAATTTAAACTGTTTTGCAATATTATTTTTTGTACATTTTACGTAATAAGTGTAATGTGAAGTAAATGTGACTAAATTCTCCTATGTAAGACTTCTAACGCATGCTAATGAATTTATTATTTTACAATATTCTTTCTCTTTTAAAATTCACGTGTAAATATAGTTTTTATGACGTAATTTTCAATGAGTTCCTGCATTTTATATTTTCTGTTTATAATTGTCACGTGTATAATAAATTTTTAATTTGAAGCAAACATAATTGTTTGCTCTGTTTTTTACAGTTGGCAACAGTTTAAATTAATATCATTTTCTAAAATATGTAAAAAATATCTCTCGAAATGCCGAAAATTTGAATTTAAAATAGAAATAAAACCTCAAAAAATGATTTAAATTAAAAAACTAAATGCAGTTTGCACACCGGGAAATTCTGACGCATAAAATGATCTAAAAATGATTAAATTCCTATGTACAGTTTTTGCTCCTATAAAACTTTTTTAATGGAACGATTTAGTCCAACTTTGGCATTAAATATCTCTTAAAATTTTCTTCGATTTGAAAACTGTCTGGATCAGTGTGTTTATCAAACATTTCTCTATAATACTACCGATTTTCATATTTTTGTATGCAACAGTTTTTTTTAATATTAACGAAGAAAGGCCATGCTTAAGCATTCAAATTGGATGCCGATCTGCCGGGAATATATACGCAGATTTTCATTGGTCCATTTCCAAATCAAAACTTTTTTTTTATATATATAGAAGGATTATTTAAAAAAAAAAAAAAAGAAACAAACTCAAATCATTAAAAATAATTAGGCAATAAAAGAAAAAGAAAATAACGATTTCTCGTCTTGGTGAAGAGTCCCTTCAACGCCCCACCGAAGACAACTTTTAGTTCCGTTTTTATTTTTAGTTCATGTGTTAAAAAAATAATATGGGGGGTGGTTCCCTTTTGAAGAATTTAAAAAAAAAAAACTATTTCAATGTTTCATTTTGGAAAAAGGCTACAGAAACTTATGTGTTGATTTTTTATATCTTATTTATTTAGTTTTGGTGGTATTTTATGTTAATATGCTTTAAAAATTGTCTTGTATCTGAGATTCTCATAAAAAATATTCTTAGTTTAGTTCATTTAATTTTTCTATTCTCCATTGAAAAAAAAAGCGGTCTTAAAAGTCTTAAAAGCGGTGCACATCGGTCCCTAAATCTTCACCTTCACTGAATTTTGTTCAAGCGATGAAAGTTTTTTTTTTTTTTTTTTAGCCTCCGGAATGCTATTTCTTCCTCCCAGTTTATTTTGTCTCCAATAAATAACGTTACCTTGTGTACGCTAGCCGTAAAACAAAAGCCGATGTTTCATTATGCGATTATATACTCTACAGCATTTTTTAAAACTTCTAAGCATCGCACATTTTCAATGTTTATACCATCGTATTGGAAAAAAAAAATACTTTTTAATGCAATTTGTTTGAAAATTGCATCTCCATTTGTTTTTGAAATATTAATTTTTTTGTAGTTTTTAGCGACATTTGTTTCATTTTGGCAACTCAAGTTCTCCATTTCTGTAGAATGTAAAGAAAAAATTGTTGAAAAATAGCAATTATATCTTTTTGATGCCATTTTCTGATAAAAATTGAAAAAAAAAAATTAATTAAAATACGTGCTATTTTGAGAAAAATATAAATGAATGATTCATGATAAAACATGGAACTATTATAAACTATATTTAATTTTAAGAATCTATATTAATGCAAATGACGTCATTTTACATAAAATAAAATCGTGTGCTTTAAGTCTTAAAATTGAAATGTGTTTTGCAGTAGAGTCCCGATTATCCGAGTCCCACTTAACCGAGTTATTTTCTTCTGGTGGACTGGTGGCTTCAAAAAAAGTTATGGCCATTTTTTTTTTCCATTCTGACCAGAAAATCAGAGTTCTAACTTTTTACGGCTGCTCTTTCCTTTTCACCTAACGCTTCATTTATAATGGCTGTTTCATAATAATAGAAGCCATCAATCCACCAGAAGAAAATGAAGTAATGGAAATGCCGGGGCGACACTAAATTCTGAAAAAGCAGAATTTCTGTTCTCCAGTTCTTCCTTCTTTATAAGAAAGTGAATTTTAAATTCTTTGAATAATCTGAAGTAAACAAATGAAAATGTTTTTTTTTTCCCTTGAAATGTCTTTTAGGCATACTAGCTGCGTGGCAACCCGATGTGTTGCTTTTGAATTGCATGAAATCATTCGATTCTTTGGTGGAAAATGAAATCTAGCTTTAACGTAAATTTAGAATGCGATTGTAGCATTAATTATACAGGGTGTTTCTAAATGAATGTCGAGGTTTTAACGCTTTGTAGTATCTATTATATAAAACTTAAAATTATACTTAATATACATAAAATGAAAGAGCAACTCAAACAGTTTGCTGGGTACCTGTGCATGCACATGCGCACGCAATGTTTATTCCGTCATCCGTTAGAAAGCGCTAGTAGCAAAAATGGCGACTAGTCAACAGAAAGCATTTTGTGTTCTGCAGTTAGCAAAGACCAAATCTGTAGTTACTGTGCAACGTGCGTTCCGGATTAAGTTCAGATGTGATCCGTCAAGTGATAATAACATTCGTAGATGATATCATCAGTTTGAAAATACCGGCTGCTTTGCAACAACTACACCACAAACACTAATCAGCGTTTGGGAAGTACTGAGCTATCGACCTGATGTGTGCCGTGTGACGAAAGGTGCTCACATTGAACACTTGTAAGCTTGTGGGTAAAACTGTTTGAGTTTTTCTTTCATTTTATGTATTAATTATAATTTTAAGTTTTATGTAATAAATATTCCAAGCGTTATAACCTCGATATTCATTTAGAAACACCCTGTATTAAATACAATATTTCAAATAATAAATTATATTCACAATTTAAGTCAAAAACTTTGCCAATAAAAATGCACATATTCTTTAACTTTATTTGTCGAAACCTTTTCGTTCTTCCAAGATATGGCTTCTAATTTCGGAGCTGATGGGGTGAACTTATACAGAAATGACTTTGTTTTGGCGAATGTATTCAAAAGCGTTTTATATTTATGAACTATAATAAATGCTCAGAGAAATATAATTTTTCTCGCTGAAAGTTTTTGTTTTTAATATCCTTGTGAAAAGTTTTAATCGCCGTTTTAAGGAAATAGTTGAAAATCTGTTTTTCTTCTTTAAATTAAATTAAAAAAGCTACGATGGATTTTTTTTTTCCTTTCACGTCAATGAAATTATCTCTATGTCCCAGTTGATAGACGATTTTTTGCTTTCTAAAGTAAACTGATTCCTGACGCTTGAATATGTGAAAATAAAAATAAATTTGCATTTCTTGAATTTTTCTTGCAATATACAATTCAATAAAAATAGTTTTTTCAGCTATCTATTCAAATGAAAGTTAATTTCCATTTTAAAATGATGTCAATCAAAGAAATCTAATCATCCCTATCATTTTTCCTTTTCTCCGTTTTGTCCACAAAAATGGAGTAATTTAGTTGCCATCATTACAGAAATGCCATTAAAAATTACGAAAAAATAAATATTTCGTAAATTAATTCAAATTTGAAAATTCTAAGACCACTTTTGACATCCTCGGATCCATGCAGATAACTGGCATTAATTTGATGGCCCAACATAGAGGTCTGCACGGGCCGAAATTTCCAGGCCCGGACCCGGCCCGACTCATAGAAAAAAAAATAATGGCCCGACCGGTAGAAAAGTTAAAAGTTCGACCCGGCCCGGTATAACAGCTAAAAGTTCGGCCCGGTCCGGTATAACAGCTAAAAGTTCGGCCCGAACCCGGACCGGCCCGGAAAAAAGTTAAAATCTCGGCCCGAGCCTGGTCCGGCCCGAGTGAATTGCTACAAAACGTTCAGTTTTTACGTCGATTTGGTTAAAAATTTGACTCTTACGAGGAGTTCTGACCAAAAATATTTATCTTAACGTTTTTTCCATGTTTCTAAACTTCATTTTTATAGAAGTGCCGCAGGCTGCGATATTTATTTTTTTAATGAATCACTATTTCTTCTATGTAAATGTTTCAGTTATCATTAATATTGTTAGTCCGTATTCCATGCATTGAATTGTTAAAAATCTGAAAAATGCTGTACAGTAAAATCTTCTAAGACTCAATACATGGAAAAGAAAAAAATAATGAGTTATAGACAAGTTCTCTTCTTAGTAAATGTAAATGTATTATATATTCCTTTCTTACGTATTAGTATATTAATTTTGCATGGATCAACACGTTTTTCAGTTTAAAACAGGATTCCGTCATAGGCAGGTTCCTTTTCACACGTTTTACTATATTCTAATTTAGCTATATTTTAATTAGCGTAGAAATTTACTTTTCTTTAAAAAGTATAAATGTTAATGTTTAATTGTAGAGTGATGGCGATTCAAAAATGTATGCCTATTTTGCAAAAATCTTTGGGCCAGGCTTAATTTTACTGATCTTTGAACGAACAGGTCACGTCGAGACAATGATTTTCATACGGGTTGGCTCAAAACTAGGACTGAAATTTTTGAGCCGTTAAGACTAGAAAAGAAACCAGTCCCGGCTCTGTATAAAGAAAAAAAAAGTTAGGCCCGGCCCGGCCCGATTATTCCGGAAAAAAGGCCCGGACCCGCCCGGCCCGACCCTTCAGAAAAAAGTATGGCCCGGTCCGAGTGCCGTAAATGAAAATAGGCCTTAGCCCGGCCCGTGCAGATCTCTAGCCCAACGTTCCATATTCTAGGAGGAGTATAGCTGTGAAATACGAACAGACAGTCATTTTTTAATATTATAGTTTGATAAAATGTTAATTTCGTTATGAAAAATTAGTCAGAGACAAATGCCGAACTTATTTATATTGTTTTAAGCGCAAATGGGTTATTTCGTAATGGCACGCGATGGAGATAGATTAAAATAAATCATGCTTAAAAATTGTTTAAAAAGCCATAATAAATCAAGAATAAATAAATAATTAAGATAGTTTTCCAATAAATTGCATTTTAAAGGACATTTTTTCCTTATAAGACGATGTGGAAATTAAAAACGTGCGATGTTTAGAAAATTTAAACAATTCAGTAGCAAACATTGCAAAACCGAAATTTCGCTTTCATGTGTTGCCATTCGCAAAACGACGTCAGCATTACGCATGGGCACATTTGTCCTTTATAATATAGATAAACAGATACCGGGTGTCCTGAAAGGGAATGACTGATTTTAAAATTCAATAACTTACAAATGGTGACAAATATTTAAGTAATTCTTGCAGGCGGGTTATGTGTGATGTCAGGAGTTTTTTTACTGTGATGCTCGAATTTAGTTCGAATTACAAACAATAGATGGCACTGCGAGCAATATGCGCTAAATCCAGGCCCAATTTTTGACCACTTCATACATTTTAATTTTCCTTTTTTGGCATGGGAGAAGAGAAAGGCCAAAAAATCCAGCTTGAATTTAGCGCCTATTGCTTGCAGCGCCATCTGTTGTTTGTAGTTCGAACTAAATTCGAGAATCACAGTAAAAAAAACTCCTGGCATCATATATAACCCTTCTGCAAGATTTTTAAAAATATCTGTCACCGTTTGCAAATTATTGAATTTTAAAATCAGTCAGTCCTTTTTAGGATACCCGGTAGATTTTAGCAATGTCGCTTACTATTCTGTTCGTCCTTATTGGCTAGGTTAATGCAACCCAAACTGTTATGTCTCATGTACACACTGAAGAACTGCGCGCTCTTGGCATACACTATTTTTTTGTATAAAAGAATTACAATTAGAAAAAAGAAACACACACACGCACCCCTCCCCCCCCCCGCCCCTCCAAAAAAAAAACAACAACAAAAACAAAAAACAAACAAACAAAAAAAAAACGCGAATGGATGCAAATAAATATAACGTTTATTTCATATGAAACACAACATCGCTTTACAGGTAGCAAGTTTTTGGCCCTTGCATGTTTCTTGCATATTTTGTCTTATTTTGTCGAAATAACGTCTTGAACATTTAGCGTGTGTTTTACAACGTTAAAAAAACAGTCAATGAGATGGAAAACTTCTTTCACTGACATATTCAGCGGCCTTGCGCTGGTTATTTTAGAGTTAATGTGATCTTCCATAATAGTGGCCATAGCTAAATTGCCCATTTGGAACAAAAGTTATGTTTAAAGCATATAGTGGTATCCACGCTCATTTTAAAGAATATTGTAGCCATGATGACAACGCTTGAAAATAAACCCAATTATTAGTTTAGTTTGGAGTTTGACTGTTTTCCACTGTAGACAATTTTTTTACATTGTTTGACAACGTACAGATTCTTATTCACAATTACTATGGAAACTTATATATCAAGTTGCAAGTATTGCTAATTTTTTAAATAATGTCACCTAGATTAAAAAAAAATTAAAAATTTGTAATATTGATGTTTAAAAAATGATGGATTTAATATTTTACTAAGGTCACTAGATTTTTATCACTGGGCTATAATATATTTTGTCAAGATACTGTACATCTTGCATACTCAGATATCTTACATATTTACATCTATCCTATGCACTTACATATATTTTATAACATACATATACAAGGGTGGGTGGTTCAATAATTATTGTCCCGGGTGTGTATAAAATATTTGCGCTGCGATGGTTGACATGGAATATATTGAAGCCTAATGTCTTACATGCCTATATCCTCAATTTCAGAACCGTAGCTGCTATATTAACATATTTTTTCTCGTTTTAGATGTGAAAGGTGGCACTTTGCCTGAAAGGTGGGGGGGAGGGGGAGAAAGGCTGGATTGGAGCTTATGGGGCTAGATTTGTGGCAGTGGATGAGACGTAGCTACTGTCGTTTGGGTGTCGCCGATCATATTGATTTAGCCACGTCTCATCCACTGTTATATCCAGCTTTTCTCCCGCAACTCCCCCCTTTTAAGTTAGGTGCCACCTCTCACACCTAAGACAAAAAAAAAAAATGTTAATATAGCACCTACGGTTCTGAAATTGAGGATATAAGCATCTAAGACATTAGGCTTCAATATTCCACGCCAATCATTGCAGCACAAATATTTTACACACACTCAGGACAATAATTATTGAACCACCCTCGTATGCTAACACACAAAAGTTTTCAATACATAGAAATACATATAATAAGCCCTTTTCAACAAATAAACGTAATAGTAACTAATGAAGATCTTCCATAACATTTATCCACAACACCATAATGGTACAGATACGATTTCTTTCCTTAATCTAAATACTTTTATCATAAATGACATCACAATTTTACAGTGATAGGAAGTAAAAAGTAACTCTGTCGTTTAATAACCATATAACTTATACAATTATATTTGTTATTTATACTTGTGATAATGTAGCATAGAATCCTAATGAAATAATTCAGTTAAAATCATTTAGTAAAACAATATTTTATGAAATATAAAAGTAGCATAAAATGTTTTTTATAAACACGAATTTGAGAATTATGTTTGTTTTAAAAAGCTTAAAAATTAACAAGCATAATTAGCGAATATTTTTATATTATTCTGTTTTTATCTTAGTTTAATTTTTTATCCTTTATTTTTTTCCTTAATTCTTATATTACGGGATCTCCTGAGAAAATATTACACGCTAGTTATCGAATGGCGTCACTAAACCAGGATAAAGAAACAAAATGATAAACGTTAAGCTTTTATAAGAGAAATTTTTTTTTAACTATTCACATTGGAAAAAGTTTTCTTATCAATTTATAAATTATTCTGCTATGTTATTACGATGATTATAAATAAATCACGAAGGATTTATTTTATATTTCTATAACCGATTAAACTTGTAGAAAAGCAAAAATAATTAGTCCACTTTTTTTATTCAGAAAAATAAAAATAACATTATACATTACATTACTGCACCCTTTAAACAAGTTGGAAATTTCTCGTCAAACTTTTCAAATGAGGTACGTTTGTACTATAACTAGTTTTATAAATATTTTTTGCCTCGCATATTGTACTGAATGTATATTTTAGTGCACTTCATAAGTGGATAGGCTATAACATCTTTAAAATGCACTTGCAATGTTTTTCCCCCATTGGCCGTAATGAAACGGAAAACTTTTGACTGTCCCTGCAATTAAACTATACATCCGATTTTCATAAAATTTGAAACGACTCGACAAAATTGTGCAAAAATTATATATTTAAAATTTCAGACCTTTCGGAAGGCTGTAACATAATAAAAAGGCACTTTCAATAATTTTTTCCCATTGGCCGTAATGTAACGGAAAACTTTTGACTGTCCGTGCAATTAAACTATGCACCCAATTTTCATAAAATTTGAAATGATTCGACAAAATTTTGCAACAATTATATTTTTAAAATTTCAGACCATTCGGTTGGATAGTTTTTGCTCTGTTATATGCGGGTGGGCAGACAGACAAACATACGGACAGAGGGACAGACTGAACGACTACTATAGGTGCTACGTATTTATATAATTACGAACGCACCTAAAAGGCGTTTTTGTTGAGTTGAATAGTAGTCAAAATTAGTTTTATACTTTAACAATTAGAAAAATTATTAGAACATTTAAAAAGCATATTAAAAATTTGTTGAGAAGAAACATAGATACATCTTTTTAAAAATAACCGTTTAGAAATTTTCGTTTTTCTTAAACCAAGGAAAATAAATATATTTGTTATGCACATAACTAAAAAATGAAATTGCAAAACAATGGAAATAGGACTAATTAGTGTTTTTTCTCAACTAGACTACTACACAGAAAAAAACCCCTTCTATATCATAATTTTAATTGCTAAAAAAGTGTAAATAAAAACTTTAAAAACAGTAAAAATTGGTTTACTCGACTGTTTACATATTTCGACTCTACTCGAATCATTTTCAGAACAAATAAATAAAAATATTCTAAAATTGTATGGTCTATGAAACGTCATCATTCAATTTTTCTCGTACCCTTTCATATTATGCACGTTTTTTATTTTTTTATTTTTTTTTATTTTATTTTTTTTTTTTACTTGGATGTTTATTTTTATTTTCGTAACCGCTGAGTAGCTCGAGCCATAATTTTGGTAAGTTAAATGATGCAGCATCTTTTCATGCTAAATTTTTGCGTCTTACAATCTCTAATGGTTTCTCTTATAATGAATGGATAGTAATAGACTGGAGGGAAAAAATATCTTACTTTTATTGGAATTTATTTGGATGGTTTTTTCTTCATATAATCTTGCTCGGGCTTGCTCGAGTTACTTAATGATTACGAAAATAAAAATAATCATCCAAGTAAAAAAAAAAAAAATAATGATGGAGTTTGATAGGCGGTGCAATTTTAGACTTTTTTTATTCGTTTCGAAAATGACTCGGGCAGAGTCGAAACATGTAAAAAGTCGAATAAACCTATTTTTACTTTTTTAAAAGTTTTAATTTACACATTTTAATAATTAAAATTAGTATATTATTACAAGGTTATATATTGTTATATACAGGGTGTCCATAATTAAACGACCCTACTTTAAAGTTGTCTAAATACGAAAGTATTGGTCAAAAAGTTGTGAAATTTTGTGTCGGACCTAATGAAGAAATGGGAATTTATTTGAGCGAAAAAATTCTTAGTTAAAAATTTCGTCACCAGAGGGCGTTTTTTTAATAAATTGCACATTCAGCCACCACCCACTGAATACTAGGCCTGGGCTCTGTGATAAAAATGGCGGCTATTGTAGGCGGATTTTTTTTTTCACGGTCCGTTTAATTTGAACACCAATAATTTTGAAAAATTTTTAAGCTTTATTTTTTTAAGGGGTCGATCTGTATATTTGTCGTATTTAATCTGAGAAAAATGAAGCGTAAAAACTTTTAAAAATGTGTAATACATTAAAAAAACCTGGTGGGGAAAGTTTGAACTAAAATTTTTTTCGCTGAAACAAATTCCCATTCCTTCATTATGTCCGTCACAAAATTTCACAATTTTCTGACCAATAGTTTCGTCTGTAGACAAGTTTAAAGTTGGGTCGTTTAATTATGGGCACCCTATATTTCTACAGCAAGAAGATTTACGTAAGTACAATATAAACTCTATTGAGTTTCCCATGATTCCGAAAAGCAATCCTTTATCTTCCATATGCCACAGAATGCAATAGATTTCCAAGATTCAAATAAGAATTTCTGAAACAAAATTTTCTTTTTAGAAATTATTGAACGTAATTTTCGAAAACGTTACAACCTAGTCTTTGCTGTTTATTAACCCGTTCGGGTCTGACGTACCAGTAATAGTATATTTATTTTGTCTTAATAACTACTTTTGTTATTATTAACGAGCAGTAATGATAGTACATGTCTACCTATTTTTTATTATAACTTCATTTATATTTCGGCATTTAATAATAATAATAAAAGTTTGCCTAATTCCCTTTGCATCGCTGGTGATTCTTTAATTTTAAACATCTATTTCATTCTTTAAATTTAAAATATCGGTTACATTTCTGAACAAACCATGTATGATGAAACGCAAAAAATATTAGAAAGTTGTAATATCAGTTAAATCCTGTTGTAAAATGATATTTTATAAACTTCTCCCAAAACTCTTCCTTAGAATATTGTCATATGAATATGAATTGAACAGAACGCAAAATAACTACATTCGTTAGATTTCAGACAATGACATGTTCGTTAAACTTCAGTAAATCTATTTGGATAGCTGCCATTAACATTATTAACGCTAAAGGAATTTTTTCTCAAAATTGAAAAAAATAATCATGTCCGAAGGGATTAATCGTTTTTTTCAACCCGCTTTCAACTCAAAATATCGGTTTATCGGATAATATCAATTCTCAAATTATCATTTAAAAAATTGGAACTATACCTCTAAAAGTAACGTTTTGAGAATTACAAAAACGGCAAAAGATACCCAATTAATGTCAGTCGATTATACGAATTGTCGGCAGAATGTTAGTAACCTCTAAATAACGTTATTATTCTGTTAATTAGACCTCCATTTTCTAGTAGTTCAAGACTGGTGACAGGAAATTGCATTAACTGGGTGATTTGACTAGTTAATATGTGTTTCACAAATAATATTGGACCAATATCACAGGGCGATAAATATCTGGTGACTTCACTATCCACTAAAATTCCCGTTCACATGACTAAAACCCACCAACATCTTTCAAGATCTTATCTCACCACTTCTCAAAGTGCTTTTTTCATGTTTCAAGAACATGTCACTTTCAAACGGACAGTCGAAGAAATTAAAGGGTGTTTCTTAAAGGTGTGGTTTTGAAATTGGCAATACTGTTTCTAGTTACAGTCAACTTGACTGCTGACAGATGATTTGTGCTCAGTATTTATTACCATTTTTCCAGAACAGACTTACGCCAGAACAACGCTTGTAAATTGTGTAAAACACCATCGGTTTTTTGCGAGAGAGTATTCGGTGAGCGCATAATTTCGGGTAATGGACCTGTGAACTGACCTCCACGGTCATGTGATCTCAGACCAATGAATTATTTTCTGTGGGGATATATGAAGTCGCTGGTCTACGCCGATAAGCCACATACGTTGGACCACTTGGAAATCAACATTCGATGTGTTATTGCTGATATACGGTCCAAGATCCTCGATAAAGTGTTCGAAAATTGGACTTACATTATTTTTATGCGTTTTATTTCACTTTAAATTTGTATACCTAAAAAAAAAAAACACCCTTTACAAGATGAAGAAATACCTGCGAAGAAATGTTTTAGGGGAGAATATATTGCTTAGCATTTTCATTACATATCAGCAAACCTTGATCTCTCAAAAATTTACAGAAAATAGTGTAAAGAAATATAAAAATTGAAAAAGTTTCGTTTAAAAAAAATAATTGCGAATAGTCTTAAAAATACTTAAAAATGTACTTTGCTAAATGAAACATTATAAATTACACTGATATTTTTGAAATAAGTGGTTAGAAAACTTGATATTTTGTTTTATTAAATAAATAAATTAAAAATATAGACTATTAGATAATACGTAAAATGAGGTTGTCTGGATGAAAAGCAGTCGGGTTAGAACAATTGACCGAAGTTGACCCAGGACCCAAGGATTATTTGGTACTTACCGAAATTTAGTAGACCAACTAATTTTCGTCCAAGCAATCTAACTCCCCGTATCAACGGAAAATGGCATATACAGGGTGGTTCAAAAGGTCATGTCCAAACGGCATGTGTTGGTGTGCCAGGTCATGAGGAATAAGAATTACATAGGAAATGGGGGTCAGAAATGTGATCGTGACGTGCGATTGCAACGTGATTGTGACGCAAAAAAAGATAACAAACAGTGTAGAAAGATCTTTATTTTTTTAAGATAAGTATCTAAGTAAAAAATACAAATAAAAAATGTTACAACTCATAACAAGTGCTCAAAATATGCCCCATTAGCCGTGATTCATGCTTCACATCGGCGCCGCATTAAATCGCGAACACGTTCTAATCGATCCTGTACCGTGGCCACCGTGATCTCCGGACCTAAACCCTCTAGATTTCTATCTCTGGGGATATCTTAAGTCTCTGGTGAACGAGACACCTGTTCCATCGGTTATGGACCTCATGGCACGAATCGCTGAAGCGGCGGCACGCGTCCGGGAAACTCCTGGCCAATTGGAACGTGTTCGTGATTCCATGTGGCGCCGATGTGCACAGTTTTGGGAATGAGCGCGCTCATTGAGAGAAAACTCATGAGTTTAGTTCACTTTCTGTGAACGTTGAGTTGAACTTGACTCACTTTTTGGTAGACGAAGGAAAGAGTGAAACGAACGTGAGCTGAACGAAAGCTAAAAAAATCCGTGAGTCTGAACGAAATTTGCAACTCAAACTCAATATTTTTCATAATTTATTTTAAAATTTTCCAGCCGTTAAGAACACGTTTTTCCCTTTCAACTGCCATTTAGAGGCCTTCACGGACTCGGTCGAGTCTCATCATCAGTTTTTCTGGGCCGTGCCCGAGTTTTGCTTTCTATGGAGGATCAGGCTGGGCCGAACCGGACTTATTTCTGAGACTGTGCTTTATTCTTCCTAGAAGTCTGCACCGACCGAAATTTTATGGCTCGGTCACAACCCCGTTTGTATGAAAATCATTGACCCGTCCCTGTCTGACTCGGGCAAGTGCCCGTGAATAGTATCGTAAAATTGAATTGGAGACGATTTTTCCCCACAGGTATAATGTAACGGAATTCTTTTTGTGTTCATGTAAATGAACTATAACTGTAACTGATGTAAGGGTCTTCAGACCCTTATACCGAATAACCAAAAGAGTAGTTCGTAAGATTTTGTAAATTTGGACGATAAAGTTCTAATATATTTTTTACGCTCACTTTCATAGATGAGTTTAAGTTGAACGAGTTCGTTTGGAAAATTTTGAATTTGAGCGTGAACTTGACTCATTTTTGAGAAATTAAGTTTGAGTTTGAATTAGTTCCTTTTTTGTGAGCGTGTCCAACACTGGATATGAAGCATTCATCACGGCTAATGGGGTAGATTTTGAGCACTTGTTATGAGTTGTAATATTTTAAATCTGTATTTTGTATTTCGATTAAGTTTTTTGTAAAATAAAGGTCTATTACACCGTTTGTTATCTTTTTTGCGTCACAGTCACGATGTAGTTGCACGTCACGATCGCGTTTCCGACTCCCAGTTTTTAAGTAATTCTTGTTTCTCATGACCTGTATGTAAATATTTTTACTTTTTAACGTGGGAAATAGCCCCACTTTACAATATTTATTTTTTGAAATAAAATGATAAGTGTGATTTATTACGCTCCACTTATCAAAGTTTTTTTTAAGTACGAAAGGACAAAAATAAATAAATAAATAAGTAAAATAAAATACAGAAACTTCTCCAAATTCTTAGATTTTTTATTCTTTTTATCGCGTCATATGTAAATGTATGTTTAAGAGTTTAAGGTTTAGTGATTTGTGACGAAAATGCAAAGGAATTTATTCTCATCAAAAAACATTTCTCCGCAGGTATTTCTTCTTGTGCCTTCTCAAAACGAGGACGTGAGTTTCAAAACTCGCTTTATCCAAAATTTAAAAAAAATCGTGTTTTCTCTATCAATATATTCTATTCGTAAACTTGTACTTAAAAAAACACTACACATGGCAAAAAAAACTAGTTTTGTCCTATATTTTAGCATTGTAAAATCTTGATTTATAATGAAAACCAATGAACGCGGTTGGAGGTTTTTCATGATTTCCCAAAATTTGATTTTCTGGATAAGGCGAGTTTTGAAATTCACGTTCTCAAATGTTCTATCCTTGAAACGCAAAAGAAGCAATTTGAGGGGTTGTGAGGTAAAATGTTGATGGGTATTGGTGTGTTTAAGCCATGTGTTATATTTCACTGCTGGAGAATTTTAGTGGAGACAGAAATGGTCAGATATTCATCGCCCTATGATACGGGCCCGATATTACTTGTGGATACACATATCAACAAGTCGAATAGCTTCTTTGAAGCAGTTTTCTGCCGATGCAAGTCTTGAACTATTCAAAAAGATGTGGTCCAATTAATATCATAAGAAAGTCCCTCCTAGATTACTACTAAACCTTCTCCTGAGAATTCGGATAGTCTTCCGAAGTTAATGAGATATCTTTTGCTCTTTGAATAGTATTCAACTACAAGAAGACACACCCTATTATTTTTATATATGTGAACAATAGTTCATCGTAAATCAGAGTGAGAGGTACTCAGCTGCATTGATAAATCTATTCTTGCAATGAAACTAATCAAACAATGATAAAATATTTATAACGTAGAGAAGAATATGTGCGCCAACAAAATGCTCTTAGGCTAAGAGATCGCCCATCACGTGTTCGTACGTGCGCTTGCGCCCACGGATTATTTAGCTTTGCAACCACGAATCCTCTATAAAATTATATATACAAATTATGTATTTTGTATTCATTTATAAAATAGATATTGGTTTTAAATAAACGAAACAAAAGATTTTTAATTATTTGTTTTTGTTTCATAAACAGCAGTGGCGTAACACTTGCAAAATTAAGGAGGGGCCCAAATAAGCAAATTGAAAAAATTAAATTGATTTAAAAAAATATTACGAAAATTAATTAATATTTATAACAGTAATTAGATGTTCGAAATAATTTGTAATATCATTAATAAAAAAACAGTATTTTAATTAATTTCAAAACAGTAAACTAACAATTTAGTAGGTAATTAATAAATTAAGTATGAGTTTTGAAAATCGGTTCTGCAAAATTTGTCGGTCGTAATCTATCACATTATACAACCAGTTTCAATATTTCTAATTTTACACGAAATGATAGAGATATGAAATTATTAATTTTCGCAAGTAAGTTTACTTAGATTCAGTTTAAAAAGTTTCACAAATAAGTAAAAGTTTACGGTAAAAAGTTTAGTAAACTTTTAATAAAAAGAAGATAGAAATTCTTTGCCTCTCTTTCCTTAGTTACAGATAGGTTTTTTCAAAGCATTCCAGTATTTATTAAAATTGTCGTGTATGCTTATGATGGCCTTTTGTTTGTTTTTCGGAGACGAATTACAAAGATTAAAAAAAAAAAAAATGCTTAAAACAGGTCATGAGATGTTTAGGTAAAAAAAAAAATTGTCTTCTATTTGAGTGGGAGGGGCTTCAGCCTTCTACGTTCTACAATTTCCTACGCCTACGATAAAGTGACAAAAATATTGTTGTGTTGTGACAAAAATATTGAAGAAATAGCTCACACTGAAAATCGACAATAATTTTGGATATTGTTTTATTTCTTTTAATCCTTGGCAGTTGTGAAGAAGTTTTGTCAGATTTTGCAGATAACACTTTCTATAAATGTATATTCATATACTTTTTTAACATCTATATGTGATACATTGTGTAGGTTAAGGGGGTCCGAGACACAATTTAAAATAATTTTTATTTATTGATATATTTTGAATTTTTTTGTGTTGGTTAACCATGTTATTTGTAAACAAAATAACATGATAAAACTTCTCATATATTTAAAAAAAAAATTAATTTGAAATTCATTAAAAAAGTGGGGTAATTAAAATCGTTATAACTCGAAATATTATTTGTAGAATTTCATTTTTTTTTCATTTAAATAAACAGAAATATATAAGTTTTAATTTAGATTCAGCCTTTTTTTAAATATTAATTTTTAAAAAAATTAAAAATATTTAAAGTTAAAAAAAAAAAAAAAAAAAAGTTGTAACTTTTAAAAAAAAAATCATATTTTTAAAAGTAAAGATTTTTTTCTAATTTGCTGAATCAAAATTAAAGTAAAACAACTGAAAAAGACATATTAAAAGAGTGAACTATTTATCTTTAACATTTCTTGACTTATAAAGATTTAAATACGACAAATGTTGAAAAAGGCCATCATGAAGAAAAACGCATTTTCACAAGAAATCATTTTCATGACAACCATTGCCTGAAAGCTAGATTTTGAAAACGAATCAAAACGAAAAATTTAATATTTCCTGTTCTAATCAAGATAGAAACATGATTTAAACGTCATTTTAAGCAGAAAACGCAGAGAAATTTTTAATGCAATAAACGTTTTTAAGAAAATTTGGAGATTTTTGTGTCCCGGAACCCCTTAATGGAATTAACACTCAACGTATACACAAACGATTAAATTTGTGAGGATAAAAGAAGATTGCTTGCTCGCGAAGATAGTTAAAAAATTCAAATGGGGCGTAATAATAAAAAAGTTGATGATCTTTGCTCTAGGCCATATTCATTAGATCAGTTCGGGCTCTTTTTATTTCAAAGTCTGAGTCCAACGATTTGAAATCTGATCCCACCTGAGCCCGAAAAATTTTTGTACGGTCAGAGCCCGATACCGAAAGTACGCAGTACACTGATAAATAATTTTCTGTGAAATTACAGAGAATCAACTTATAATCTGTTATCTTAAGTCTTATGTAAAATTACAGAGATTAGAAAAATAGAGATTCTGTTAAATAACAGATAAGTTGTTCAGTAAATTTACAGTAGACTCTGTAAATTTACATAGATTAAAATATACTAGACTCTAAATTCATTTAGTTTATTTTTAATGATAATAATTTAATTTATTTTTTGAAATTAGAGAATTTCTGAACTTCAAAAATTACGAGATTTTCATGAGAGAATATGAACTGCTGTACCATTTTATTTTTTTTTCAAGTCGGAACAGGACTAGATCCATAGACGAAACCCTTACGAGTGGTTGATACTGCATCCAAAGAATGTCTTTTAGGATTTAGAGGGGGGGGGGGGGGGAGGGTAACCATTGTGCTTATAATAGTAACATTGAAATAATACTACGCAATTTACTTTTAATATTACAAAGTAAGCTTCATTCACACAGTGAATGGAACAAGTGCAGTGTCGATGAAAATCCCGCTAACTCTGCAGAGAGAAATTATCCCCATTTAAATTATCTTAATAATTAAAAACAAAAAGAGATTTTCCTCTTTCATATTTCTAATAAAATTGTAAAAGGATTTTAAAAGTGTGTAATTTGAATTACAGGATATAACAAAGATAAAAATAGCTTTAAAGAAAGACGTGATAATCCCTACAGGGGATTTGATATAAGAAAAGGGAAAAGTCTGTAAAATAATGATACCGAAAAACTCAATCGAATGCATTTAAGCGAGAACTAGTGAAAATTTACAGAGGGTCTCTTTTTTTTTGTGTGTGTGTTTTCAGAAATTTTTAACAGTGGGAAATCGTTATTAATATCTTTTAAATGTTCAAGATAACTTTTCTGATTTAAAATCTCTTTTTGCATAGAAATATGTTCATTAATCCTAAATACTCCCTCATGATTTTCACCTTCTGAAAATCTCTCTGAAAATCTATTTAAAATAGCAAATTCGTTATTTATACCAAACCATTGGCAAAAATCTGCAAAACTCACAATTCCTATTCTTTTTAAATATCATTCTACACTCTAAATAAAAAGGAGTGACTAGTCACTCTATCGCAGGGACAAAATATGCCCAACCTCTTTAGAGTGGCTATCCACTCTGAGAAAAAGTGAAATTTTTGATTCTCTGAAAGAGTAAATAGTCACTCCTGGGAAGTGAATATTCACTCTAAACAGGGGTGGATAATCACTCTTTCGGATGAGTGACTATTCACTCTTGCTAAAGGAGAGCATTTTTTCACACCGGGTAGGAATGAATAGTCACTCTTTCAATGGAGTGAATGTTCATTTTTTATGGAGTCACTTCTTTTTTGATGTTGCTTTTGGGCATTTTAAAAGAATCAGATCTTTTACAGCATGGAATGAAAATAGATACATGCGTGGTAAAGAATGGAATAAAATACTTTATTAGCAATATTTATTTAATTCATAGTTTGTACTCGCAATACTAAGTGAACTTTTAAGGAAAAATTCAGTTAAAGTTACATAGGAATTAAAATAGATTACTGACAGAAAAAAAACTAAAATATTTTATTACAATCTTATCCCTTGTGTTTGCTTTCATTGCATGCCCTATAAATATATGATAATTTTATAATGCCCATAAGGGCAAGTAATTAACCGAAATCTTAATCAGTTAATATTATTTTTTTTCTTTTCAGATACCCATTTAGTATTTTAATAATTCCCGTGATGTACGTTAATTATATTCTTTTTTTAATGTGTAATTCAAATTTTAAATATTTAGATCTCAGAATTCCTTGCTAATGAATTAAATCTAACATTATTGTTTACTGTATTTTAGTTACTTTTAAAGTTTTAGTAATAACTGTGTTATAGATGGATGTTGTATAATTAACAACGTGTGATTTCATTTTAATTTTTGTTTTAAATATAAAATCTTATTTTTTTAGCGCTATTTTGCACAACCCTATTGTTCTAAAATATTTTTAATATTTCCACTAAAAACACAATGCTTATCAATTCGCATCTTTTTAAAATAAATTCTAAGCTTGATCAAAATATTAAGAATGTGTAAGATTCTTTTTTATGTGTTGTGGTCTTTCATTGTTTTCTTAAATATGAACATGGAGTCTAGATTTTTATGTTCTGTGGCACATGTTTATATTTTTCTTTTAAACATATTCCTTAACTTAGTCATGATTTCGAATTTTCTTCTGCTATTGCTGAAAAATGAATATTAATATAACGCTTATTTATATAACGACATATGATAAGCCATATTTATTTTAAATTTTTATTCCCGTATATATTATTTTGGGAATATGAGCTAAATAGATATTGTTTGTTTTATAGGAAAAAATTGATCTAGGAAATAGAAAAAAAAGAAGGAAATGTAAAAAAGAAAATAAATGACTGCATGTGTACTGTTCTTATTGCTTGAAGAACATTTTTAATGTAAAAGTAGCTATTTATCTCTTAAAATTTTTTCAATCTTATATTATATAAGTGATACTATGAACATTAAAACATATATACTAAAGCAATTTTTTTTATAAACTTCATATCAGGCATAAAAACCACTTTATTTCAGTGCTTAAATATCAGGTTTTGTTTTTTAGCGCCAAAAATTACGTATATCGTAGCTGTTTAGCTCATAATCCTAACATACAAGTTCTACCAGGAATAAAAGATTAAAATTAAATCAGACTTATCTTTCGTTCCATAAATAATCACTTTAATAATATCTATATGTTTTAATCCTAAAATGACGGACACCTTTCTCTTATCTTAAAAAAAGTATCGTAGACTTGCTGTTCAGTTGAGATTAGCTGATGAGTAATACGAATATATACAATTGGAGGTCGACAGAAAATTCGGTTTCCTTTTCGTCCCAAAATCTGAGTTGCGTCGAAAATTCGTTTTCGACGAAAATGCTGCTAAAAATTCGTCTGGGCCGAAACTCGATCGAAACTATCTATATTCTAGAAATCTCATTTCATCCTTTGGAAATTGTCAACATTACCCGTTGATTCCAGCTGTATTCGCTCAGATGAGACACTCTTTATTTATTGCTATGAACTCCACTGCGTATTATCAGTCCTCACAGACACGAGACGGATGTAAAAACAATAATGCAAGCAAAGCATGTATAATTCAAGTTTGAAGACACATTTCGCGCGCACTGGAAAAACTGCAGATAACAGTAATGGAAGTTTGAAAACGCAAAATTGTTTCGAACGCTCTTTGAGAATATTATAATTACATTTAATTTTATATGAAGATAAAAAGTTCCATGAATATTTGCTTTAAGGGGTCTCAGGACTCTTAAAGCTTTAAAAATTTCGAAATTTTAATTTTTTTAGATATTAAACTACTATTTTTTCTGAGCATTTTGGTATAAATGTTTCTTTGAAATTCTTATTAGAATTTTCTTAATCTTTTAGAATTATACACGCTCAATAGCCGAAGCGGCGTTTCAGAAACTTTGAAGTCAATTTTCTCCAAATGACGTTTTTGAGAATAACGCGCACGATATCTCAAAAACTTCTGAATTTTTTTTCATGAAATTTTCAAAACATATGTTCCATGTTAGTCTGTATAAACTGAAGATAAAATTTCCTTCTTATTTTTCAGAAATACTAGGGGGCTCGGCCCCCTACGAGCTACGCTCGCCAACCCCCGTCCAGACACCGCAGACTCTAAATGCACGCTAATTTGATCGGCTTTAAAAAGATTTCAAAAGATTGAATTATAATTTAAAAAACAGTGGCGATCTCCCTATAAACGAATTTCTATTCATTTCTCTTTGATTGAGGAATTTTAACGCCAAATCCGCTGCGGTACTACTTGATTATCCTGTCGACCAATTTCGCCAAATTATATAAATCGCCAAACCACTCGCCAAATTATACAAATTGATATAATTTTTATTTTAAATAACGAAAGAACAAATAAATTCGTACAACATTAATAAAAACACAAATAAAACGTCGAAATAAAAATAACTTGATGACGTATACACGTGTAACAACATTTCAAAATAAGCTAATATAAAAGGAATTAAGTAAAGAGAGTTCTTTGTCTTCTGGTATTTTTTAACAAAGCGAAAAGAAAGTTCTTTTAAATGAGACATTTTAAATTAATTCTAAAAATATCAAATAAATGTCTAGCGCAATTTCTAAATTTAAACTTTTTTGCAATATTATTTTGTGTTCATTTTATGTAATAACTATAATGTGACGTAAATATGACGTAATTTCTCCTAAGACTTCTAACGCATGTTAATGAATTTATTATTTTACAATATCCTTTCTCTTTTAAAATTCACGTGTATACTTTTTATGACGTAATTTTTAATAAGTTCCTGCTTTTTATACGTAATTATTTAATTCTAATTTGAAAGTTTTTTTCCTGTTTATAATAGTCACGTGTAAATAAATTTTTAATTTGAAGCAAACATTATTGCTTGCGCTTTTTATACAGTTGGCAACAGTTTAAATTAGTACAATTTTCTGAAATCTGTAAAAAATATCTCTAGAAATGCTGAAAATTTGAATTTAAAATAGAAATAAAACCTGAAAAAATGAGTCAAAATAAAAAAATTAATGCAATCTGCACTCCGGCAAATTCTAACGCATAAAATGATCTAAAAATGATTACACTGCCATGTATAGTTTTTGCTGCTATAAAACTTTTTTAGTGGAACGATTTTGTCCAACTTTAGCATTAAATAACTCTTAAAATAATTCTTCGATTTGAAAACTGTCTGCATCAGCGTGTTTATCAAACATTTCTGTATAAAACCACCGATTTTCATATTTTTGTATGCATTATTTTTGTTAATATTAACGAAGAAAGGCCTCCGGTCACAAAAAAATCAAAACCGGCGGCGGCGGCGGCGGCGGCGGCGGCGGTGACAGCGGTAGTTACTTTTTTTTTAGAATAGAGAGATAATCTTTATAGGTGATTATACTGTTGAAATTTCTAAATTTTGTATTAACAAAATACAACTTTGTATTAAAAATAGAAAAATGCTTTAAATACAAATTTATTTAGGTTCAGAGTAATTATTACAATGTGAAGCATAAGTAGGACCCAAAATTTTCCTTCTACTTGCAAAATTTATTTTGTAATCGTGCGCATAATCTATTATGCCGATTTTCCGCTCAGCAAATGTCTGACATTTTGGAGCCCACTGTAAATTCTAATTCTGCATCTTGTAATTTTTCAAATACATGAAATGAAAGAACATACTTATATCTTTCATCCCAATATAAAATTTTGTCTTAAAATCAATTACATTTTAAGATATTATATGTTGAAAATGGTCTTTTTTTTCGATTTTCCAATTTTAAGAGTCCTGAGACCCCTTAATAATATCCGTATATTTTAATTCTAAAATGGCGGACGTCATTCTCTTATCTTAAAAAATCGTTGTAGACAACACTGTTTTGATTGACGGATTATTAATATCCATACAACACCCAATCTTGCTTAGAGTGAATAGTCACTCTTTCAGAGGAGTGACTATTCACTCTTGAAAAGAGTGTGTTTTAGTACGTAATTTCCAAAGTTACATTATGAAATGGAGTTTTTGAAAATTAAGAAGTGACATATTTTGGTACTTTTCATTATTTTACTCCATATATTGGTTCAAAGTTGAACGGAATTTTTTTTTTAAGTGTATAATGCTAGGCTTTCACTCTCGTCAGCGGAGTGAAATATTTCACTCTCGACAACGGAGTGAAATATGTCACTCTAGACAATGGAGTGAAATATTTCACTCCTTTCTAGGGAGGGGAAAATTCCACTCTTTAACGAGTGTATTTTTATAAAATTCACTCTAAAAAAAGTGAAAATGGCTGTCTCTCTTTCAAAGAGTGAACTTTTCACTCCTCCCAATTTCAGAATGTACAACTATAGCATAAAGACATGCGTTCTGCTTTTCAATAATTCTCGAAAATGACTTCAAACGGAAAGAGAGGATAGACAAGGGATATCCCACGGCTTCATTATGTTATTAACACTGACAGTGCAAATACTTCAGGATCAGTTAGAATATGCTGATTTATACCACATGATAACAATTCAATTCCCTTTAAAGCTGTTTCTTAAAGGATTGTAACATTTTAACAAACTTAGACTGCATTCTTGCTTCTCAAATAGTAAATTTCCCCCTTCAGTTTCCGAATAAATAAAATTTTCACTATAAGCCCGAGCGTAAAGACTGGTATAAAAAGCCCGAGACGAAGCTCTGGTTCGGGTTGAGTCCGTCTCATCCCTAATGAAAATTGCAATAGTTTATTGCGAGCTATAAATCTAGTTAAAATACAGAATAGCTGAATAATATATTATAATTTTTTCAGGAATATGATAGAGAGAGATAAATTTCAATAACTTATGACTGAAAAATTACAGGCAAACTTATTAAACAGGGTTTGTACGCTTCAGGCGATTTGATTACCAGTTTTTTCGTAAAGAAACATTTGCCTTATTTAATAAGAAATTCACAAAGTTAGGATATATATATATATTTAATCCACTAAGGGCATTTTCCAAAATTTTGACGTTATAAAAAGATAGAATAAGCTATTTATATGTGGCAAGGTGAGATGCTATTGTGTATCAAATACAAATTAGAACATTTTAGCAAAACGTGGGTGAAACATTCCCAGTCTCTCCTGTTTTAACACAAAATCTAATTGCTTATCACCTTTACTTTATTAATAATGGTCTCGAAGCCTTCGCGTTTCGTCCGACTTATTAAACGCCCCGGACCGCCCGACCGAGGCCATCTTCATATAGCCTTGACCGAACTCGATTATAAAAATCCACTTATTTTTTTTACACTTGGTAGGAAGCGCAAGCAAGTGAATTTATTAAAAAATATATCTAATTTTTGCTCTTTTTTTTTTTTTTAAGATATGGCATTGGGAAAGAAAAAAATGAAACATTATTTAAACTGTCTTTTAGGATTTCTAAATTACAAAAAATATTTAATTCTATTTACGATTTCTATTTACTATTTCTATCAAACTATTTCCTTCTGTTCTATTTACTCTAAATTCTCAACGTATAGTCATAAATTAATTAATATTAAGTTATTAATTGATAAAAGCGTATTTTTTTTAAATACTACTTTCTTTACTTTTTATTTATTAATTTATTTTCTATTTTCTAGCCTTTAAAATGTTTCATTGTTGCCTTTTCACAGTCATTTGGCCTATTTTGGCGAGCGTATTTTGGCGCATAATTAAATTCATTCTTTTTTCAACCCCTATACGATTCTACGGGTTTCGGAAAATATTTGACGATTTATAACTTATGGCGGGCAAGCGGAAAATTGTTTTAAAATTAAAGTATTAATTTATAAACAAGTTTTAAAATATTATAATGTTTCATTGCATTCAGAAACACATTTTGTGAATATAATTTGCATAATTCTAGAATGTCATGTAGTGGGTTAAAATTCGATTACAAAATTCAGTCTTTACACACAAAAAACGTGTTGAGTGAAATAAAAGGGTGTAAAAGGATACAACTTGAAAGAATAATTACACGTATAATTTGAAAAATATTGAATTTTAATGGTGTGCCAATTTTGAGAACAAAACTTCGAAAAAAGAATCACGTTTGTCATAAAAAATTCAGCACTGCTGAAGATTAAATGGGTTTTTCATGACAACTTGTGTAACATTTTTGTAATTTACTCGCATTAATGTCATTTACTCATATAAAATTAACAATTTTTCAGTTGCGTTACTTTATGAATAAGCGTGTGATATCATAAAAAAATGGAACTGAATGACTCGATTCAAATGTGATATGAAAAATTGTAAACTAAAATGGTTCTTAGGCATGTTGTTGCGTGCGTATGTATGTATTATGAAACGATGTTTAGTCCAGTAAAATTTTCTTAAAATTCACCTATCGTTTATAATATTATCACAGCATCAGTAACTAAAATTTTTAATAAATTAAATATCAAAATATTTTAGAACTAAATAGAGTAAAGATTAGCACTAACAAAATAAAGAACATTTTCAAGAAAACGTTGTCTTTTAAAAAAAGGAATAACAAATATGTTTTAGATATTAAGTTACGACATTCACAATAATCATATTAGACTACAGATAAAGACAAAATCACTCTCAAAAATCAAACTGAGAATTCAAAATCGTGCAAAATCCTGCGCAAAACTCAATTTATCACATTTTTGTTTTTACCTGAAAACCTTCATGTTCTTTTGTAACATCTGTTGTGGTTAATCCATTGCCACATTTTAACCTTTATTAGATCGTTACCCCCTTAACTTGATTTCTCAAGTTTAACAATTCTTTCCACACATCATTCTATTCCAAAAGTCTGTGAAATCGAATATTTTCTTATGTTGCAGACTTGTCCAGCAAAAGTTTTTTTTAAATTTATCGAATATTTTTAATACATTTATAGTATCAACTATTATACTCGTATTAAAGCATTCTTTACTAAAATAGGAGTAATTTAGAATACAATTAGAATTGTAGAATATGTTCAAGAACACATCACCTTAAAAAAAAAAAAAAAAGTATAAGAATCGCGTTTCAGATATAACGTTATGAAACTCACGTAAACCATATTAGGCAACATACAAAGATAAAATCACTTTCACTCATCAAAATGAGAATTCAAAAATTGCGCAAACTTCCGCACAAAACTCAATTTACCACATGCTTTTTCCACTTAAAAAAACTTCATGTTATTTTACAACATCTGGTTTGGTTAATCCATTGCTACATTTTAACCTTTGTTAGATCGTTAACCCCTTAACTTGATTACTCGAATTTAGCAATCCTTTCCACACAGCAAGGTCTGAAAGAGTTCATCACCACCGCCTTGCGAAAGCAGACCTTTAACTCTAGCACGTTGACTTGACCATCAGGACCCACGAAGAAGTAAAAGGTTAGCTAGGTATTACGAGGAGTGGAGCCGGTGTATTTTAGTGGGTCAAGGCAAATGTAAGTCAAAGCCCTAATGATTTTCCATTTTTTATATTTAGTGCTGAGAAATAATCGGGTTGGGCCGAGTTTAGAACGAAGAACTCCTTCAGTGGTGTCGCAATTTAGGCCCGAGGGGGTACATTGGTGAGGAAAAGGATGGGGTAAAATGTTAGATTATATGTAACAGATTGGTTTTTTATGCGGATTGCGTTACTAAAGGATGAAGAAAAATGTCCTATAAGGGTTTGTTGGAGGAGGCAGGTGGTGTTACGGAAAGGGTATTGCTTAAAAGATTTGTTGGATGAGGAAAAATTTTCAATCAATCCCAAAAAAAGGCCTCTCCTGATGATAGCAGAACGAGACTTACGCTTAATATATATCTAATTATATAAAAAAAGAAATGTTACAAAAGAGGTTATAAAACTTGTTCTATCCTTTTTTTGTGTGTAATAACAATGTAATAAAAAAAAATCATCTGAAGTTTCTAGACTTCAAGAGGCTTTCTTAACTGATGTATCGAAACGTTATCTGATGATTGCAAACGTTTTAATTGATCGCTGAAAAACTAATTACAGAAAATCAAAATACACTAATATTAACCCTAAAAATAATATTTTAGTTCCTAATTAGTTATTTTACATATGTAATACAAGTGTAGCAAGTATATAACTTTCAAAAATAATTTGCATACTGTATAACTTTGGTGCATTCCAGTTTTAACAATAATGATTTTGATAAAGTTTGCAATTTCAGCAATATAACTTTAAAAAGTTAAAAAGTTATCTAGATGTTTCTCAACTTCCAGATGATTTATGTCTATTTAAAAAGCCGACTTAACCATACGCTGGTAATATGATGATGGTACCTATAGTTAGGTAACTAAGGCTGGTGTGACACATGACCGCTGTTATCAACCGAAGATTATTGTTTCAAATTTCTTCATTGATTAATGAAAAGCTTATATCTCTATAAAAAATACACGAAAAATAGTCTTTAAAATATTATCTCAAAACTTAGCCTATTTCATTATTTATGTATCAGGATCACATTTTCAGTAAGCGCGGAAAAAATTAACTTTTCAGAAATTATTTTCTGTAGCATTTGTTGCTGTAAATTAAGTCTTATTAAACTTTTCTATTTTTAAGTAAAACTTTATTAGACTGTAGTAAAATTGACTAAAAAAGAATTAAGAACCATTTCTATTAAAATCTTAGTCGTATTAAGCAATTTCACACCTTCAAAATCTTTTTTAAAAAATGCTATTTTTTAATTTTATTTATCAATTGATTTTAAACAAATAAAACAAGAACGAAAAGCCATGCATCAGAGTATAGATTATGAAACTCTTTCCAACACTATGGGAATAATGCTAGGTGTGAATTTAATTTTTTCATACAATGAAATAACTAAATAATCAAGTTAAAAAACACATAATGCAGTAAAAATCTATTTTTAGCAATTGCTGACCATTGTCGGTAACGTGTGCGAGACGATCTATACACTCTATAAAAAGCATGTTGCAGTCCATTTCAAGGATGTATATCAATTGCATTATGTTTGAAATGTCGTAACATCATCAAAATACGCTGCAAACGATTTTTCTTCATCAATCATAATGTAACGGAGTTATTTTGAGTGCTCCTGTAAACAAATTATAAATGCTGCACAGTTCATTTTCAATTGTGATCATGGAATAGTAAATCTGCATAACATATATCAATTACATGGCAATCCGAATACCTTTGCGAGAGTTAGAGTACGGTCAGACAGACTGCCAGACAAACCAACGTAATGAACACTTTTCAATTATGTTGTAAAGTTTTAAAAACAACATCGAAAAAATCGCAATAAAACCAAAGATATAAGCAAAACAATTTGATTTTAATACATGCGATGTATAAGGCAGATAATTCTAACATTCAAAGAAAATTACTTCAATATGCATTCTCATCTACAATGAACTTGTGTGCAAAATTGGTTCTTTAGATATGCGATTTCAATAAAAAACGCAAAAGAAAGTTTTTGCTTCCTTTAACCTGTTCCTAATGAGGTACGGTTCTGAAATTCTATGACTAATGCATAGTCATCGACAGTGAACTTATAGATAAAACTTTATCACAATCGGTTTGTAAGCTACGTGATTTCAATGGAAAATGTAAAAGGCCCTGATGTGGGACAATCCCGAAAATGCATGGACTTTACATTGTTATCGACATTAAACTTATATGTAAGCAATGGGAAAAAATTCGGTTCGACAGAAATGGGTCGATTGCAAGATTTGACCCAGATAGATTGCCAAGACAAACAACAAACTAAATTAAGTAAAAGATGTGTAAATGCAATTTCTGGAGACTATAATTATTATAATATATACATTTATAATAAAATCGTTGATAAATACAGAATGTTTGAACATTATAAGTATACAGTTTCGAGAGATAATGCACTTTAACCCGTTCAGGACCATCAGTGTTTAAATGCACCTTCAAAACGTACATCCACAATTTCTTTTCTGCACCAGTAATAAAGAAAAGTAATATTTTCTGTATTTAATTTGAGCACTTTCGCGTGATTGTGCAAGTAAAAGTAACTTTTTAAAAATAAGTGGTGTCAAACGAATAAAATTTGTGTCAGAGAGGCCGGTCCCGAAAGGGTTAAAACAAACAAATCTTGGATAGGAATTCTGGTAATTCACTTATTCAGTCAAAAATACGGGATTTGAAGCTTGAATACGGATTTTCTTTCCCAACGTTAGGCATAATCGAGATATTTTACTGAAATTTTCAACACAGTTAACTTTGCTTTGTGTAAAATTCGTTGACATCACGGGAATTACAGAAACTACACTGCAATTTGGCCAGCAATACGGCATATGGGCGATTCTCAAAAGGTGGGCACTGGACACACGTCATAACTTTAAGCCTTTCAAACATAACTTTAATTATCATTGACTTTATTATTTTTTTTTTTACACTGAGTTTTTAATTCTATTCAGAGACAGAAAATGACATAATTTATTGTAAAGGCTCTGTATAAATATCTTAAAATTTTATTATTTTATGCTGAAGAGGCCAATTTCGGACATTCATAACGTTAACTGCTCCAATGTATCACCAAGAAAAAGAGTTTTAACTTTTTTCCAGGTGGTTCTAATGGTAAACAACGAATGCATAAAGGAAACGAATGATTTTTTGATAATTTCGTTAAGAGATGGCAGGCTGATTTATTGCTTTTTTGAAGATAGGACTTTTCTATAAAGAATTTTTCTGTATTTTGTTATGTCCGAAAGTAACGTACGTAATTAACGTACGCATTTGATTTTATTATTATTATTAATGGATAACAAAAAGTTAATTATACATATATATATGTATACAGACACATTTACTACATTCTTAGTCATAAGAATTTTTTAAATACTAAGAGCAACGTCCAAAATCTGTAACGTACGTGCGAAAAAATGTCCAAAATCTGTAACGTACGTGCGAAAAAGTGTCCAAAATCTGTAACGTACACAACTGCTAATTAAATGCTTTAATCATTAATTTTCCAGAATAGTTGCTGTTTGTGTATAATTTTGTAGACATACAATTATAAAATATTATATATTATATTTATAGACAAAATACTATACTATTAAAAAAATTGGCCTTAAATTTGAAAATTTTAAAAATTACATATAGTTAACGTTTAATGATCCCACCTTTTGAGAATCTCCCATATATAATGTCAGCCGTCCTCTGAATTACAGAGTTTTTTATTTGTGTATTGTAAGGACTCGAATGGTGACCATTTCTAGGAATTCTCGGGATGTCATCACACTGTAAAAAAAAAAAAAAAAAAATAAACTGTCAAATTACAGGAAAAAACTGTCAATTTTGGCGTCAGTTGGAAACCGTTTAATTTACAGAAAAAGCTGTAATTTTTCATTAAAACAGTTTTTTTCTGTAAAAAATACAGATTTTTTCTGCAAAAATTTCGAAATTAAGTTTCTTTTACAGAAAGTAACTGTTTTTCTTCAAAACAGTTTTTTTCTGTAAAAAATACAATTCTTTTCTGTAAAAAATACAGATTTTTTTTACAGTACACATTTCACAGCTTTAGCCAGACTACGTAACAAACAACCCTTACAAAGTAATTTTTAAAATACTAAACTAATACTTAACCTCAAAGCTACTTAATAAGTAATATAAATAAATTTAGAAGACAAAAAATACCTTTATTTATTCACATTCGACATATTTCGTTGCATCCGCCGGCAACATTCTCAAGAATTAAAATGATACAATATTTTCGCAAAAAAATTTAAATTGAAAAACTAGTAAACAAAAATCACACGAACACAAGCATAATGAAATTAACTGCACTATTAACAAGTTGGAAGTTGCTCGTCAAATGTGTTAAATGAGGTGCGTTCGTACTATAACTAGTTTTATAAATATTGTTTGCACTGCATAGTGTACTGAATGTATTTTTTAGTGCACTTCAAGTGCATATCAATTTCATTCTATTCGAAAGGCTGTAACATCTTTAAAATGCACTTGAAATATTTTTTCCCATTGGCCGTAATGTAACGGAAAACTTTTGACTATCCCTGTCATTAAACTATACATCCGATTTTCATAAAATTTGAAATGACGCAACAAAATTTTACAACAATTATGTATTTAAGATTTGAGACCATTCAGAAGGCTGTGACATCATTAAAATTAATTTCTTCCCATTGGCCGTAATGTAACGGAAAATGTTTGACTGTCCCTGTAATTAAACTATACATCCGATTTTCATAAAATTTGAAATGACTCGACAAAATTTTGCAACAATTATATATTTAAAATTTCAGATCATTCGGAAGGTTGTAACATCATTAAAATACACTTGCAATAATTTTTTCCCATTGGCCGTAATGTAACGAAAAATTTTTGACTGTCCCTGTAATTAAAATATACATCCGATTTTTCTACAATTTTAAATGACTCGACAAAATTTTGTATCAATTAAGTATTTAAAATTTCAGACAATTCGGTTGGGTAGTTTTTGCTCTGTTATATGCGGACAGACGGACAGACAGACAGACAGACGGACTGAACGACGACTATAGGTGCTACGTATTTATATAATTACGAACGCACCTAAAAATAGATGCAGTAGAGCGCCGATTACCCTATCAAGTCGGGACCGACCCTAGTTCGGATAAGCAAAAGTTCGGATAAATGGACAGACAATTTAAGGTATGTTTCTGACTATACTAAAACCTTCACACGTTATCTAAGCTTAGTACTGGCAGCACCAATTAGTGCTGACATGTTTAAAAATTGTTTTTTACTTTTTGTCTTTTTTTTTTTTTAATTTCTTGTTGTTTACATTTTTATCATTATTTTTTTTTCTCTTTTTATCATTTTCTAAACTACAGAGATTATAATTTAAGGAAAAAAGCTTTTGATTGTTGCTTGGTCCAACGAAGACATTCTTTTCAATGCTGCCATATCTCTAATTCTACTTAAATACTGTTAGTCGAATAGGAACAGCGTTCTTCTGCCGTTCGAGCCATTTCATAGCTGTTTCCAAACATTCAAAGTCTTCGTTATGTGATGGACCTGGATTATTTTCAGAGCATTCGTTTTCATTTTCTACTATTTCTTTTTCATCATGAATCTCGTCCAGAATCTCATCTTCATTTAAAATTTGATATCCAGGTTCATGTATACTTCACTATTTAATCACTCGTTAATTTCATTTTGTTCATAGCTTAGGATGCTTTCCATTTCCTTATTGTTTTTACATTCCTTATTTACTGATCCATTATCAGTTTTTTCTTTATTTAAAATTTTATTCCAAGCCAATGGATAATTGGGAGTTCGGTTAAATTTTTTTTGGAAGAAATAGGCTGTTTGGAAGTTTGGTTAAAAAAATGTTTTTGAGAGAAATAGGCTGTTCGGATAGTTGGAAGTTCGGTTAATTGGAGCTCGGATAATCGGCGCTCTACTGTATTTGTGAACCTGAATTATTTTATATTATTGTTTCGTTATTATGTATAGCATCTCTTTCCAAGTTTTAGGAAGCTTCATGGAGGCTGAATCATTGCATATATTCTCACTGCGTAAGAAGATCTCTATTGATTCTCGGATAATGGATTGCAAATAAAATCTTGATGGATAAATTATTCTACTATTTTTAAAATTAATTTGTAAAGGTTCTTTGTTATATAGTTTGGATAAAATTGTAGTTTTCTTGTTGTATTTGATGCCTGCTATATATTCTTTGATCCTAGTTTTGAACTTTCTCTTTGTCATTCCTGTATAAAATTGTAGTTCCATCTTCTTTGGTGAAAGGTATTTCATATACCCCTGAACCCCTGATAATTGATTTGGTTCTATTAGGTCTATTTTCTTACATAGCATGTTTTTTTTTTTATTTATTTATTTTACGGATGGTTTTCGAACAATGTAACCTCTATTATGAAATCTTATTAACAAAATTGTTATTCATTGTTTCTATGTGAGGAAATAGATCCAACAGAACCAAATCAATCATCAGGGGTATATGAAATACCTTTTACCAAAAAAGATGGAACGGTGCAATTTTATATAGGAATGACAAAGAGAAAGCTCAAAAGTAGGATAAAAGAATATATAGCAGACATCAAATGCAAGAAGAAAATAAACAATTAAATTTAAAAAATCAAAAAACCTGACTGCGTAAAAAGCGAACTAATTATATCTCACAATGTGAAACTATTTTTTTTTTTTTTTCAATTCTTACTATTAGCTCACACTCTCACTATTTATATCTTGTTCAAATTTTCAATCGTTAATAAAATACTTATTATTCATTCAATGAAGCTCAAATAAATTTTTATAAACTTGTAGTGGATGACACTTGATGTTAATCCAGTTTTTTTCAAATATTAATTTATTGATTAAATTAAACTAATTAATTTTCAATAATCGAGAGAGCCCTCTTCTTGATCAAGGTATTTTAAGACCGAGAGAGCCCTCTTCTTGTTCAAGGTATTTTAAGTGCCACCCAAGAGGTAAGAAGAATGGGAGAAAATAAATTCTCTTATTGAACTAAGTAGGAATTGACTTAAAATATTTTTTTTATATTACTTATTTATATTACTTACCTAAGTATTGATGACTTTTAAGTTGTGTTTAATCGTTAGTTCCTATCTATAAACACTGTTTTGATGAGGTCTATAGATGTCTATGATGGTTAGAGTTGCAGTAAAGCTAAAGATCCTACATACACAACTTCCAGGTTGTATAATATTTTAACGGAGCTTCTGACTGTAAAATAGCCAATGAAACATCTTCTTCATTTTGAAAGACCTATTCAATGATATGCCATTCAATAGGGTGCGTAATTTTTTTCGTCTCTACCACCATTTGCTATTTTACGGCCGCCATTTTGAATTTATAAAAACAAAACCTAGCCTATAATTATCAGGCCGTTAAGATGAATTGATAGAGACCTCAATCATTAAAATCCATCCAGCCGTTGGGATGCTTCGAGGATATAAAGAAATCCACATACACAGATACGCGTGAAACACATAACCCTTCTTTTCAGTCGGGTAACTATAGATTTAGCCATACTATATAACAAAGAACCTTTACAAGTTAATTTTAAAAATAGTAGAATAATTTATCCATCAAGATTTTATTTGTAATCCCTTATCCGAGAAACAATACAGCTTCTTAGGTAGTGAGAATATATGCAATGATTCAGCCTCCATGGAGCTCCTTAAAATTTAGAAAGAGATGCTATACAGAATAGTGAAACAATAATATAAAATAATTCACGTTCAGAAGTATCCATTTTTAATATTACAGTTAATTTTCTTTATACTTGTGTTCGCGTGATTTTTGTTTACACGTTTTTCAATTAAAAAATTTTTGCGAAAATAGTATATCATTTTAATTTTTGAGAATGTTGCATCGGATGCAATAAAACATGTCGAACGTAAATAAATAAATTTATTTTTTGCCTATTAAATTTATTTTTATCACTTATAACAATATTACGTACTTTTATGTTTTGAAGTGATTTTTATATATAGTTTATAATAAAGATGCAACGAATAATGGTTTGGCCGAATAACCGAATACCAATTATTCGGCCTATTCGGCCGCCAAATAATGACCTCATTTTTTGCCAAAATCAAAATATAGTACGCACTATACACACAATTCTCATATATTTCACAATTAAAATGTATTATTTTCTTTAAAAAAAATTATTTATATGCAAATTTAATTTTTTTAAAGCATTATTTTATTCTGAAAAAATATTCGGCTATGCTCGGCCTAAAAATTGCTTCAATAATATAATTTGCACCCCCTCCTCCACCCCACCCCCCCCCCCCAAAAAAAAAAATCTTAGCAAAAGTTCCACCTCAGGTACTGCACAGTTACATTTTAGTTGATATTATGTATGTTGTTGTTACATTTTAAAATAATGACAAAATTTTAAAGCACTAGAAAATATAAATCTCAACTTTCAAATAAAATAAAATGAAAAATAAGACATCTTAATATCTTAAGATAAATCACTGATAAAAGAATATCCCCTAAAATGGTGGAAATAAATCACTGCAGACTATATACCTTTAAGCCCTGACCCACACAATTGTGGAGGTGATACTAAAGTAAAAGAGAATGACTATTTCCTGTTTTTGTGAGATTTAAAACCAAATCTGCACATTTATATGAGTTAATTAGCTTCAGATGTTTTGATAAGACATCACTAGGGGGCACTAACTAAAATACAGTGTTAGATTTTCTGTTTTTAAAAAGACTATATCATCTGAAGCAATAGACAAAAACTATGTAATGTCGTAATTTCTTTTAAATATGATTTTAGGTAGCTTTCTTTACAAAAAAGCTACCTATTGCAGCCGTTCGGAGGAAAGCGATTTAAAAAAATTTTGGTATATTTTCATCGATCATGACCCCCAGACCCCGAAACCACCCTCCGTTCAAAATTGATATATATATATATATATCGGTATGGTGTTTATTATTTCTATTTTATATCCTATAAATATTTAAATACGTTTTATTGATTCTTCCATTTCATATTATTTGTTTCTATTCTGCTTTCATTTTTAATCAATTCACTTGATTTTAGTAGTTGTTCTATAATTCTCTATGTATAAGGATTTGTTTAATTTTGCTGTTTAAACAGTTATTTACATTCAAAAGCTTGCAAATTTTTATCTTGCGATAGATGTTTAATATAATTATTAATAGATGGCAGCACTAAAATTGTATCTTTCAGTTTGCTCTATTTTTTAATTTTTCTAGCTCCATTTCAGTTATAATTTATACACCAGGGTGTATTTTTAGCTAAATTTTGACGATATTGTTAAACTGCTATCTATTAATTTAATAGTGCATTTTAAATAATGTAATTAATATCTATTTATTTTATATTAGATTAAATTTGTTTTACAAGGTATTTCAAATTTTATTTCAAAATGTATTAACTGCATCCTCTGGTATCATTTACTGTGATTTCTTAACTGTTTTATTCACCTTAATCTTTTTGATATACCGGAAGACATGTGCACATGGATTTTTGTAAAATACTGAAATATTAATCGGTATGGTGTTTATTATTTCTATTTTATACCCTATAAATATTTAAATACGTTTTATTGATTCTTCCATTTCATATTATTTGTTTCTATTCTGCTTTCATTTTTAATCAATTCACTTGATTTTAGTGGTTGTTCGGGCACAGGGGAAAATTAATTTTAGCTTTAGCTTATTTTTCCCACAGAAAACAACCATGTTGCTTATATCATTGAATTCTGTGCCCTCGATAACGTAATTCAATGTATAAGCTTTTCAATTTTTGTCGGTGTCCACTTTTTTCTTTTTTCTTTTTTCTTCCATAATAATTCTTATAATATTTTTTTTAATACTTACAGCTTTGATTCATAATGATTGACGGTGGCAGGTTATGTTGAATTAATGGTAATATATATATATATATATATATATATATATATCTGACCTATGTCACACTGTAACTCCCGTAATTATGAACCGATTTCGATGTAATTCGGTGTGTACATAGTACATACCAATGTCTCGACCGAGTTCGTTGGCCAGCTTCATCCGCCGTTTTGTTTCAAAATGGCGGCCATTTAAAATTTTAAAAAGAATTTAAAACTTGAAATGTGGTACCAAAAAATTAAAAATGGAAAAATATTTTTTTCTTATGTATTTGACCTTTATACAAAGATTCCGGAGCAGTTTTTGTTTCGTCTATATCTTAAAAAATGGCTGAGTTATAGCATTTTGAATTTCTAGCGTGGCTGACATTTTGAAACGTCCTGAATTTTGTCACGCGATAAAAGGCGTATTTATGAACCGATTTGGATGTAATTCGGTGTGTACATAGTACATACCAATCTCTCGACGGAGTTCGTTGGCCAGCTTCATCCGCCATTTTGTTTAAAAATGGCGGCCATTTAAATTTTTAAGAAAAATTTAAATTTGAAATGTGGTACCAAAAATTGAAAATTGAAAAACTATTTTCTTCTTATGTGTTTGACCTTGATAAAAAGATCGGAAGCAGTTTTTGTTTCGTCTATATCTTAAGAAATGGCTGAGTTATAGCATTTTGAATTTCTAGCGTGGCTGACATTTTGAAACGTCCTGATTTTTCTCACGTAATAACAGGCGTATTTATGAACCGACTTGGATGTACCTTGGTATGTACATAGTACATACAAATATCTCGACCGAGTTCGTTGGCCAGCTTCATCCGCCATCTTGTTTCAAAATGGCGGCCATTTAAAAAAATTAAAAAATAAAAAAATTTAAATTAGATACCAAAAAATTGGAAAATGAAAAAGATTTTTTTTGTATGTGTTTGACCTTAATACAAAGATTCCGGAACAGTTTTTCTTTCGCCTATATCTAAAAAAAATGGCTGAGTAATAGCATTTTGAATTTCTCTTGTGGCTGACATTTTAAAACGACCTGATTTTTGTCACGCGATAACAGGCGTATTTATGAACCTATTTGGATGTAACTTAGTCTGTACATAGTACATACCGATGTCTCGACCGAGTTCGTTGGCCAGCTTCATTCGCCATCTTGTTTCAAAAGGGTTGCCATTTAAAAAAAATTAAATTTAAAATTCAAAATGAGGTATTAAAAAATTGGAAAATGAAAAAGATTTTTTTTTTTTTGTGTTTGGCCTTGATACAAGGATTCCGGAGCAGTTTTTGTTTCTGAAAATTTGTTCTTTTGTTGATATCTTAAAAAATGGTTGATTTATATCACTTTGAATTTCTAGCATGGCTAACATTTTGAAACGATCTTGTATTTGTCACGCTATAACACACGTATTCGCCTATTTCGATGTAAGAAGACATGTGGATAGTATACATCAACACCTCGACGAAGTTCACTGGCCAGATTCATCAGCCATCTTGTTTCAAAATGGCGGCCATTAAATTAAAAAAAAAATATATATTTAAAGTGAGGTGCAAAAAAATTAGAAATTGAAAAAGGTTTCTTTCTTAAGTATTTGATCTTGATATAAGGATTCAGGAGCATTTTTTGTTTGTCTTTACCTTAAAAAATGGCTCAGATATAGCAGTTTCAATTTCTATTGTCGGTGACATTTTGAAAAATCTGATTTTTTGCATGCGACAGCACTCCTATATATTAACCGATTCCGATGTGAGTGAGCATGTGCACAGCAATTACTAAGGTCTCGACCAAGTTCACTGCTTAGCCTCATCCACCATGTTGTCTTAAAATGACAGGCACTTTAAGAAATTGCCGAATTTGGCAGCCAAATATAAGTTACTTTAAAGAAAAGCAGCTTGGATAAAGCTGACTAATTTCGCGAAATTCTCATTCATTATATTGATAAAAATTAGTATTGAATCTCCTATATTCGGTTTCCACTAAATTCAGCGTCGTGTGTTTGCATGATATAAGTTGGCTTTTTTTAAATAAGGATTATGAAAGCTACCTCTTCCTCTCGGCACTGGCCGGGAGGACTTTTTAATGTTTGCTTAGATTTAATTTTTCTTTTCATATATTTTATTAATGATTTTAATTGATTTTTTCTTTGATAAATTTAATTAGGCTTTATAAATTTTGAAAAACAAATGGCCTACACAATTGTGCGGGCACGGGTTTTACCGTTTCCAAAATGGGTACAATTCCTAATATATAAAATTTTTCTTTTTAAGTGATTTTTTTAAAACTTACGTTTTTTGCAATTTATTTTTTATTAATTACATTTTTAAACCGGATTAATTTTAAATAGGTTTGTACTATTCATGATTTCTATTTAAAATATTCATTATTTCTATTTAAAATTGATAGTATTAGATATATAATATGCACATGTAACGAACTGTATGTTTTTGCTCTGAGTTCTAGATATCATATATGAGTCATAAGTTGTATACGAGTTATATGCATATCACGAGATAGATTTTTAAGTTTGATAAATTCATTCCATTTTGTCGACACAGCAAGTAAGCCACCAGGAATAAATAATAAATTATGGAAAGTTCAGCAAATGCTCGACAGATTCCGTAGTGTCTGCTTGAATTTACCAGGAGATCAGGGAAAATTTTCCATAGATGAGCAGACGATCCTTTTTTTTAGGACGTGCTTCAGTAAAGCAGTATATAAAAAACAAACCACATTCTGTTGTAACAGTACCACATGGGATAGTTTTAAATTTTGTACTTTACCAGTGGGAAAGTACAGACTTAGTCCACAATGATCTGGGCTTAGGACCTGCTGTAATCCTTACTCTGGTTCAGACCTAGTTTTACGTACTTCGATCGGTATTTCAGCAAAATACCGCTGATGGAAAAACTAAAAAAAGAAATATGAAGGATCAGGCACAACCCAAACGGAGTGAAGGGCATACCATTTGTCAACGGCTCTTAAGAGGGGTGCGAGCATTGAGCACATCTCAGAAAATGAAATTGTAGTGGTCTGTACAAAAACAAAAATTGTTTCAAACATTTTCATTGTGGCTGATGAAAATTATCTCAATAAACAACAACTTTTTTTGCTTAAACTTTTATTTTTAGATATTTGCACATGTAATCCCAAACTACACAATTGTGTAGGTACAGCCCAAAAACGGCTACATAAAGCCCGAACCCACACAATTGTGTGTGGGGTCCTCCCTTGGCATAACTTGACATGGGGTATTTTTTTAAATAATTTTTTTTTCAATCAAATACGGTCCTATCGGTAAGGGGAAATCAACCAAACTTTAAATTTCTACCAAAAAATCTCCCGGTCTTAAAGAGTTATAAAGCTGACAATTATCAAAAAAGCCATGTCTTTTTTGTTTTGTTTTTGCTATTATTAAAGAAGTGTATAATGAATGTTTTCAGACTTAGAGGAAGGAAATATCTGTAAGGAAAATAAATTTCAAAATATTGACTGTGCAGTATCTTAGGCAATGTATTGTTACAATTTAATAGATATTATGTATGTTGTTGCTGGTACATTTTAAAATAATCACAAAATTTTAAAAGTATTAGGCAACATAAATTTCAAGTTTCAGATGAAAGAAAATCTAAATTAAATAGTGATGTAAAACATACATACATACTAATTAAAAGAATTTAGTACTTACATTTCTTTCATTATTTAATAAGAAGTAGTAACACACTTAAAAAAATTACTTAAATTATGTTTAACTTTTAGGCGCATTTTACTTCCCCCCACCCCCCACTCCCCCCAAAAAAACCGTAAGTATTACAGCATATACGACTTAAAATATTTTTGTTATACATACAATATATCTATATCTAATCTATAGTATATATTTATGTTCTTTATAGGTCTAATTAAAAATATCATTCAAAGAAAGATTTTTTAATGTAACAAGGGATAAATATTAAACTTTCCATTATGCTTTAAAGAAAAATATAATTTACTTGTACGGCTCTATTAGGAAAATTTTGAATAGATTAATTTTAAATTTAGCAGATTACGTTAGCTTATTACAGATACCTTTTTTACTTATAAATACAGCATAAAAGTTTTAACATGATTCCTAAATGACCCCCAAATATATAAATGAGCAGATAAAACCCATTCAGGGTATGAAAGTTAGAGAAAATGAAAAGTGTTTGTTAATTTCAAATAAAATTTTCATTATACATGATGAATATAAATTGTTAAATTAAAAAGTTTTACTGTGTAAATATAAAAAACAATTTGTACACTATTATTCGGCCAAGGCCGAATAATGGACTTGATATTCGGCAGATAGGCCAAATGGGTCGATTATTCGGCTACGGCCGAATAATTGTTGCATCTCTAATTTATAATACTTAACCATCAAGATTTTATTTTCCATCCATTACCTGAGAGTCAATAGAAATATATATGCGCAGCGAGAGCATATAAAATGTATCACCCTTTAAGTTACCTAGAATTTGGCGCGATATACTTTATAAATTTAAAAATAAGGTAAAATAAATCAAGTTGACAGATTTTCATTTTTATTAAAGCACTTACTTTCATGATACCTGATATTTCGCGATATTTATCAAGTTCATAATTCATATTTCATATTATTTTTCTTTTCGAAAAAAGTTACTTTCTTTTATCATTACTGTTCTTGAGAGTGTCACCGATTGTGTGTGTACAAAACTAGTAGGTATGTTTATTAAAAGATTTTTAAGCCTTTATGTGTGATGTAATCACTTTTAGCACATACATTTTTACTTTAATGATAGTAATTGATTTTTCTTATGTTGTTCTATAACAAACATATTAGCTGCATCTTTAAATGAAATGTACGAAAATATTAATTTCAATATAGTTAACAAAGCACTAACTGTTCTGTCATTTTCATATAACAAAAATAAATAAATAAATATATTTTAAAACTGTCTCACTTCTCAAATGAGCTCCTTTTTTGTACTTTCTAAATGAATTAATTGGTCAAAGAAAATTCGAATATATTTTTTAAATAACTAAGAAATCTTGAAATGCTGAAGTAAGATTGCAACCAAATAATAATAAAAGTAATAAATTTATCATTAATATTTATTAGAAATTTTTTGCAAATAAGTTAAAAAATTACAATTCTCTTACCGTCGTAATACAAATATGAGGCACTTGTACATTAATTAAGAATTTTGATGCATTTTTTTGCATAATCATTTGAAACATCTTTTTAGAATGCACACCCATAACATTCTCTCTAGTTTATACGGCCAAATTATATCTCGCCAAATGCAATTTTTATCGCATGGAAAAAATGCCATTAATATTTGCCAATTAAAATAAGCAAAATTACCAGATAATGCGTGCACAATTTCACGTCACTATCTCCACCCACTGAAGAGTTATTCAACTAAAAGATTTGCTATACCCTGTAAATGGGAAGCACCCGCGACATATGTGGGATTTCACATTTATTAACTACTTAAAAATTCACTTGACTTATAACTACAATGAATGCTTCCATTAGATTTTAAATTGCAAACAACATTTATTATTCACACGAACAAATAATATACTTAGCAGATCACGGCAATTCAACCAAATCAACAGTACAGTAGCGCTCAGAAGTATTTTGACAACATTATATTCTCTCTTATTTTACTTACTATAAAAATATAAAAGAAAATATATTCCCTATAATTGAGAACACAATGACTGCAGTTATTCTAATGTATCAAGTTTCAACTTGTGTGTTTACATTCGGCGCCACCGAGGAAATATGACTCCACCTTAGCTCAAAAGTATTTTGACAATTAGTTTGCATTTAATTGTTGAAGGCGTCAGTGGCGCTATAGCTTCTATTAGTGTTTATATTGGCTTATTGTGATTCTTTTTAAATGCTGCAGCGTAAAGAATATTCCAGTGATTCTAGAAAAGCCGTTGTAAATGCACTTCTCGTTGTAACTTGCCGTTGTAACTTGCTCGTTCTTTTCATGTGTCTCGGCAACTTGTTATTACATGGAATAAAGTTTTTAATAAACAGAAACACATCGAAAATAAGCCTCGAAGTGGCCATCCCGAAAAAACAACTTGCAATGTTGACTGTATTATAAAAATGATATCTACAAGTGATTGTCGTAAGTCCGCTGTAATAATAAAAAATGAATTGAAAGAAAATTATGGCATAGACATACACGTTTCAACTGTCAAAAGACGCCTAAATATCTATGGTTTACATGTCAGAAGATCAGCGGAAAAGCGTTTGTTATCTACTAAGAATAGGAAGGCTAGAGTTACATTTGCAAAACGGCATAAATCGTGGAGAAGTATAGAATGGTCTAATGTTTTGTGGAGAGATGAAAGGAAGTTTAATTTAGTATATCTGATGACATTAAGTGCATTTGACGTCTTAAAAACAAAAAATATGATGTTCGATACCAAATAGCCACCGTCAAAGATGAAGGCGGCAATGTGATGGCTTGGAGTTGTTTTCCTCAGCGGAGTTGAACCCTCAGTTCGAATTGATGGGAATGTGAATCGGTTCATATATACTGATACATTAAAGACTCATATGCTATCGTACACTAAACAAAACATGCCTGCTTAGAGGTATTTTCAGCAAGATAATGACGAGAAACACAAATCCGAGTACGTAAGTGATTTTATGAAATGCAGAAAAGTCAAGATTCTAGAGTGGAAAAGCGAAAGTCCGGATTTGAACCACATAGAGCATCTGTGAGAGAAGTTAGATCGTACAGCCAAAAATATTCAAATAAAACAGCTTTATACAAAGCGCTTAAAAATGAGCTGGGATCGAATTCTTTTAAATCAAATACAAGAATTAGACGACTCAGTATCCACGCATTGTGAGGCTGTCATAAAGGACAGATAGTATGCTACTAAATATAGACTGACTCATTACTATATTTGATAATTATTGTGCTTAAATCAATTTTTTATTTCTATGTCAAAATACTTTTATTATTTTTCTGATTTTTCTTAGGTTTCGCGTTATTTTCAATCAAATGACAATTAATTTACTACAATTCTGTAAAACATTGCATACGATTAAATAAAATAAATGATTTATTTTTGTATTTTATAAATGTTTTTAATTAAGTCATTGTCAAAATACTTTTGAGCGCTTCTGTATAATACATTCATAAACATAAACATTGGAATTCCCCTAGAATTCTTTCTTAACCCATTTATGCCGGAATTTTTGTTTTCTCAAATTTATTGGTAAAATCACTTTAAAATATTGCAAAATGAACTGGAAAAATACTAAAAAAATTACGCTAATTTTTTTTTTGTATTTATTTGATCAAATGTAAACGTATTAAATATGGGAGTATGCATAATAGTTATAATAATATAATATGCATATATATATATTGTCTAAATTTATATAAAATAAGCTTTTAAATTGTATGTTATATACTATAATTAGTATTTTTATGAATTACTAAAAAAATATTTCTTTACACAGATGAATAACATTATAAGTATAACAATAAACTAAGAACAATCGTATTTTAGGCTTAAAAACAATTTATTTCATAATCATCTTAAAAAGGACTTTACATAAATAACTGTCCCATAAATGGTTAATAAAAGTATATACCTATTCGTGCCTAGAGCCCTATATTTATTACGTTACAAACATGCATAAAAAATAGGCTTGAACATATAATTTCACAATTTAAAAAAATGCGTACTTCAAAGAAATCTTCAGCCTAAGATTATGATCTATTTATTTGGATCCTTGATAGAAAAAATACAAATAAGCTTACTTTTTACATTTCGCCATCTTGAAAAATGAAAAATCTATAAACACGGAAAAAACCCTTTTATTTAAGCAAATAAATATCCATCTTATGCTGTCATCTCTCAGTAACAGATAAAGACATTTATAGATAATTATTTCATACAATTTTGATGTTATAAAAGAGAAAAAAATTATACATATTTATTAAAATTCAAAGCGCCCCAAAAATGAAACGCTAGGCATAAATGGGTTAAATCTTTTATTTGGCACTCAACGAATCTTCAACCTTCATGTTGAGATAAAAGCTATGCGACAGCTCTCAATTATAATAAACTCTCTTGGTATACTTTTATTTAAATCTTCCATACACTAAGAATATCGCCTCACGTCTCGCGATTTCTTCACGTTCCTCTTGTTATGCTTTTTGCTTTTCATATGATAGAGTATATCTATAAATTAAACTCTTGAGATTTTTAAGTTGCATTGTTGTGGATATTTATTATCCCACATTTACATATTATTTTCTGAATCTATCAAAGAACTTAATACTTCATCTCGAATGACATCTGATTACACAGCGATGTCTAAATAAGTCGCCAAATAAGTCGATACATTTTTATAATATACTCACAAAACTAAATTCCCTCCAGTTTATGCAGCTGCACTACATCTATCCAAACGCAATATTTATCTTCCGGAGAAAAATGCTATTAATGCTTTGCAGGTCGCGCTATGAGCGGACATTTCTTTCAAGCTTGTATGTAATTTAGAAATGACTTCAGAGTCACCTCGTTTTTATTTTCCTTGTTTTTATTTAAATATAAATTATATTTAAGTATTGCGCGGCAGCGCAATACTTATTTATTTCCAGTGTCACTTCTCAATGTTAATTTAACATAGAAAAGCCTATGGAGATCATACCTTTTTCATTTTTTTCTTCCCACCTTTTTGTCCCTGATGCCATTCATTTTTTATTCTTTACTAATTCTCATAATATTATAAATTTAAAGTGTAAAAACGTTTGCCTGACGTCAGGGTCAAAACGAATGATAAAATGCCTTTGCAAGTGGGTGAATTATAACCCAGAGAGAAACATGGGCCAATTTTTTTTTTACATTGTTCAAATTTTTTTCTTAATAATTCAAAATTTCTCTTTTTTTATTGAGAATCAACGAACATTTTTCATAGAAAATGTAACATTTTATCTACATTGTTGCAAAAAAATTCAAAAGCCGTAATAATAATTTATTTATTTTTAGTTCAAAGATTTTTACGTGAAATATTAAATTGAACTAGTTTTTTTTTTCCAAGAATTAAAAAGGTGAATATGCCGTCATAGTGGAAATAAAAAGGATATTTTCAGAATAAGTTTTTGCTTTGGTCAAGTTTATGTTTTAGTAAAAAGTTTCAAATGGATAGCTATTTTTTTGCAGGTAGAGAACTTAGTGAGGAGTTACATAACTTAAATTTTAAAATGTATTTTTCTTTTCGAGATGAGAACTATTTATACCCCAAGTTAAACTTAGGTATTGATTTTCTGATGTATTTACATCACCCCTTGGGAGAGAATAAGGAAACAAAATTTAAGTAAAACTTTTATTTTTTATTTTTTACTGTGTCACAGCTATAATATTGTTAAATATCAGCAGTAAGGATCCAACACAATTTATTTTTGCATTCTTAGCGTTCCTGAGTGGAATATACGGTATCTAAATTTAAATGGAGTTATTTTTTTATGTTTTGATTATAGATTTTTTACGTTCAGATTCAAAGTTTTTGTCCAAATTACAGCAACCTGCAGTGGCGAAATATTTTGAATTATACATTGGTAAACTGAATCACACATTGTGAGGCAATTCCGCCATACATCAAAGCCTGATGATGATACCCTCTATTAATTTTGAAATGAGTTCGTCTGAATGCAGCAGTTATTAAAAAACTTGACATATTAAACACAAACATAATTTGAAGAACAAATTAAAAAAAAAAAAAAATTATTTCCTACATTGTTTAATCCCGAGAAGGGACATATATTAAGATATTTCATTCAATTAGTTCTACATTTAATGTTAAATTTTTGTAACAAATTAATTAAGCCAATTGAAGATTAAAAAATAAAAATAAAATTCATACAATATGATACTTAAAACACTCTAAAAAATTAGGTTCCGTTCAGATGAAATCGAAATAAATCTTAGAGTCTTTTTTAAGTTTTGTATTTTGCATGCTTCTTATCATTTTACATACAGTTGTCATAAACATAATACAAAATCTGTATCTCCTTCCTTTTTAATTGAAAATATTTCTATTGCAGATTTTGTATTATTTTTATGACAACTGTATGTAAAATGATAAGAAGCATGCAAAATACAAAACTTAAAAAAGAGTCTAAGATTTATTTCGATTTCATCTGAACGGAATCTAATTTTTTAGGGTGCTTTAAGTATCATATTGTATGAATTTTATTTTTATTTTTTAATCTTCAATTGGCTTAACTAATTTGTTACAAAAATTTAACATTAAATGTAGAACTAATTGAATGAAATATCTTAATATATGTCCCTTCTCGGACTTAAACAATGTAGGAAATAAATTTTGTTTTTTTTTTAAATTTGTTCTTCAAATTATGTTTTGTTTAATTATATTTTACCTAAAGAAATCTTTTACAATTATTTTCATTACGAGCACTGCTTATACAATGGAACAAGGTTGAAGAAAAATTTCAAAGACAGTCGAACATCAACTCAAAGAAGGAGGTGCTTTCTGGGATCTTTTCTTTAAATATTTAATGACTATTTACAGATCATGATTATATACATATATACAGCAAGAATTATCAAACACTTGATCCGGTTTTTCGAAATAAGGGAGGCTTAGCCTCATCAACAAACTGTAAAATATTACAGCGATCATGCTTTTTTAAATCACACCATTGCTTCGTATCGTTCCAGCCACAACAAAACAAAGTCGCATTCTAAAGTAGGATGCGCGCGCATCGCGCGCCCTTCGTTGTCATGGGAGCAGAGAAAAAGTTTCTCTTCACACTCCCCACCTGAACTCTTAAAGAGTTCACAAATCAAAATTCCATCATAAAATCATAAAAATTCAATTTTTCGTATCAGTGGTTCAGTAATCTAATACAATTTTTAAAATTCGAATACAAAATACTAAATGTAAGAATTCAAACAATATCTAATTAATCACTTAATTAGTCAAATTCAAAATATCAATAAATTCTAAATAAAACACTTTAAATTACACAGTAAAAATAATGACTGTTAAATAACACACACATTTTTTTTTTTTTTGCAGTTAAATCATATACTTACTTATACCAAAATTCAAAAAGATTCTATATATAAATAACATTAAAAATTAAAAAAGAGAAAGAAAATATTTAGAGTCCTAAATGCAGAAAAAACAAACTAAATAAATGTCTATAAAAGTTTATGAATGTTTATAAAAAGTCTGCAAAAAGTCACTTGTTAGTCGTTTTGTATTTCAAAGGGATACAAGTGCTGAATGGATCTTTTTAAGATTCCACTCGCTGTTTTTATTTCGTATGAACGAATATTGCCATCTCTTCCAGGAATGACAGTCTGAATCTTACCAAGTTTCCAAAGAAACTTATTTTTTGCGTCATCTTGAATTAAAACAATATCGCCCACTTTCAGTGGCGTATGGGCATTAGGATTTTTCAAGGAATGGGCTGTTTTTAAATCCATCAGATATTATTTTTTCCATTTGGTCCACAATTGTTTCAATAGTAGAGATTGATATTTTTTTCTTTTCAGGAGTGTTGATCTCTTCGAACAATCTTCAATTATTTCAAAAAAAAATTAATAGGAAATGAAAGTTCTTTTCCAAAATTTAAAAAGTGCATTGGAGTAAGAGGTTCTGGTTCATTGCTGTCGCTATATACATACGTCAATGGTCGCGTATTCAAAACTGCTTCCACTTCTGTCAACAGAGTCGCTAATTCATCATAACTTAAGAGTGCTCTACCAATTACTTTTCTCAAACAATCTTTGACTGACTTTACTAGTCGCTCATAGAAACCTCCCCACCATGCAGCTCTTTCTATAATATTCTTCCATACAATTCTCTCTTTTGTAATAAAATTTAAAAATACTTCGTCTGTCAGTATGTTGTATAAATTTTCGAGTTCACTTTTGGCCTTTTTGAAGGTTTTTGCGTTGTCAGAATAAATAATTTTGGGATTTCCTCGTCTAGCTGTGAATCTTCTGAATGCCATCAAAAAGGAATTTGTTGTCATATCAGACGCGAGTTCCAGGTGAATGGCTCTAGTCACACCGCAAGTAAACAGGACAATGTAAGATTTTTGCATTTCTTTAAAATTTCTGGTATAGATCGGACCGGCGAAGTCTAAACCGCAGATTGCGAATGGCGGTGCTTCACTAGCTCTGTCTTTTGGTAAGGGTGCGGTGATTTGGTCTGCTGGTTTGGAGAAATATTTTTTACATATTATATAATTCTTGATAACACTCTTGACCAACTGACGACCTTTAGGTATCCAAAAACGAGATCTAATTTTTGCCAAAGTACTGGCTGTCCCTCCATGCATAATTTTCTCGTGCTCTTGACGAACTATTAGAGTAGTTAACCAAGAATGTTTGGGGAGAATTATTGGGTTTTTCTCTTCTGCGGACAGGTTAGAAAATTCGAGCCTTCCGCCTAACCTCATCAACCCGTTTTTGTCAATAAAGGGCATGAAATTTGATAAGGATGACGTCTTATCCACTGATTTACTATTTTTTAGAGATTCTATTTCTTCCTTATAAAATTGTTTTTGTTCAGATTGTATCAAAAAATTTTCAGCTTCGAGTAATTCTTCGGTTGTTACTACGTCTTGCACTTCAATTGATTTTTTCAGCTTCATAATGAATTTCTTTACCCAAACGGTAATTCTCAAAAGTTTCTCTAAATTACTATACTTTGAAATGTTTATGGGATTTTCGAGTTTTTTGACTAAGCACTCGCTCTGAAAAACATCGTTAGGATTTTTTTTGTATTCTAATTCATCTGAGTAAGCGATTTCTTTGTTTTCTGATATTGGCCAACACTCAGGAGGTAAACTTAGCCATTCTGGTCCCTGTAACCAAGTTGTATCATTGATTATCCTAGAGATTTTTGATCCTCGAGAAACTATATCAGCTGGATTGGCAGTACCAGGACAATGATACCAGTTATCAGGTGAGGTCAATTTATGGATCTCTTCAATTCTGTTTCTGACAAAGGGCTTAAATTTTTTAGGGGATCCTTTTATCCAAAAATAGGATATTTTTGAATCTGTCCAGTAATAAGTCGGTACATTCAATTTTAAAGCTTTCAAAATGTTACTACTTAGCTTGGCCGACAACAATGCGGCCATCAATTCAAGCCTTGGCAAGGTAAGCGCTTTCAGTGGAGCAACCCTGTTTTTCGAAGCAACAAAAACTGTTCGAACATTTTCGGTGGTTGTTGCTACACGTAAATAAGCAACCGTACCATAAGCCTTCATGCTTGAATCGGCAAAAATATGTAATTGTAGGTCATAATCATGCCAATTGGTGATGTCAGAAAAATAGTATCTGGGTACTGAAAAGTTTTTCAAATGAGGGAGTTCGTTACACCAGCTACTCCAAACTGTACGTAAATCTTCGAGTAAGGTGACATCCCAATCTAGACCCAAATTCCAAATTTATTGAATTATACATTTTAGTCTTAATGTAAATGGTCCTAGGAATCCAAGTGGATCAAAAATCCTACCTAAAACTTGTAGAATAAATCTTTTGGTGTCTATTCTTCTTGATACGAAATCAACTAAACCTCGAACATCAAAATAAAGTAAATCTTTGGAATTATTCCAAGCGATTCCTAAAACTTTATAAGGGAGATTTTGTTCTCCAAAAGCTTCAGAATTAACTTCTGAAGTTATGCCATTTTCTTTCCATAGTTCACTAAGTGGTAAAGAGTTCGTATGCCATTTGTGTAAATGCATACTTGCATTTTCAAATATATCAATACATTGTAAACTCGTGGATAGGGCTTGATCAATATTTTCATGACTACCTATAACGTCATCGACATATATATTTTCATTTAAAAATTTTACTGTGTCTGGATATTTTTCGGTGTATTTTTTCAAGTGGTGTTTAATTGTTGCAGCCAATAAAAAGGGACTGCTACTAATTCCAAATAACACTCTGGTGAATCTATAAATTTCAAAGGGTTTAGAATTATCAAACAAATCTTGTGAAAATAAAAATCTTGTTACATCACGATCTTTTTCATCTATAATTATTTGTAGAAAAGCTTGTTTTATATCAGTTGTAAAAGCTATGGGATTAAATCTAAACCGTAACAAAACATAAAATATTTCAGGATACAAATTTGGACCTACATGCAGGCAATTATTCAAAGACAGTGAGCCTGTGTCATGAGCAGAGGCATCGAAAACTATGCGTAATCTGCTCGTTGTCCTATCAGTTTTAATTATTTCTCGATGAGGTAAATAAAAAGTTACATTTTGTTTTTCTTCAGGCTCTGTAACTAACTCAATAATACCTTGTTTCAAATAATCTGCTAACACCTCCTTATACTCAAAAAATAATTCAGGGTTTTTAATCAATCTTTGTTTGAGTTTAAAAAATCTATATTCTGCAATTTTCCGATTGTCATTTAAACGTTCCCTTTCAAGCTTCCACGGAAATCGAACTGTATATCGCTTATCATTGTATTTAATTTCTGACTCAAACTGCTTCATAACATTGTTTTCTGAAAAATCTGAATCCTGTTTAGTATTAAAAAGGCCAGATGATTCGATATTCCAGAATTTTTCAATCTGTTCAGAAATAAAATTTTTTTCTACTATTACATTAAATGCTAAGGGCGTATAACTGTCAGTTGTTTTTCCCTGTAGACACCAACCAAAAATGGTGTCGACAGCTACTAATTTTTTATTCAAATGTTTTATATTTCCAGTAACAATCTCATAATAATAGTCAGCACCTATAAGTAATGTAATGGGTTCTTTGGATGTGGGTGTGTCCGCAAGGGTTAAATTTTCAAATTGTTTACTTTTCATCAAATCATTGATTTCAGGTGGGGGGATTTCAGTAGCTGATATTTGATTGGTGACTAGCGCTTCTATATCTAATTTTGAATTAGGTACATTTTTATTTTCAATAGTTAGTTTAACCACTTCAAAGGTTTTTTCAATGGGGTTCTTATTTCCAAATGTAAAAACCGACAATTTTTCTTTTCTTATTGCCTGTAAATTCAATTTATTTGCTATTTCTTCAGATATAAAGGTTCGCATGCTCCCACAATCTAAAAGTAACCTAATTAGAGATTGTTTTCCGTTTGATTTTATTTTTACACAACAAGTTTGTAGAAGAATTTTATTATTTTCTGTAGAGGAAATAGCCGAAATTACTTTTTCACTAGCTTCATTTTCATTACCTTTTAATTCGGGTGTAGTTACTTCTTTTATTAATTTAGATTTTAGGCATATCGTTTGATTATGTCTGCCTGAACAGTTCTTGCAACTAGTTTTAGAGTTACAATTTTTGATAACGTGTTTCCTGCCTAAGCAAAGGTAACATCTTCCTTGAGATTTCAATAAATTTCTTTTAGTGTTTACATCAACAGCCTCACACAAATCAGATGAATGTTTACTATCGTTGCAAAAAATACAATGATCCAGCTGCCTGTCTGAAGTCGATTTCTCATTCGAAATGTTCATAAATTCACAAGTAGATTTAAATTCAGATTTTGTTGTTTGACTCTTGATTTTTGTTTTATTATTTTCAAATGCTTTCATTCTCGAAAAAAAAATGTGTGTTCTCTGCTTTTTATTTCAGCGTGCAGAAAATCTAATAATTTATATATATCTGAATGTGTTAAATTATCTACATTTTGTCTATTATATTCCAAAGCTAATTCTGTCGGTATTAATTTTAAAATTACGGCGATAAGCATGGAGCCATAATTTGCTGGTTCGAGTCCTAATGTGGACAAACATCGAACATTTATTTCTATATCACTGTGCAATTTTTTCAATTTTTGAATTTCGTTAGCCTTATAAACAGGGGATAAATTAAGAAGCTTGTTCAGGTGATGATTAATTATCACGTCTTTTTTACCATAACGCGATTCTAAAACTTTCAATGCTGCGTCATAATTAGCTTCTGATATTTCAAAACCTTCTACAGCATTAGCCGCAGCTCCAGCTAAATAACTCTTCAAGTAATGAAATTTTTCAATTTTCGAAAGCGATTTATTTTCGTGAATTGTATTTTTAAAGGTATTAAAAAATGAAATAAATTGCGTACAGTCGCCATAGAATTTTTGTATATTGAGTTTTGGCAATTTAACAACTGAGTTTTCATAATTAATCACATTCGATTTTAAATCTTGACTGTTATTCAAATCAACATTAACAATTTTTTTGTTTTCGGTTAATTTTTTCTTCACCCGGAATTTTGCAACTGATATTTTATCCACGTAATCATAAACAGAATTGATTTCAGTTTCATAGTCGTCTAACCCTAAAAGGGGCTCAATTTTCTCCTCAACTGACTTCAATAATTCTGCTTTAGTATCTAACTGAATAAATAATTCTTCTAAATTATCAAAATTTATTGGACTATCCTTCATAACATTTTCTATATTATTAATCAGCTTTGTTACTGCTGTTCTCAAAACTGTACGGTTCTTTTTCAACTTTTCTAAATCAGACATTTCGAAATAAATATGAAAAACTTAATCTTACCTTTGCCGTCTTCTTATCACTTACTATGCTCTATTTCCTTATTTGTGTTTTGAAGACATTAATAGGGTAACGAATACTTTTTTTTTTCTTTCTTTCCGGCGTGATGCACCATGAAGTGAATTTTCAAAGACAGTCGAACATCAACTCAAAGAAGGAGGTGCTTTCTGGGATCTTTTCTTTAAATATTTAATGACTATTTACAGATCATGATTATATACATATATACAGCAAGAATTATCAAACACTTGATCCGGTTTTTCGAAATAAGGGAGGCTTAGCCTCATCAACAAACTGTAAAATATTACAGCGATCATGCTTTTTTAAATCACACCATTGCTTCGTATCGTTCCAGCCACAACAAAACAAAGTCGCATTCTAAAGTAGGATGCGCGCGCATCGCGCGCCCTTCGTTGTCATGGGAGCAGAGAAAAAGTTTCTCTTCAAGGTAGTGTGACAGAAACGTTCACAAGCGTTCAACGGCGTCGTTCAAAAAGAAGCCATCAATGAAGAGTTAACCCCTTGACATATCCTTAAACACAAAAGTAATGCGTCTAGAAATACTATTTTTTTATCGGTTGTTATGGCATTCAAATGTAGCTTTGTATCTTGTTCAAAATACTTTATTTGAATAACAAAACGTCAAACATCGTGTTACAACAAAAAATAAATATATTTTATAACTATTATATTAGATGCAAATTATTAATTAAAATTTTGTAATGTAGGAAAATTTTCAAAACAGTTCGGAATGTGCAATGTTCAGCAAAAGATATTATGTTTGGAATATTTTCTTTCTCTTCCCATTTCCATTCTTCTATACTTTGTGATGAATCTGATTCATCACTGCTGGATAAAGATCTTACTCGTTTACGAACATTTCGGAATAAACTACTCTTTTCAGAAATTTCGATCGAACTATTGGCCGCATCTTCATCCTCACTTTCGAAAAATAAATTCGTTTCGGACATATCGTTCGATTATTTTTAACGTTAAAAACTCTAAACTGTGCGGAATTATTAATTTCTTGATATAGAAATGATCTTTGATTGCACTGTAAACAACAACTCGCAGAGGAATGTTGAAGACGTCTAAAACACGTTAATTATTGTTTTGACATAAAAAGCAAATGACGTCTCCCAGACGTCTTCGTATGTCAAGGGGTTAATATTCGCAGATTTCCTGCTTGTGACTCAATAATTACGATTTAAAAAATATTTACTCAAAGAAATCTACATAAATATTTTGATGAAAATTACTCACTTCTGATAAATATTGTCAATTTTCCAACACAAAATTGTAAAGTATACGAACTTACCTTTATAAAAAATCTATTTTTGGACGCCTCCAGACTTTATAACTTTGCAAAATTTACAAAGTTCATTTTAGCAATAACGATGTGAAACTGCTCAAACGATAAATGAAACTTTTTCTATGAAAAAAATAACTCACAAGGAAGGTCTCCTTAAGCGCATACTCAGAATATTTTTTAAAAAATGCTAATGAAACTACTTATGTATGTAAGAAAGGATCAGTCAAATTTAACGGTGGAATCCCAGTAGAAAGTTTGTAAAAAAATAAAATACTTTCGAATATTTGGCGCGAAAAGAATGCGCCAAAATGCCCATTTGGCGAGCAACATTTCCCACGCCAAATGCAAGCGATTTTAATGCATTTTGAAATTGCCAGTTAACCCTTTATGCCCTGACGGTATTTTATGGCACCATTAAAATAACAATAAAATACATTTAATACATCGATTAGTAGTACTATATTTTATAATGAGTTATAAATATTTTACCTTATCTTATTCCAAAAGCATTATTGGTTGAACAGAATAAAAACACTTTAAAAAGGATGATTTCCTTTTCATTTGCATCTCTTCAGCTTATTTGACGTTGAAAGATTGTGGGTAAAAAGTTTCAGTTCGGAATTATTCCAATATGTATATTGTAAAAGCATTATATTTGTACATTTCTTAATTCTATAAAATACTTTAAAAAAAATATTAAATAAAAGATTTGAGTGACGTTATAAATATTGCATAAAATCCCTATAAATTCAGATTTAATTAATTAATTTTAATTGTCAAAATCGTTCTTAAATTTATTATATGACTGTATAAATCTTCTAATGTAGTTTCAAAAATTCACGAAAAAGGCTTTAGACGACCAACATTTTCATGAGTTCATAATTTGGGATATAAGGGTTAAATGGGCATCTAAATGATCAAGCAGTACATAATGGATTTAAACTTAGAAAATGAAACAGTTTTTTGTTTTTTCTATAAGTTTTTTATAATGTATACTAGTTGCGTGTTGCTGAAATTTTCTATTTTACACGATTTTCCTGGCTGAATAAGTTTTAAGTGTATTTTAAAAGTAACTGTTCGATTAAGAAAAGTCTCCTTATACATTTCGATATTAAATAAGTCGTTGTTTCCATGACAACAGTACTGTTCTCTTATTGTCTCCGATACAAATAATATCGAAATGAAATTGACAGAGCTCAGAATCGGAACTTAATAGTTTGAATTAATTTTTGTCCATTAAATTTTGTTCTAAGCCGTAGAAAATATCGTTCAATTTCATTATAGATACATATAAATGTATATGGCAAATCCTTAGTTATAAAAGTGTATTTATTTAAGTTAAACTTACTTAAACAACTTCAGCATGAAAACATTTTTCCTTAAAAAGAATTTGACATAAAAGCGTATTTTTTAAAATTTTGTTCCGTCGCCAACCGTTGATAAATTGACAAATAAACGAAATTATTATTATTATTTTTACGGACACTCTATCAAAGTTCCACCGGAATTTTTTTTATAAAACATACATACTTAGAGGAGAAGATCATTCTGTAATTTTTTTCAGATTTTTCGGAGTATGCATGCATGGAGAACTTCCTTGTCAGTATCGCCGTCCGTTGAGAATTGTATGAACAATTTATATTAACTGCTCCAATCTCCCAAAAAACAGCAGTACATATAAATTGTTTATTATTATCATTTTTTTACAAACGTTCTATCGAAGTTCCGCCGAATTTTTTTTTTAATAAAACATATATACTTACAGGAGAAGATCATTCTGTAATTTTTTTTCTTCAGATTTTTCGAAGTATGCACGCATGGGGAATTTCCTTGTCAGTATCGCCGCCCGTTGAGAATTGTATGAACAATTTATATTACCTGCTGCTATCTTCCAAAAACAGCAGTACATATAAATTGTTTATTATTATCATTTTTTACGGATGCTGTATCGAAGTTCCGCCGGAATTTTTTTTTAAACATGTATACTTTCCGGAGTAGATCATTCTGTGATTTTTTTCAGATTTTTCGGAGTATGCACGCATGGGGAACTTCCTTGTCAGTATCGCCGCCCGTTGAGAATATTATGAACAATTTATATTAACTGCTGCAATCTCCCAAAAACAGCAGTACATATAAATGGTTTATTATTATCATTTTTTACGAACGTTCTATCGAAGTTCCGCCGGAATTTTTTGTATAAAACATATATACTTACAGGAGAAGATCATTCTGTAATTTCTTTCAGATTTTTCGAAGTATGCACGCATGGAGCAATATCGCATTTGCAATTGCCTTGTCAGTATCGCCGCCCGTTGAGAATTGTCTGAACAATTTATATTAATTGCTGTTTCGGGACATAGCAGCAGTAAAAAAAGTCGTAGTTTAAAGCCCACTCTATATACGTAACATCGACTTTAGGGCATGTTGCAGATATGCAACGCGTGAAGAAAAGGGTTAGGTCAAATTTAAAGATGAATTTTATTCACTTGGTTATTTTGATTTCTACGAAATTTATTTTCTACTTTGCATTCGAACCATTCTGCGTCGTATATTTTACTTTCTGAATCTAAAAAGGAACTTATTACCTATATTCTAATAATGACCTGCTTACATGACAATTCCTAAATGGTAAATGCGTCTGCGAATTTCCATGACTAATAATTTGATCTTTTGAATGGGTGTCTGACAGAAGTGCCTAAGTTTAAAATTTTACCGAAGTGAGGAAAAAACTATGAATGTCATTGATTAGCATGTCCTGAGTATAGTTTTACCAGGTGTTCTGATTTACTCCGGATATCTCGATTTTCGGAGGCTCCTACACCTGCCCCGCATAATCACTGCGCTCGAGACGCCAAATATCCCGGTTTTTCATTATGTAGCAAATTCTTTGAAATTTCTTTTCGAACCATTCTATTTATTAGTCTACATCAATTGGAACTTGATACAAGAAAACCTGTAAAGATACAAGTAAAAATTAAATTAAAAAAATCAAAACACCCGACTGCGTAAAAAGCGACCTAATTAATTATTTCTCATCAATGTGAAACTATTTTTTATATTACTTACATATTTTTTTTTTATTACTTGTATTTATGACTTTTAAGTTGTGTATAATTGCTAGTTCCTATCTATAAACACTATTTTGATGAAGTCTATAGATGTCTATGAAGGTTAGAGTTGCAGTAAAGCTAGACATTTTACCTAGACAACTTCCAGGTTGTGTAATATTTAAACGGAGCTTCTGGCTGTAAAATAGTCAATGTAACATCGTCTTCATTTTGAAAGACCAATCCAATGCCTTTCAATATGGTGGGTAATTTTTTTTTTCGTCTCGACCGCCATTTTGTATTTGTAAAAACAAAATCTAGCCTATAACCATCGGACGGTTAAGACGAATAGATATAGACTTCATTCATTAAAATCCATCCAGCCATTGGGACGTTTCGAGAGTATAAAGAAATCCACATACCCAGATACGCGTCAAACTCATAACCCTTCTTGGCAGCCGGGTAAAAACCTGTCTAAAGCGGGTTTTTTTGTCTCTTCCAATGGAATACCTTACACGCCTCCTGCCTAGATGGAAACCTGTCTTAAACGTAATTGAATTCTCTTTGTTTTCGCAAATTTTACTTTACTTTGTTTAGTAAAATCTCTGCGTAAATGGAACCTGTTTATAACGGCATTTTGTTTTAAAGTAAAAATTTCTCTCTACGATAGGAATGGTATACGATTATACCTGCTAAATTAGAATTTCATATCAGTCCTCATCGTTTGCGCTTCCACAGGTTTTGTTGCATGAGACTTTTGTGTTTATTTGATACAATAAATCTGCTAAGACGGAATCGTGAGGGACAAGAAAAATAATCCATTTTAAAGAGACTTTTGTCTTAATAAAGGGTAGGTGTAAGTAAGGTAGAGGGTAATTGTGTAGTTTTTCTACCTTAGAGACAATGAAACTTTTTTGTTTAAGACTGTATTCCATTATAATTACGTTCCGTTTTAATAAGGTTTACTGTATTTTTACGTCCCGATTAAAAAGCCACTGTCCAGCTGTTTATGATACTAGAGCTGCACTGTTAAAAATTTGCAGCATTCTGGCAGGTCATTTGACCGTTTTTTCCGAAAACGGTTACACAACCGTAATTTAACACTATTCCGACCATATTATTGGCCATTTTATGGTCGGAATATAGTTAAACTATGGTTATGAAACCGTTTTTTCAAAAAAACGGTCGAATGACCTGCCAGAATGCTGCAAAATTTTTAACAGTGTGGCAACACTAAAAATAATTTATTAAGTATATACACAACAAAATCGCGTAATACATCTAAATTACATATGCACACTTCACAGAGGGGCAGTGCACGCCCCACAACACAGACATAAAATCACGGGACTCTTCTTGAGGCCGGGCAGGTCGTCCCCCGCTGAGCAGCAGTGTTCATGTTATGGAATGATCTCCAACAGTAGAAAGTCCACCGAAAGCTCCTGGCCGTGAGGATTTTCCATTCGGTACGTCGGAGCAGATGGAACGACGAGAAGAATCTGAACGAGTCAAAACTGGCAGCACCTCTCCAATTGAGTGTCAAGCTGGTGAAAAAGACACCATTAGGCCGCAGAGGCTGAAGTTGCGGTCTCAGGACCGAGTATTTCTCCACTTTGGCCGTATGAGCCGCAGTGAGAGAAAACTGGTCATTTATTATCTGGGTGTCAATTACCAGAGTATGGTTGTTACAGTAAGCGACAAGATCGGGTTTTAGCTTCCTCCCGTCGGGCAAACGGAAGATGGGCTCTTGATTTACTAGGTATCCTTTTTGCTCAAGAGAGCGGGTTAGATATTGACAAACAGCATTATGGCGTTTTATTCTCGCTCCATGAGTCGAGTAGCACTGTTGTACGATATGGTTGAGTGTTTCTGGGACCCGGCAACCGCGTGAACAGAGATGCATAGCATCTCGTCCCCGGGTGGCACGGGCCTTACTGTAAAGGGTATTATATCTGATATTTACTGCATTGATGAATTCCGTGCCCGACATAAGGGAGGAGCCGTCAGTGAACCAAGCCGATGCGGCAGGTACGGCACTGGTTTGACGCAGGCCAGTACCATCGCATCGGCGATGCAGGTCTCGCCTGAAGAAAGAGTCGATTCTGACCTTAGATGTTAAACGGCTCCCGTCTGGGGCCATGGTCAACTGAAGGATTCTCTCCTGATGGGCTGAGAGACGACGCAGGGCCATCACTGGGACCGTCCACCTGAGACAGGGGATGCCCATTCCGCCATCTTTCACGCGAGCGTGAAAAGCACTCGAAGGGACATCATGAGGCAGGTGGAACAACTCCCTGACAAACCTGCGCACCTTCAAATCTATCTTCTTCAGGTGACCCGCATAAAAACGTCCCAAAACAAGTTGGTGGTAGTACCTTGGCAGTAGCATGTTCCGCAAACAGAAGTATTTCTGTTGCGGCTTCAGTGGGGCACGTTTGAGGACCAAAAGGTCCTCACCCACAGGGGGATTTGAAAAGATCCTCCCATTAGGTGTCAGTGCTACTCCAAGGTACGTGAAGGACTCATCCCACCCTAAAGATCTTAAAGGGGTGGCACCAACAAAGAACTTTTGTTCACTATCAAAGATGACTTTCTTGGATTTCTTATTAGAAAGCCATGTAAAAGAGAAGGACTTATCGCAATTTATCTCGAGCCCTGTTGATGGAAAAAGAGCGTTCAAGATGTTGAGAAGCTCTTGCAGACAGTTGGTGTCCCGAGCCACATGACAGTGAACATCTAGTGCAACTACGCCCATCTCCCCCCCCCCCTACCCACGCACATACATCCAGGGGCGGTGCAACCATCGGGCAAACGGGGGTGGTTGCTTGGGGCCCCGCGCTAGTTGGAGTCTTGTTAGGGGCCCTGATCGTCTCTATATACAATTCGTAAGAACGTTACCCTGTGTAAAATAATGATGCTATTGTTCTAAATTTGCCTTTAAATGTTCTTTCGCGAAAAAAAGTTAGTAGTAACTTTATTTCTTACAATCAAAATTGTTATCATTGTCGAAAATTGTATCGATGAGTAGATCCTGAAAGTAACTGTAAACGCAACAAAATTAAATATTTAAAATATTCTAAAAGTTAGAAAATTTTAAGAAATGAAAAATTATTATGCACATTACATCTGAAAGAATTTAAATATGTTAATTTTCATACATTTCATATTCTATATTATAAATTATTCTATGATACATACATTTTTTTAAATGATTTTTATTAGTCAAATATTGCAGTCAGAAACGTAGGGCCCAGCCACACACACACACACACACACATTTTTCGAGCAAAAAAATCTGGTTGAGTGGTTAGAGAAAGAAGTAATATTTTTAGTTTATTGTTTTATTTTTTTTTTTTAAGTAGACAAAGTTATAAATTATGAAATTGCAATTTTTAACACTGGGTAATCATCATTCCACATAGGCCTTTTTCCAACAAAATATAGAACTATCCAAAAAATATGTCACATCGGTCCTTCTTCCACATTGCAAAAAAAAAAAAAAAAAAAAAAAAAAAAAACCGACATTTTTACAGCACAAAGTACTGTTCATCTTGCGCTCAAACTCGATCACTTTCGAATGTGCTGTAGCTTTCTTTGGTTTCTTGACTATATAAACTTGAAAAATAACAGTAGGTGCGTAAAATTAACAGCACAATGTGCTGGCAATTCGGACGCGAGCAGTTTGTGCTGGCAAATCTACAATGTTTTTTTTTTTTTTTTTTTTTTTTTTTTTTTTTTAACAGTGCAAGTACAATTCTTGTATAATATGCATATGTCGTAGGCTAATTGAGAAATCAGGCTCTTTGCAAAGAGCCGGGCTAATTGGAGAATCATCTCCCTTTTTCCAATTAGCCTGATATTTTTCAGGCTTTTTGCAAAGAGCCTAAAAAGCCTTAGGCTAATTGAAAAATGACCACTTATTATCCAATGAGGGTGATTTTTTTGGTCTTATTAACCCATAACCTGACCAGAACCCGAAAAATAAATTATAACAGACCGTAATACCGAGATCCGAGCAAGACAAAATAATTTCAGTCTGCGTGCAACCCGACCCGAACCTGAAAGTTCCATTTGAAAAAAACCGAAATCTGTCCCGAACCAAATCCGATAAACGACAAAAATATTCTAAAGCACCATAACCCGATCACAGTAAGACAAAATAATTTCCTTGGACACGCAACCCGAACCGAACCTAAAAATTCCATTAGAAAAAACCCGTAATCTGACATGAACCAAATCTGAACCCGACAAAAATATTCCAAAGAAAAATAATCCGATCCGAGCAAGACAAAATAATTTCCGTGACACACAACCCGATCCGAACCTAAAAATTTTGTTTGAAAAAAATCCGAAATATGACCCGAACCAAATATGATAACCGACAATAATATTCTAAAGCACCATAAGTCGATCCGAGCAAGACAAAATAATTTCTTTGGACACGCAACCCGAACCGAACGTAAAAATTTCATTTGAAAAAAAACCGGAAATCTGACATGAACCAAATCTGAACACGATAAAAATATTTCAGTGAAACATAATCCGATCCGAGCAAGATAAAATAATTTCCGTGGACACGCAACCCAATCCGAACCTAAAAATTTTGTTTGAAAAAAAATCGAAATGTGACCCGATCCAAATACGATAACCGATAAAAATATTTTAAAGAATCATAACTCAATCCGAGTAAGATAAAATAATTTCCCTGGACACGCAACCCGAACCGAACCTAAAAATTTCATTTGAAAAAAAACCTGAAATCTGACATGAACCAAATTTGAACCCGACCAAAATATTCCAAAAATCCATAGCGGATCCGAACAAGACAAATTATTCCCGTGGACACGCAACGCGACCAGAACCTAATAATTCCATTTGAAGTCAACCTGAAACCCAACCCGAACAAAATCTTAACCCGACAAAAATATTCCAAAGAACTATAACCAGATGCGAGCATGACAAAATAATTTCCGTCGACCGGCAACCCGATCCGAACCTGAAAGTTCTAATTGAACTCAATCCGAAACCTAGTTGTGATCGGTTTTCGGGTTGACTTCAAATGGATCCTTTAAGTTCGGATCCAGTTGCGTGTCTACATAAATAACTTTGTCTTGCTCGGATCGGGTTACGGTTCTTTAAAATAATTTTGTAATTTTCAGATCGCGTTCTCGTCGGGTTTCAGGTTGACTTTATATGGAATTTTCAGATTCTAATCGTATTGCGTGTAAACGGAAATTAATTTTCCTTGCTCGTATCGGGGTAAGGCCTGATGTATTTTTATTTCGGGTACTGTTCGGGTTAACTTAAAGTAGAACTTTCAGGTTCGGATCGGGTTGCACGCCGACGGAAATTATTTTGTCTTGCTCAGATCCGGTTATGGATCTTTGGAATATTTTTGTCGGATTTAGATTTGGTTTTGGTCAGATTTGAGTTTTTTTTTTCGAATGGAATTTTTAAGTTCGGGTCGGGTTGCGTGTCAACGAAAATTATTTTGTCTTCCTCGGATCGGGTTATGATTTTTTAGAATATTTTTGTCGGTTATCATATTTGGTACGGGTCATGCTTCAGGTTTTTTTCAAACTAAATTTTTAGGTTCGGATCGAGATGCATGTCCCCAGAAATTATTTTGTTTTGCTCGGATCGGGTTATGGTTCTTTAGAATATTTTTGTCGGGTTCAATTTCGGTTCGTGTCAGATTTTGCGTTTTTTCTAATGGAACTTTTAGGTTCGGGTCGTGTTGCGTGTCCACAGAAATTATTTTGTCTTGCTCGTATCGGGTTATGGTTCTTGGGGATATTTTTGTCGGATTCGAATTTGGTTCGGGTCAGATTTCAGGTTTTTTTCAAATGGAATTTTTAGGTTCGGTTCGGGTTGCGTGTCCAAGGAAATTATTTTGTCTTGCTCGGATCGGGTTATGTTTCTTTGGAATATTTTTGTCGGATTCAGATTTGGTTCATGTCAGATTTCAGGTTTTTTCTAATAGAATTTTTAAGTTCGGGTATGGTTGCGTATTCACGGAAATTATTTTGTCTTGCTCGGATCGGGTTATGGTTCTTCGGAATATTTTTGTTGGGTTCAGATTTGATTCATGTCAGATTTCGGGTTTTATCTAATGGAATTTTTAGGTTCGGGTCTGGTTGCGTGTTCACGGAAATTATTTTGTCTTACTCGGATCTGGTTATGGTGCTTTAGAATATTTTTGTCGTGTATCAGATTTGGTTCGGGTCAGATTTCGGGTTTTTTCAATTTGAACTTACAGGTTCGGGTCGGGTTGCATGTATACTGAAATTATTTTGTCTTGCTCGGATCGGGGTACGGTCTGTTGTAATTTAATTTTTGGGTTCGGGTCGGGTTATGGCTTAATAAGTCTAAAAAAATCACCCTGATTGAATAATAAGTGCTCATTTTTCAATTAGCCAAACGCTTTCTAGACTCTTGGCAATAAGCCTGAAAAATATCAGGCTAATTGGAAAAAGGGAGATGATTTTCCAATTAGACCGGCTCTTTGCAAAGAGCCTGATTTCTCAATTAGCCTACGACACATACACAAAGTCTCGATTCTTCAGCATCATTTCATCCAATCAAAGCCAATATTTATCTCCCGGTAAAAAAATGCTATGAATATTAGCCGGTTAAAATAAGCATCCTTAATCTTATTGCAAAATTTTTAAAAGTGTTAGTAAACTAGTCGGATGTGCCAAACCCAAAACTTTCTTTTTTCTCATACATGTTAATATTTAAAAAGCTGTTATACATGTTAATATGTCAGTGTTATTACTTAAATACTACGCCAACTTCGATTTTCATCTTAAGTTTTTGCTTCATTTTACTAATCGGAGTAAAAACGAGTTAATCTCGATCATAATACTTATTAAAATCAATATTGTTAGCTAGTCTGTTGAAGTCAGCTGCTTGAGGATTGTCAGGTTAGCTGGATATGAATTGACAGTCGTTGAATGAATAGCTGATGTACAAAGGAACTATGAAACTAGTATGTTGTGGCCATCACAAAACTTTCTTCTATCTCAAACATGTCAATACTTCAAAATTCGCTATCACAGTGCCAAATTAAATTGCAATCTATGCTCATCATGAGAATTCTAAAAAGATGAAATTCCGCGCATTAGTTCTCGAGTATGACTGTCGCTGAAATCGTGTAAATCCAACAAAATGCAGCATAGCAGCGCCACCTATTGGGTTATTTACACCAGAACCTAATTATTATCAACTTATGTCAACGTCTAACTGAATATGAAGTTTGATGAAAATTCGTGCATTAGTTCTTGAGATAGAGCTATTGCGCAAATCAGGACAAATGCAGCATAGCGGCGCCGCCTGTTGAGCGATTTACGCCAACACATAATCAGCAGCAATATTAATCAAGTTATACTTAAATCTGAAGTTTAAAGAAAATTAGTGCATTAGTTCTTGAGATAGAGGTATTGAGGAAATAGTGCAAAACGCAGCACAGCAGCGCCACCTATTGGTGATTTACACCAACACGTAGTCAGCATCATTTCATATCAAAGAGTAACTGAATCTGAAGTTTGATGAAAATGTGTTCATTAGTTCTTGAGAAAGAGCTATTGCAAAAATCGTGTAAATCCTGTAAAATGCAGCATAGCACCGCCCCCTGTTGGGCGATTTACATCAAAACGTAAACAGCATTCACTCATGTCAAGGATTAACGGAAACTGAAGATTTATGAAAATACGTGCATTAGTTCTTGAGATACAGCTATTGCGGAAATCGGGGAAAATGCAACATAGCAGCGCCACCTGTTGAGCGATTTACACCAAAAATCATCTTGAGAATGTCATCGTCTGAGCGATGAAACATGTCGATCTGAATAAAGGTACAGTAAAACCTCTTTAAAGCGACCACGTTCCGTTCCAATAAAAATTGATCGCTCCGAGAAGTGGTCTGTTAATGGAGGTCATGTTTAAATCTAGATTTTAATTGTTAAAAAAGGGTTACAATTAATGTTACTAAAATTTATTTTTCACATTAGAAAAAAATGTGAAAATTTAACTATCAAAACAAAAGTTAATTACATAAGTTAATGACTGCAGAGTTAAAAAAATTAATACATTTTCGTTTGCTTTGATTTTACGGTTTTATCTTCTATAACTTTTATTTCGAAATTCAGTAAATAAATGCAATTTCTTTTCTTTTCTTTTTTTTTTTTGGACGGGATCAAATAATGACGGTTTCATTAATTTATCTAGTTCTTTGAAAAATTCCTGACAGAATAGAGCAAGGGAATTTATTGGCCGCCATTCTTAATTCGTCATCAGAGTTAAATTCATTGTCTAAAAGGCACAAAGTTGTTGAAACACTTAAAAGTTACCGGAATAAAAAAAAATCTAACCTTACTTTAGAAATTTGATGAATAATGTGCTCTCCGGAATTATTTTTCTAATAAAACCTTCTTCAAGAGATCAGGAAAAAATGGAATTTGTTTCATTTTCTTCAAAGAAATGGGTCGCTCATGGAAGGAGTTGAACTGGTATGGTCTCTGAATGGAGGTAAACTTAGCATTGAGCCTATGGGAATAAATTTCGTTCCATGAAAAAATGGTTGTTCAGGGAGGTGGTCGCACAGGGAGGTTTCACTGTATTATGTATTATTTATATATATATATATGAGGCATTCTCACATGATTTTGACTTTTAAGTCCCTGAATAATAATTTTTATTTTAGAACATATTCCTTTTTTTTTTTGTCTTATATTAGAAAACATTCCACTGCACGACTGTATAACGATATTAAAGAGATAAATAAGTTTTGGACGATGTTGGGGGTCCGAATCTATGAATTCCTTACCGCCCCGTGCCCCTGATACTGATTTTTAAGTTTGGAGATGTCTGTAAAAATTATTTCAATAAAAGTAATTCAGTGTAATTTTCTCCGAAACTGGGACTATTGTTTTATATAAATATGTCGCAAAAAATTTAACTGCACACATTTTTAAGGTAGTTATTATTTTTTGAATTCTGTCCCTGGATTTTAGATTCCTTACCGTCTCTCTTGCTAAAATTATACAGAAAATCCCTTCAGATGCAACCACAGAATTTTTTTCAACTTTTCTCATGCAGAAGTATGCTAGAGAAAAAATGGCTGTGATTCTTTGACAATACATTTGCTGTAGAATTTAAATCGACATTTAAATATCAATTTCAAGCATTGTGGCTTTATTGGTAGTCTTACTGTCCCCAAGGTTTATTCCTGCACTTTCCAAGGTAAATTAGAACTTTTTTTATTATTTGATCCAATGTAAATAACCGTTTCTAAAAATCGATGAACATTGTAGCTATCACTTAGTTTTAACATGATTTGCCTAAAAATAGGTAGTGATTTTCCTTACCGCCCCTTCCTAAGACAATGTTATACCAAAATGTATTGCTAAAAATACCACATTGTTATTATTTCTCATTTAAATGTTCTATGGGTACTATGCAAATTCATTATAAGTAAAGATTTAGAAGAAAATTAAAAGTTAGAGGGGTAAAATGTCAAGGGGACGGTAAGGAAATTAAACACACAAGTTTAACTTAAATCCCAGTTAAATTAAAAAAAAAATCGTCACTGCTCACCATTTTTTCTTTATTTTGAATCACTAAGGCATTCGTCTATAAGTTTAAAATGTTATTTTATAAGTTTTAATTTCGACAGATTTTTTCCCCTGAAAGTTAAAACTTTGTGAGAATGTCTCATATACAGTGGTGGCCAAAGTTGTGCACACTTTTAGGTAGCATTCATTACGAAAAGTAAAAAGCTACCTATTGCAGACGTCCGAAGGAAAACCCTTCGGAAAATTTTGCTACATTTTCGTCGATCATGACCCCCAGATGCCGAAACTATCTCTATTGAAATGCTGACTGATATTTATTACTATATATATGTGTGTGTGTGTACCCATATATAACCATTATATAATTAAGTGCGAAGCGGTCTGTGAGACCGCTGCATAGAAAGATGAATAAAAGGCACTATTAACTCATAGAATGGTGTTTTTGTACTAAACTTTTTGTATAGGACTGTTATAATTAAAATTCATCTATTCAAAAGTATCTGGTGATAATACTAACGTGCCAAACGGAACAAAATATCGGTAGTGTTTGTAGTTAAACTGAAAATTGCAACTTAAACTATAAAAATTGAAAAAACTCGCGGTCTGAGAGACTGGTAACATCAGTTAAAGGTTAATAATATATATATACAGTCGGACCTCTATTTAACGAACCTCTATTTTACGAATTTCTCTATTTTGCGAACTTTTACTTGGAACCAAGAACATTTTGTAAATTTCTTCGTAAAATAACCTCCAAATAGCGAAGTGTATTCTCTATTTAACGAACTTTTCCTTGGGATCTAAATTTTTCTTTCTCCCTATTTCTTAAAATATTACTGGAGATTTCAAACTTATTCTTTCTTTTAACACATTTTATGATGATCAATGACCATGAACAGGTCTTACCAGGCACCTAACTCACCGAGAGCAGTAAAATCGTTGGGATTCTTTGCTTTCCATCCAAGAAGAGCAAACTTTCAGTATCCCCTTTTAACCCTCAATGGAACTGCCCCGTGTCCTTAAACTATAGTTTCCCGTTTTCTAGATTGTTGATCATGATCAATAGTGTTGGTAATTTCGGTTCCTTGTAGCTCGAAAATGTCAAAGCGAAAGTGCTTGAGCATCAAAGAAGAAAAAAATATTATTGATGAGGTGGACAAAGGCATGAAGAAAAAGAATACTGCTTTAAAAGTTGGTATTCCTCCAAACAGCTTATCAACTATAATAAAAAATCGTGATTTTAATGTAAAATTACTTTTTCAACTGAAAATACAATGTATTTCCAGACAATATTTTGTTTCCTTCTTATTTCCCTTGCAGGTTTCTTTTTGATGAGTAAAATAAGCAAAACAAATAGATATAATTTATATAAAAAAAATGTGTCTAATTACATTTTTTTTAAATTATATTTAGTGTTTATGGAATTAAAATGTGTTTTACGTAGTTTAAAGTATTTTAAAGGGTGACTCTCTATTTAACGAATTTTCCACATAACGAACTTTTTTTCGGGATTTAACGACTTCGTTAAATAAAGGTCCGACTGTATATCTGAATTTTGTCATGCTGTAACTCTCGAATTTTTTAACCTATTTGGATGAGATTTTTCATGTGCATAGTCTCGATGTTCATAGTCTAATGTCTCGACCGAGATGTTAGCCAGCTTCATCCGCCATCTTGTTTCAAAATGGAGGCCATTTGAGTTTTTGAATTTTTTTTAAAGTTTTCTAACATTGTATACTTATATAAAATGTTACGTTTCCACAAAATGCAAACTCTTATGCATAATTTTAAACAGAATGTTAGAAACATTAAAAGATATCTTAAAGAGTTACACAGTGTAAGTTAACGACATAGGTCATTTTAAAAAGAATGTTAGGAAAACTAAAAATTTCAAAAAGTGTCCACAAAATTCAAATCGCCGCCATTTTGAAACAAGATGGCTGATGAAGCTGGCCAACAAACTCGGTTGAGATATTAGTATGTACTATGCATATGAAAAATTTCATCCAAATCGGTTAAAAAATTCAGATATAAATATATATACAGTGAACTCTCTGTAAGGGCCACCTGCCGTTCCCTTGAAAATTGGCCCTTATGAGGGGTGGCCCTTGGATAGGGGTGACAAAAAAACAACAACTAAAATAAGGAAATCAGAACCTATGTAGCTTAAAAAAACTGTTTATTAACATTTTCAAACTCTATACATGATTGAAAAAATTTTCTACTGAAGTTTGTTTACTTTCCATATTTTTTTCACAGACAATTTTGGTTTCTAATGATTCTTTGACTTTATGGAACAAATTATTTAAATTTGCATCATTTATTAATGCCTTAGATTGAGGTATTAGTTTATTTATTTCTGTTAGCATTTCCTAACAGGTGTATAAATTGTGCTTCAATATGCATTCACAGTTTTAGTAAATTTAGAATAAGTTTTCCAGATAGCCTGTTATCCTTTGTATGACCACAACAAAGGGTCAGGTTTCCCCTCCAACCCAACCCCAACAGGTTGAAAGATCAAACAAAGTGTGAGGAACACTTGTTTATCTCACTTATGGAAAAGTTTGTGGTCCTTCATTGTGTTACTAAATCCTCCCCATCACCCCCCACCTTCTTTTCAGTTGCAAGTGCAGTTGTTTGCTGAACTCTTTTCTTTTGGTTCAGGAATTCAATACACCTGTTTAGGATCTAAGGCACATGTGAAATAAAAATGGCCTTTATGAGGGTTAAATGCGGCCCCTAATAGGAGTAAATTTAACATTATGTTTATGGGAAAATTTTTCATTCATAAAAATATCGGCCCTTAATAGAGGTGGCCCTTGAATAGGGGTGGCCCTTAAAAGAAGTTTCAGTGTATATATATGGATACATATACATATATAGTATATAAATAATATCAAGCAGGACGGTCGTTCTGCCAAGCCAAGCTGAAAAAAAAAATGCTAAACTCGCCAAACAAACAAACGCCAAGAATAAAACGCAAGACACCGTAACTGCTTATTATACTGAAGGCAACTTCTCCATGTTAAATCGACCAAATATGGCAGCGTAAAATTTCCCATATCAAAAGAACCAAACATTGCAGAAAAATAAAACCAAAACCAGAAGGACCTAATCAAGAAGATCTTCAATTTGAGATCAAATGCAGCCTCATAAATTAATTATAAACAGAGATATAGATTTTTTAAAATAACGTCAAGATACTGAAAATGACAGATTTCTTTTCTTCGTCACACCTTATGTTTCAATCGAGGTAGAGACTTAAATAATGGACAGAAAAAAGTAAGGATTGATTTTTTGGACAGATATTTACTCAATCTACTTGCTTTTATAAAATTCAGCTTCAAAAACATAAATTTTCTATTCTTAATTATCGAAAAACTGTTAATTAATTCTAAAGTTTACAAATTATGCCAAATAGCGATAAACCCGCCAAAACATTTTAGAAATCTTATACTTTTCTTTTATATTATCCTTTTGCATTGATTTCATCGAAGAAAACTATGGCTGAGATTCAGATAGTTTTTTCGCTGTTAGCGAAATGAGTTTGACCAATCAGAAGCCTGCATGTTTGAGAATATTTACTGTTTCTTGATCCCGGCCTATGTCATGAAAGTTTTGAGTCATTTTTTTAGTGCCATGGATGAAGAGGTTCTGCCTTTTTTCCTCGTGGAGGAAGGTTGTTCCAAGGAAATAACGCCATTTTGAGATCATTTGAGGTCATGCTGGCAAAAGCCGTAGCGAATACCTCATAGCTTAAATAACTAAATAACCATGGATGAAGTGCGATGTTTGTAGAAATCTAGGCCAGGATCCAGATAGATTTTTCGCTGTTAGCGAAACGAGATTCACCAATCAATAGCCTGCATTGCTGCAAATAGCGAAAAGTTCGCAAAAGTGCAAGCTTCTGATTGATGAATCTTGTTTCGCTAACAGCGAAAAATCTATCTAGATTGCGGCCAATTATTTTGAACACAATTTTGCATTTCCACATTCAGGAAGGGTATTGATGTCATAAGTACAGTGCATATTCGAAACTATTTAAGGCATTGATTCTGAACTCCTTTGCTATAATACATTTCAATATTAAAGAAGTTGTTGTTTCAATAGTTTTAGTACTTTTCTCTATTGCTCACTCTAAAACACAAATATCAAAATTTAACCAACAGCGCTCAGAAACTATAGCGCCTAGAATATATAGTGTTGAAATCGGCTAACCCTGTTATACTTAAAAAAGCGCTAAAATATTGTATCCCTTAAATGTGCAATGATACTGCTGCAATATGCAGATAGCAGCGACATCTGCAGGATATTTTCTACAACTGCAAGAAATTGCTAGTCTATGCAATGTAATAATAGTAATACGAAAATCCCGCAGATGTCGCTGCGATCGACACTTGAAATTTTAGCAGTATCGTCGCACATTTAAGGGATACAAATTTTTAGAACTGTTTGGATAGCATATTTCCACACAGGGTATTCTAGGCGCTGTATCAGAAACAACACCATAACAGAGAGCCTTTATACATAAGAGTGGTGATATATGCACAGGAGGCATGCTTATTTCATGTTTTTGTCGAAAGTACACTGTTAAAAATATCGTGAAAAATTACCTCTGTTTTTAAAGGCTATCTATTTTCTGACCAATGAGAACACTCCATAGGCGTTTATGAAGCGTTCTCATTTGTCAGAAAATAAATAGCCTTTAAAAACAGAGGTAATTTTTCACGATATTTTTAACAGTGTACGGCAATCAGCTTTCTTGAATAGAGGATATTCAATCTACGTTATGATCACATGGTCAAGGCAAGAACGTCTAGCGTAAAGAAGGGAAGGTTCCGTCTACGTAATGTAAATCCCCGCTAGCCAATGAAACAGTTCATGGGAGAAAGCAGTAGTGTTAAAAATATCGTGAGCAGTAGTAGTCTGTTAAAAATATCGTGAAAAATTATCTCTGTTTTTAAAGGCTATCTATATTCTGACCAATGAGAACTCTTCATAGGCGTTTATGTAGCGTTCTCATTGGTCAGAAAATAGAGAACCTTTAAGAACAGAGGTAATTTTTCACGATATTTTTTACAGTGTAGTTTCCTGTTTCCCTTCTTATCAGTTAGAAATTCTTTGGGTAAATTACCGGTACCACGTGACTTTTTCAGCCTCGAACCCATATTTGGAATATCCTCCATTAGAAGATACGCGCATGGACGATCTCTATTAGACTAGGGAAATAATTCAACATGCATTAGCCTGACGATAACGGCATGCTCACAAAGAACTTTAACGATTTGTTTTTATCACTTTTACCAATAAACATTTATTGGTATGTCGCTACATAGTTTTAGAGAAACACTTGTTCCTAATGGAGGATATTCCAAATCTGGGTTCGAGGCTGAAAAAAGTCACGTGATACCGGTAATTTACCCAAGGAACTTCTAACTGATAAAAAGGGAAGATACTACTGCTTTTCCTCATGAACTGTTTCATTAGCTAATATTACACGTCTACGGAGCCTTCCCTTCTTTACGCTAGAAGTTTTTACCTTGATCACGTGATCAAAACGTTATGGAATATCCTCCATTAGATCCCGACCTTAATGTATCAAAATACAGAGTTTGCTTTCTGTACTATTCCTGAGCTCAGTTATAGCGTCTAGAAATATAGGTCGGGATCCAGGTACAATTTTGCAAACAGTGAAAAGTTAGCAAAAATTCTGGCTTCTGATTGGTCAATCTCGTTATGATAATACAGAAAAATCTACCTAGATCACGGTCATAGTGAGGAAACCTGCTATTCCAGTAATGCTTTAAAAAGTGCTAAAAATTGAATCCCATAAATATTGAAAAATACTGAATGACAAATGTCGATAGGAGCAACATTTTCTAGATCTTCTCTGAGCGAAACGTTTTCTTTTGAAATAGTTACGTTGGAATTACCATATGTCGCTGTAATCGACATTCGTCGTTCAGCCTCGTTCAACATTTATGGGATACAATTTTTTAGCACCTTTTTAATAAGCCGATTTTTAAACTATATCTTCTAGAAACTATAGCTCCGTTATAGCGTCTAGATTATATGTTGTAGAAATCGACTATCCCAGCAATACTTAAAAAAGCGCGGAATTATTGAATCCCTTAAATGTACAACGATGTCGAATTCCAAACAGTCATTTGCATCGACATGTGCAGGATATTTTTTAAAGAAGAAAGAGACATGTGTAATGCACCGCTACAGCGTCTAGAATACATAATGTGGAAATTTGTTATCCAAGAACCGCTAAAAAGTGTATCCCTTAAATGTGCACTGACGCTGAAATCCAGAGAGATAATCGCAGCAACATCTGCGATATATTTTCAAATTTCAAAGTAAACATCGTATTATTACAACGGGTTTGACGCCAAGCACACAGGTCAGATGTATGTTAATAAAACGTAAAAAAAATGTTACAGCGTCTAGACTAAATTGTCTTGGAGTTTTGGGAAATATCCTGCAGATATCGCTGTAATCGACAGATTGGATTTTCACACTATATATTCTAGACGCTGTAGCACCGCGGTAGCCTGTCTTTTTCGTTTGCCTCGAAATAGATATAGATGACGTCATTTTAGGCTGTTCGAGGCTAACGAAAAAAGACAGGCTACCGCGGTGGGTCCGATTCTTCTTTTTTTACGGATCGCTGGAGTCACGTGATGCTCGAATGCACCAATGAAGGTGTGCGAAAAGAGCGTCACGTGACTCCAGCGGTCTGTAAAAAAAGAAGAATCGGACGTACCGCGGTAGCCTGTCTTTCTCGTTAGCCTCGAGGCTGTTCCTAAAGTGTGGCCAGCTCATCACGTCACACGGAGTTGATTATCTGTACACGGCAATGGACACAAAAAAAATCGGCGAACCGCTTTGTACTAATCATCGTGTAAAGATGATCCAACTCCGTGTGACTTTTAAACGTCATGAACTGGCCTATTATGTCATTGGTCACGCGAACACCCTCCCCCTTGCGTCCGCCATATATAGCGGCATCTTGCACTGCAGACTGCTAAATGGGCTGCTATCGGTCAAAATCAAGAGAGAAAAGGGCAGAAGTGGGGGAAAAAACTCGTTTTTTTTTTGGTATTTAGTTTTTCACACGGGAAGGATGACATGTCTGCTCCTCTCCTTTCATAGCTTCATGATGGTGAAATAAACCAACGCCCTTTAGATATTTGAGTAAGTCTTGACACGCGTCACGAAAACATCACACAAAGCAGGCAAAGCAAAGGAACAAAATCATTCATTGGCTCGTGGATATGAACGAGCCAATGAATGATTTTTCTTCTTTGTTTTGCCTGCTTTGTGTGATATTTTCCTGACGCGTGTCAAGGCTTTCTCGAATATTTAAAGGACGTTGAATAGGTCGGGATCAAGATAGATTTTACGCTATTAGCGAGATGAGATTGATCAATCAGAAGCCTGCATTTTTGAAAACTATTTTATGTTTGCAGTAAACACCGAAAAGCCTGCAAGAATGGAGGCTACAGATTGGTCAATCTAATTTTACTAACAGAGAAAAATTAATCTGGATCCCGGACATTAACTTTGGTTGGTTAAGACAATTTTGAATAAAATCAAATCAGAAAGCCAATGTTTTTTTAACTTTTCTGGTTAGTTTAATCGAAATCTTCCACGTCTATTACTGAAAACTGAGTTACTGTACTTTGGACAAAAACTTGAATATGAGTACACGACTTGTGCATATGTCACCACTCTTACATATACTCTGTTATGAGCATGATTCTAAGCGCAGCTGGTTAAATTTGAGTATCTGGGTATTAGAGAAAGCAATAGTGGCCCACCGTGGCTGAGTGGATAAGGCATCACGCCGCTAATCGCTTGAGAGCGTAGGTGGGGGCGGGTTCGAATCCCGCCGTGATCCCCACGTGATCTGATATATATGTGTTCAATAAAACAAACAAACAAGCAATAGTGAAAGGTACAGTTGCCATGGAAACAACGACTTCTTTAATTCGTATAGAAAATTCATGAATAGTTGTAAATGACTTAAGTTTAAAATGTAGGCAAATGCTCTGAAAATATCAATGGCTTCCATGTAGTATTTTACAAAAGTAATTTAATATATTCACATGATGTATAATTTGATGCAACTCTTAGCTAATGAAAATTCTGCAACAAGACTTATGTAGGTAGATCTTTCCAATGATTAATTCAGAATTCTAAGAACAAAACGAAGTTCTTAAGCGCTCTTCCTCCCCTCATCCCCCCCTCAAAAAAAAGAAATACGATAGAAAGATATAAGTATTTGGATAACTTCAGTATTTCTGTGATCTTTTGTCAGAGTTTAGAAAAGGTGTCTGGGTATTAAAAGAAACAAACAGATTTGACGAACGATAAAACTATAGATTTCAAGCAATTTTTAACTGGAAAAAATTTAATTCTAATGTTTATGCGGCTTTAATAATAGACTATTAAAGATAATCAATTTACGGGAATTTTTATACTAAATTATATTCTCACATTTATGCAAATAGGTATGAATAAACAGACTTGAGTAAAATTACATATTTATTCTTTCTTCTCTATAACACGATCTAAATGAAGATGAAGTTATATGTACAGTTTATATCTTTAAATTTTTAGATTTTTTTATCAAAAATGTTTCATCATCATGTCTAGAATTGTTGATTTACTTCTTTAGACAGATCTTCGATTCTTTAGATGCCTGCGGGGCTTCATTCTCGGACTATCCGTAGGTATTTGTAAAGGTAAATTTATTTTGCAAAACCGTCAGCAAAAAAAAGTTAGAACAAACAATTAACTGACAGACTAACTGTAAATATATATTTTATTTTGACTCTATTTGATTTTTACTAAATTTTCATCCTTCATAGAAAATTTTAAGGAGATATAAATTGAGAAAGACTGATACTTTGAAAGAAGAAATTGACTTTCATTACTTTTAAATTATTAATTACACTAAAAAATGAATGATAGGTAAACAAAATGTATACTATTGTGTTTGTTCCCTGCTTATAACGGCTAAAAGGACTAATTTTAGCGAGTAGAATTATTTCAATTATATGTAATCTGTTTAAAAAAAAGAACTGATATCTACTAAAAAACAACTTTTCAAAAGTAAAAAAAAAAAAAGCCAAGCAAAAAAAAAAAAAGAAAAGAAAAAAGGGGAAAGTTGTGGCTAAAAAATAGTGTGATATCAAATTTCCAAGCTTATATTATGGTACTTATTTAACATTATGGAAAGATGGCCGCCAAGCCCATCATGCATAATTTAAAAAAAATTAATTTTCAGAAACACGTTATGATGTATTTAGTAAAGGAGAAAACGCTTTCTATCAACGCATACTTAGGTACTCGACTTACGTATGGTAAATTTTTAATAAAAAATGTTAAATAAGTACCATAATATAAGCTTGGAAATTTGATATCACACTATTTTTTAGCCACAACTTTCCCCTTTTTTCTTTTCTTTTTTTTTGCTTGGCTTTTTTTTTTTTACTTTTGAAAAGTTGTTTTTTAGTAGATATAAATATAAGCCAGCATTTCAACGTAGGGTGTTTTTGGTATCTAGAGCAAATGATCGGTGAAAATATAGCAAAATTTCCCAAGTGTTTTCCTTCGGAAGGCTGCAATAGGTAGCTTTTTACTTTTTGTAATGAAAGCTACCTAAAAGTGTCCACAATTTTGGCCAACACTGTATGTTATTTTCTGAATCTAACATGGAATTTAATACTCGGATTTAAATGGCATCTGATTACATAGCAGTATGTCTAATTACGTCATTGAATTTTCATGCCAACAATTCGATGTACTTATATAATAAACAGACACAACGGCATTCCCTCTAGTTTATGCAGCTGCACAACATCCAGGCAAGCGCAATCTCCCGGATAAAAGTGCTATTAAAATTCGCGGATTATAATAAACAAACATGAAATACATTGCGAATCCGGTTTTCTGTACAAAAATTGATTGCTGTACTGTGACCACTTCTTAAATTTTGTCCAATATTTTTTTTTAAATCACCTTGTATAGACCTGGTAACCCGCACTTATAAAAGCCTCCAACTACTCCTTTTTTCAACTTTTACAAATAATTTAGAAATGAGGATCTTTTTTAAACAGTAAAATAGACACGTGTTCTAAAAAGTGATTATTACTTTTAAGTAGTTTATGCTTCATAAAATGAAACGGAGTATTTTTTAATAAATACACAAAAGCCTGTGAAACGTAAATGGAAGATAATCTTATGTCAAGAATGAGAGGTTTCTGACGTCAATGAGACGTATGTTTTATGTAAAATGCTGATTTAGTAATTTTATTTTCTTTCTTTATTAGTTGCGTTCGTAACTATATAAATACGTAGCACCTATAGTCGTCTTCTGGTCCGTCCGTCTGTCTGCATGTAACAGCGCAAAAGCTACCCAACCGAATTGTATGAAATTTAATATATATAATCGTTGCAGAATTTTGTCGAGTTATTTAAAATTTTATGAAAATCGAATCAAAACTTAAAAAAAATTAATAAAAGTTTTCTTGATTCTATTAAATCCTATCATACGTAATTAAGTCAATATGATATCCCATGATAGGTAATGATTCTAGGTTGCCATGGTGATGACGTTTTATTTAAGATGGCACCCTATTATTTTCGTATTACTGAATTTCATATATAGAATCGTAATAAATTTTGTATTCATACATTTTTGCATAAGATTGCAACAGCTATTGCACCAAGATCTGAATATTTATAAAACTAGTATTAGTACGAACGCATCTCATTTACCACATTCGACGTACAATTTCCGACTTGTTATATTTATCTCTGCCCTTGAGTTGTCGATGCATTTTCTTACCTAAGAAATTAAAATGAGTGATATGAAATACAGAAACGAGTTGTTGTCTCCCGGAAATGGATGATACGACAGGAATGTACTCAGCAGTAGAAGGAAGGGTTTATGAGCAATGGGTAGAATCAACTAGCAGTTTAAAGCAAAAAAGCCAACGCATAATAAAAGTATCAAGGTCAAATATTAAGTCTCATTATAAACACCAAGTTAAGTGGGTAAGAGTAGTTAGAATGACGCTATAGTATTAATATTTCTAATTGATTAAGTATTAAGATTAAGTAAGTTGATTATTAAGTAGTAAGATTAATAAGTATTACAGTTTAGTTCATTTAATGTAGTAATTGTATTAATAAATATATCATGGCTAACAAACCATTCTCTTCCAGCTTCCCCCCAGGCCCTCCCGGGCGGCCGGCTAGGCCGACCACTCGGGGAGCATTCTACCCCCACCCCCTTTTTTTTCTTTTGTTTTTTTTTTCTTCAGCTCGCCTCTTTATTAGGTGCAATAGGGCTCTGTCCGCACGAGCTACCGGACCCGCTCCAATGGGACAGCCCACGGAGCCAGTTTTTCCCCGGTGGGGTATGGTAGGAAGGCGTAGTCTCATGTCCCTTGCAACGTTAAGTCTGCCTAACAATTCGGCCCCAAAAATTAACTCATGGTGCAATTTGTCTATCTGCGGAGCCCCATCCTTTGTTTTCTCTATCCCCCCCACATTAAAAAAAATAATCATTTTAATTTGACAAGTATGCATCAACATTTAGGCTTCAAAAATTCCATGCAATCCCATTTAGTTCGGGCAGCGGTGGCCAAGCTGGTAGAACATTATACTCGTAGCCGTTGGTCACAGAACCCAGGCTAACTGCCGGCTAAAATTCCGTCATGTACGCTAACGGCGCCTGGTGCATGTAAAATCCGTCGTGGGTGCAAAGTCCTCCAAGTTACCTGTGAATTATACCTCTGGAGGTGCCTTGCCAGGTGAAGGTCTCGTCATCTGATCAAGGTTCTAAATTACGAGATCAACTTGAGTAGCATTGTGCAGGTGCCAATCAACAGGGTATAACGTTAAGGAACCGGCAAAACAAAGTAAACACAAACGAGCAGTAAGCACTGCAGATAGGATGACGATCGAGGCAATGATGTCGGGTTTATTCCCGTCTCCCTCTGCAGCAATTCGTCTACCTTGCAATTCGGCCCAAAATCATCCCTACAGCGGTAAATCTTAGCTTTTCGGCCATTTTAATTTTAATTTTCCCTCAAAATTGCCCTCTTCTACAGCTAAGAAGTTTACCACCTTTTAGGCATAAAAAATAATCCAGCCCTTTTCCAACTGGCATGGCAAGTACGTGGTGTGCGGCAACAATCATAGTTTTGCAAAGTGCAATAAATAACCCAGACTCATCAACTTGGCTTAGTATAGTCGGCCCGGGTGCTTGCTGGTGTGGTCACCGCCGTGTGGTCCGCCGCCTGCGGCGATCTGGCGTATGTACTCACAATGCATCGCTCTGCTTTCCAGGCAAATACAAACCCGTTCAGCTGGGTTAACCCTGGTAGGTAGGGGCCTGGTCAGTAGTCTCCGAGCAGAAGATAATCTGGCTCGACGGACTGTCACGGGGAAAGAGGTCAACAAAGACACGTGGGGTTGCAGCGAAAATAGAAGGAAATACCCCTCAGTTTGGAAGAGAAGAGTCGGAGTAAGGAACAGGGAGAGAACGAGGGAATCGTGTTGGAGTTAGAAGGAGTTGGTAGTGCTTTCAGCCCGCTGCGTTTTTTTTAATAAGGCATCTGGTAGGAGAAGCCTAAGTGATTGGTGAAATTTCAGATAGACCTATGCTTTCGTAGTATTGTATAAACCTTGCTGTATATGCCCAATAGAGACAGGGATAGTGTTACATAGTGTTATAAGCTAATAGCGTCGATAGTGTCCGAAAATGTAATTTAACATATTGCAGAATTTGATATATTCTTGCCTGTAAACAAAAATATTGTGTTTCACATAATTGTTGTAAATGTTGAGGTGTGTCGTCAATAGATGTTCAATTTAATATTTATTTGAAGGGTCCAATTAAAGCTATTCTTGAACTTACGTCGCGTCCGCTGTCACACGTCTAAACATGTGACGGCAGCATATCAATCAGCGATATAAAAATATATGTATTTTCATGTGTGGCGAAATGAAAGAGGAGGAATAATATATCATATAATACTTTTGTGCAAGTTACTTATTGTAGTACTATATAAGCCCTCGTTATATTGTGCATGACAGGAGACAAGAAAAAGCTCGATATATTCGAAATAGCGATATAACCGGGAGTAATAAAAAAAATAAAGAAATATGATAATTTGATAGTATGCAGTTAAATGTTTTATATTTGTCTCCAAAAGTGTTAATACTTTCCAACCCAGTTCAAAAGTGTTAATAAATATGGTTTGTCTGGCCTTCTGTATGTTCGTCTGTCCGTGCTCTACCTCATAAATATATTCGGATTGTAATGCAATTGATGTATGTTATTGATGTTTACAATAGCATAGCTTGTTCGGTATTAAATGAAGTGTGTAGTTTTACAGGGCGCTCAAAATAGTTCTGTTACATTATGGTCTATGGGAAAAACCAGGTGTGTATTTTAATGATATTACAAGTATTTCATGTTAGATTATTTAAAATGAGACTAATGTGATACATAAATAATCACATTTACATCATATAATAAAGGTAAGGGAAATCTGCTTACCTTCTTCTTCAGGATCATCCACGGTAATTTTCTGATTAGCCAGGTAAACTGGGATTAATCCGTTAAATATCTGAAATATCCATAGTGGTTTCACCTGTAAAGAGCTTCTAATTTTGTTTATTAAAATGTGTATTTTCTTATTATTTGTATCCTAGGAATTTTGCAGCACTTTTGATTTTAAACTAATATTTTTATATATTTAAAGATACATACTGAAGTATTTATTTTTTGCTCCTGTCTTGGTTAAAACATTTACAGAAACTAAAAAATAATAATACAAAACATTATTTAGTCTTGATTAATTACATAAATAAATTCACGGTTATTTATATTAATAAATCACTCATTTTCATTTCAATTCAATAAATTGTTGGTATAGTTTTTATAATGTCAATATTGCAGCTTTATAATGCAAGTGTTTATAAAATTTTGATTGACAGTTCAAAAGATGAAACAGGAGAAGTAATGTTCTAATTTCGCAACATTATGGGTGGATGAAGTAAACAGTTTCACTTATTGCAGACACTAAGCGTTTTTGAAAAGCAATTAACTTGATATATGATAAGTTTTATCAATTTCTGAAGAGTAATAGAGAGAGAAGAGTAAGAGAGAGTTTCTGAAGAGTATTTCTAACATTTCAAACATATTACCATGGACTATATCACTGAAGTGCACTACACAATGATTAGAATAGAATATGATGTGCATAGACAGAAATTATCGTTCAATTACAAGGGCATATAAAAGAATTCGTTTATAGTATTGTCTATGAGCTATAATTTCTGGAAGAGTGGGTTTAAAATTGTGTTAGAGGTTTTTAAATGTAACTAATTTTTTGCATATTACTGGGCGTGCATACATTCTATAGATCCTATATAGGGCTGTACAAAAGAATTCTAGTACATTATAACTTATTGACAGAAAACTACTGAAGTAGAATTTTCATTTTTTTATGCGTTCCCTAACTGAATTAATTTTTTGCATATTATGTAAGTATATATAGAAATCTACAGATCTTATACTGGACAGCAGAAAAGAAGTCGGATAATTTTTCGTCAATAGATGGCAGTTTTTGAAATTTGATTTTTCAAATGTGTTATGTGTTTTCCAAATTGCTCGCTTAAGTATAATTTTTAACCTATTAGTCGGTGAAGTTTTGTTACAGTATTCTGAACGTGTTGAAAGTATTTCATAATTTATGCTTGATGCATGGTTTTTTTTTCTTGTTTATTCGAATTTTCTCAGTAAAATTAACAATAGTGAATAATACTTACACTAAATAACATATATCTATATATATTTAAAGATATTTGAAAATGCGGTTAAGATAAACTTTTATTTATTTTATTTTATTTTTTCAGGAAATACGAAAAAGAACGATACATCCAGTGTTGGGTACGCTCACAAAAAAAACGAACTAATTCAAACTCAAACTCAATTTCTCAAAAATGAGTCAAGTTCACGTTCAAATTCAAAATTTTTCAGACGAACTCGTTCAACTCAAACTCATCTATGAAAGTGAGCGAAGTTCACTAAAAACTCGTTTTTAAAAAATATATATAATCGAACTTTATCGCCCAAATTTACCAAATTTTGTGAACTAATCTTTTGGTTATTCGATGTAAGGGTCTTCATGGGCACGGCCCAATATTCTTTCTCGGCCCTTGGTTCGAGCTTGGTTTAGAGATTACTTTTTTCTAGAGGTTCGGAACGAGATGGGCCGGGACTGGATTTATTGTCCGGCCCAACTCGGGCTGGACTGCATTCATTTTTAGGTCTAAACAGAAATTTTCAGCCCCAGTTCCAACCCAGCTCATATGAAGTTCATTGGACCGGCACGGCTCTGGCCTATCCAGTAAAAAGATCAGTAAAATTTGGCGCAGCCCAATTTTTTTTTTATAATTGTTGATTTCTTTTCGCAATTGCATTAGAACATAATTTACTTTACTTTCGTTTCGGATTGCTGGTCGCCGAAAATTATTTTGGTGTTTTCGGATCGAGTTGTGGGTTGTGGATTGATTTCAAATAGAATTTTCGGGTTCGAGTCTAGCAGCACTCAACCCGCGCAGGGCTTTATTTTTGATGATCTGAAAAAAAAAAAAAAAAGCAAAATTTACTCGTCATAAGTGGCGCAAAAATAAATAAATAAATAAATAAACACCAAGAAAATCAAGAATGAGAAATTTGCGCCCTGATCACCCCGTGGAAGAAAATTTTTAATTATGTTTTTCTTTTTACATTTAACCGTTTAAAATGTATCTTAAACAGTTTGTTTTATTGCAATCATTGAAAATAATCTATAATTACATGTTTAATAAAAATTTTATATTTTATATAAACAAATGTACATATCTATGTTCTTTAACAGTCAAAAAATTTATGAATAAGCAAACATCACTGGATCGTTGAATAGAGTCCTGCATCGGATCGGGTTATACTTTTTTCGGGACGGGGTTATACTCTAATTTTCTTTCTGTGGGTTGGGTTCCCTCTAGAATAATTCTTATGGAGCAGATTTAAGTTTTTTGCTAATCGGGTTGTTGGGATTTCCTCTAAAAGTTTAGAAGAATTATTTTCCAGATGAAAATACAGATGTATATCAATATGAATGAGTATATATTCAATTACTGCTTGAGAAATAAAATGTAGATGAGAAATGCAATCGTAGATTATTCTTCCTTTACGATACAGTTAAGAACTATTTTTTCTTCTATCGTAATATTGAAAATACTAAAATCCACTTTTTACATACACAAAACACATATATAGTGTTTGTGATAGTTTATGCACACGTTTATATATTACATGTGTATAGATTGTAAGATGTCCAGTATTCAGCGGTAACAGCGTACAATACAAATATGTAATTGTGTTAAAAGTTGAAAAATTTGCTAAATAGAGATGTACGTTTTTTGTATGTGTCCGCTATGAAGGTCTTATTGCATGTAGATTTTTAAACTTTATTTTCGATATTCCTTTGAAAAATCCGGTCTACCCGAACCCGACATGCAAGAGTGAAAACCCAATCTGAAACCGACCCGAACCAGAAGTCAACTTCTATAAGACCAAGTCCTCTGAAGCGGTTAGAGCCTTCTCAAGTGTTTAAAAGCAGAGCCTTCTTAACATTATACAGGCCACAAAGAGTGATGCTAAATCTGACGGATTTTTTATTCAGAAATTTCGAGTTCAAACCGTAAAATTTAAATGCTAATTTTCCTTCATTTTATTCACGAAATATTTATATTTATAGTAATAAAAAATAACTAACTATTCAAACTTTTTGGGAAGAATTTAGAATTTCTTAATAATAGTTTTCATAAATGACGCATAAATACATCAGCAGTTTGTGTAGATATTTATTTTTACTTCGATATCTTTAACATTTTCTCTTGTGGGAGTTCTGATAAATATAAAATTACTATTACAGTCTCCTTTTTCTGTTTATGATCTTCATTTAAAAAAAAAAGTTCCATAGGCTACATAGTCTAAGCACATTTGTTTCAAAATCTGGTTCTCCTATATTTCTTTCAATAGCCTATTGTAAACAATACTGATTTTTTAATGAATTTCTATTTGTATGTAAATATATGAATTATTATTAATATCATTAACCCATTTACACGGCTTGGAGACTTAAAAAGCTGAAAAATTCTATACATGGAAACCTACTAAGACGGAATCACACAAAAAAAAAAAAAAAAAAAATCGTTATAGTAAGGTTTCTTTTCTAGCATGTCCGTCTTCTCTTGCAAATGTATTATGTTTTTTCAAACAAACTATTACATCCATTATTACATATTTTGCGCCGATCAAGAAATTTTCCAGTTTAATTTCACTTCATTTTTTTTCTTTTTTTTTTAATATACATTTTAATTCGTAATTTAAATTATACCAAGTAATTTTAGGACTGAGAAACTAGCGTCAGAAAAAGACCCATTCTTACAAATCCGTTGATTAATGGATACACAAACTCCCCCCAATAAAATTTACTTGATCAAAGGCTAATTTAGGTCATAGCATCACTGGGTATATGAGGAACAATAAGGATTAAACTGGAGTATTTAATACTGAATCTAACGAAATATAACAATATTACTTAACAGTAGAAAAGGAGTATATCCTTTATAATTTTATGGAAATAATTATTCATACCGACTTACAGGAAGCCAGTTTGATATGTTTAAGGTAAAGGGGGGGGGGGGGGGAATGAAAAATCTAATTATTTTGTATTGAACCAAATTTCCTAAATTGAAAAAAATAATAAATTTTAAAAAGCAGATTGACAAAATAAAAATTTTCTTTTTTATACAAAATATGTATGAATTACTAGTACCTATGCAGTTAAAATTATGCTATTAGTAATTTAGATTTATGAAAATTTATGTTTTACTACTAGCATCTAAATGTTTCTAACATTAACAAAGTAAATCAACCTTTTACAATTTATAAAGATTAAAAAAAAAAAAATCGATTTTAAAGCGTGTTAGTTTTATTTCTGTTATTTAATTTTAAAAAGAAAATGTGTATTTAAACTACCGTATTTTATGAAAGAAACGCCGCGGCGTTTACGAGTTTAAAAGTTAATTTTTTTTCCAAGTGCGGCGTTTATGCCATGTGCGGCGTTTACGATTTTTTTTTAAATACCAACTGAGTTTCCTTAATTTAAAAATTCATAAAAATATTTAAAATCGGATTTAAATATTTTCAATAAAACTTCAGACATCTTAAGTTATTAAAAACGAGGCATTTTTACACTGCTCAGAAAACTTTGATTAAAGTTAGGTCAATGTAACGCTGTCGACAAAAGTAGCGTTTCGATGGATTTGGCGTTTACAACGGGTGCGGCGATTACGACGTTTTTAAGCTTATTCAAGCCAATTTTAGGAGTGCGGCGTTTACGACGGGTGAGGCGTTTCTTCCATAAAATACGGTAAAGTTTTGATGTTCGGCCTGAAATTTGACAGAATATTCATTTCCAAATCAGTAATCGTTACATCATATTAAGGATGTTCTCAAATCCAAAAGAGCAACTTTCTGACATAAGTTTTAATTTATTTTTGTTAGAAAATGCATGAAACTAGCTGTTGTGGTTATACAGAAACTATGTAATTCAGCTGTTTTTTCCATTTTATTTATTTATTTATTTTTTGAAACGCAACAGATCTTTTAGAAAATAGTGCCAAAGTTGGCGTTTTGAACCGAATTTCCGCGCAAAGGAACAAAGAACACTCAAGAGCGGGCGAAAAACGTATTTGTCACGTGATCAAAATCACTTCTAACTCAACAGGTAATTGATTAATCAAAAAAGGGAAAACACAGTTCAATTACAAATCGCTTCCATGGTCAGGCTTTCCAATTTTATACCTTTCCGTTAAAAAATGAATTTGTAAATGCGTCAAAACGTTTTGCGCTTGTTGAGCAGAGCAGTTAAGAGCAGATTTAAGGGCCTGAAAATGATACTCAGATTACATTAGTCAATTTCCGAAATAACAGTAACTTCTTTTTAAAAAAAAATCCTATAAATATTATAATTTAATCATACTTAGTTATATTAAGTATGTAAAACGATATAAAAATTTTGCTTCATATATGATATTTTTAAATATTATTAATCAAATTTGAAAAGGAAATAATTTGGAAATTATATTCTAAAGTTATATATTACATCATATTCATATTCTCATTCACATTATTTGATTAAAGATAAGAATGGGAATAGAAATAGAAAGTTTTTACAATTGTTCTGTGATAAAACATAGTAATAATTATTTATTCTGGGAGCCATCCTCAGCATGTGTTGACAATGTCCTTCCCCTCTCCCCAAACATAGACATTATGTTGCTAAGTAAAAAAAATAAAATAAAAATTCTTATTTGTATCAAAAGACTTGTTTACAGTATAACATGGGAAATCGTTTCCCACACGCAAATTCATGGAACTGCTAACCACATATAGCCATTTAGTCTAGGATCTCCTCGATAACAGCTTTGTATGGCCACCTATGGTGTATATATAAAAAGCCGCTGATAAGAAAGTACAAAAGCGAACCCTACTTTGTACAGAACATTTTACAAGACAGTGACAAATGTAAGTGAAAGTCATGCCCCATTGCAACTGTTCTTCGGTTTTTAAAAGACATTTAAAGAATACGTGGATTTTCGTTGAAGTAAGGAAAAGATTGTAACAAAAATAAGACTTATAATGTGCAGAATTTCTCTTTTCAGTTTAGCGAATCAGTGTTTTTAATAGATTTTTTTTACATTTTACCTCATTTATTTTTTTTATTTCCTTTTTAATTATTTGCTCTGTTTTGTAAAATTTCTCAAGGATATTTTAAATAGACAGCAGTAAATAATATAAAACAATGTTAGATCTAAATTTGTTGTAGCCAAAAATTTTAAGAGCTTTATATATTTAAAAAAAATCATTCTTTTCCTATAGAAGATGTAAGTGAAATAATAATACAGTGTAGCTTAAATTTATAATAGAAATGCTTATGCTAATAAGTGTACATGCATTATATCCATTATCCAGTAATAAAACCTTACAATAATCCCTATCTTTAAACATACACACACACGCACACACACACACACACACACACATATATATATATATTTATTTACTTACATATAATTTACTTATATATAATTTATATTTATTATATTTACAGAGAGAGAGACAAAGAAATGAAAACAAAAACATTCTATGCGTGCAAACGCGAAACTTTCCATGGACGCCTTTTTAAACATAAAAACGCGAAATTTGTAGGCATTGTTTTAGAAGGGATTCAATATCATTTTTAAATTTTCGGTAAATATATTACATTTTAGGTTATAAGGAACTGTTGTTTCCTGACGCCCTTTGTCCGGCTGTCGCCGTCGCTTCAGGAAAGCCGTTGTAAAACGCCAACTTTGACAGCATTTTTTTGTATGATCCTTCGACTTTATCAAAAAATGGGCAAGCTGTTTGCTTTTACAGTTTCTGATAAAGAGCACCTATATAATTAAAATTACTTAGATGATATTCATGTTTGTGTAATAAACCCAAAAAATTCGTTTCTAAAACTTTTAGGCTAACTCAAAATCACTTATTTTAAAAAATCCCTCACTTATTCCTTAAAGCAGGGCCGAAACTAGACTTTTTTGTACCCGGGTCAAACGTGAATTTTGGAGCCTCCTCCCCCCCCCCCCCACCGCCTCTTTCGCAAAGTATATTGAGAATTTTACTAATTTTCTGATAGCCGACTTATTTTAAAATTTAAAATATGTAATCATAAAATATGTAACACTGAACTACATAATCTAGAATGGCGGATCCACGGCGGAAGTCACGGAGTCATGACCCCCCCCCCTTTAAACATCAGCAAAAATAGTCTAAAGATCATTTAAAAAATGAAATGTACAGTAGAGTCCCGATTATCTGAGTCCCGCTTAAAATCGAGTTTCCACATTAACCGAGTTATTTTCTTCTGATGGAGAGATGGCTTCCATTATAATGAAACAGAAAAAAAAAAAAAAAAAAAAGAATATGGCCATTTTTTCCCCCCATTCTGATCAGAAAACCAGAGTTCTAACTTTTTACGACTGCTCTTTCATCTTCACCTAACACTTCATTTATAATGGCTATTTTATAATAATGGACGCCATCTATACTTCAGAAGAAAATTATCCATTCCAAAGTTATAATCCTTCATTTGGCGCCCGAGGCATATGCCCTCTATGCCTCCCCCTCCCCTAGTTTCGGCTCTGCCTTAAAGCACGTAAATGAACGTCTTTTTTCATCAGAAAGAATGTGTAAAATGTATTATATAATTTAAAATTTTAATAAAAATAAACATCCTAATTTTCAGTTTGAAAATTTTAAGAACAAGCGCTTTCTCTTACCTTTTCGGGTCTGGTGTACTATTAGTAGCACATCTCTTTTCATCGAGTATTATTTTGTCTTAATTACTTTTGTTACTATCTACATATAATAGTGATAGTGTATGGCTATGCCTTTCTTATTATGACTTCATTTATATTTTGACATTTAGTATATATAACAATAATAATAGAAGTTTGCTTAATTCTCTTTGCAGCGTTGGCGATTACTTTATTTTATACATATATTTTACTCTTTAAATTTAAAATATGAGTTTTTTTTCTGAATGAATCAGGTGTGAAACTCAAAAAACATTAGAAAGTTGCAGTATCTGTTAAACCCTGTTGTTGTAATACGATATTTTCCAAACCCCTATTAAAAATCTTCCTTAACCTATTATCATATAAACATGAATTGAAATAGTACACAAAATAAAAACATTCATTTGATTTCAGACAATGAGGTAATCTTTATACTTCAGTAAATCTATTTGGATTGCTAAGATCAACATTATTAAAGTAAAAGTAATTTTGCTCTGAAAATTGAAAAAAAAAAAAAAAATTGGACCCGAAAGGGAACCTTGGCTTTGAAGCAGGAATGTCCAAATTTTCTGCTTCGTCAGACCACATATGTGAGGAAATGTTTGTTTCGAGCCGCACATGTACAGCGTACTCTTCTGGTTTCCACCAGAGATTTTCGAGAAAATACTTTAAAAAAAAAAGAAAAGCTTCTAAAGAAGATTTGCATCTGGATTAGTACCTTAGCCATTTACGCTTATAGCCTCTCTCACCCCCCCCCCCCCCCCACCCACCCACCCACGAGAGTTAGGACATTTTTCTATAAAAATCTAGGACTCGAAAATGTTTCTTCCACCGGGACTAATTTTTAAGGAGTCGGGATCTCATCATAAATTAATGAGTGTGGCCAGAGACAGTTTTTTTCTTTGCTTCAGATTATTACACAATTAATTTAAAATATGTAATAAACAAGTACGTAATACTGAATTACGTAATCAACTTTGTCAAATATTGATTCATGACATTGAAAACGAAATCCAAAGGAACAGAAAAAATTCCGTAGTTTTCGATCTTAGCAGGTATAATTGTTGGTATTTTATCTGTTGGGAAGATGTAATTTTTTCATTTAAGACAGGTTTCCGTTATAGACAGATTTCATTTGCACAGATTTTACGGTACTTGTAGTTAATATAAATGAGGCGTTTAAAATCACATTGATATGAATCACATTGTCTTAAAAGACTACATTATTCATGTGAAGAAACCAAACTCGCAAGCTGATGTTAAACCTATGGGAGCGTTTTTTTTTCAAATTTCTCGCTTGCATTTTAATACTTTTAAATGATTTTTTTTTCTTTGAGATAGCAGAAATTGATCCCTAACACGATTCGTGTTTACTTTTTCGATTTTGGTTGCAGCTTTTATATATATATATATATATATAAAGTGACTTTCATTTTTGAAACCGGTTCCGAAAGTGACAGTAGCCTCATAAAAAAAGAAAAAAAAACTGCAACCAAAACCGAAAACGTACAAACTAGCAACGTTAAAAAGCAACTTCAGCTATCCTAAGAAAAAAATAATTTAAAAATATTAAAATGGAAGCGAGAAATTTGAAAAGAATGCTCCCATAGATTTAACATTAGCAAGCGATTTTTTCCGCGTGATTAGTGTAAGTTCTTAAGAACTCAAAATCTTCATTTGGCGCCCCGTTCGTTTTCCGTTCTGGCGCCCATGGCACAGCCCCCTTCCCCCCCTCTAGTTTCGGCCTTGGTGAGGATTCGCAAAATTCGTGGTACAGGAAAGAAATACTTTCATTGGCGATTGTTGGGAGCATTTTGGCATGGATTTTATTATTTTTAAAAAGAGAAGAGCGCATTTTGCCGATTTTAAAAAGGACAAAGCGCTGCACTCTTCAAAAATGGCCTAGAGCAAACCCCATCTGTATTCTTTAATACTCAAATATAGTAAAATCCCTGAATAGTAGACACTTTGGGATCGTTAAATAGTCTTGCATCGGATCGGGATGTACCATTTTTTTTCGGGACGAGGATACTCCAATTTCCTTTCTGTAGATTGGATTCACTCTAGAAGAATTCTTATGGGACATGCACATTCTACTACATGTCTTTCTAAAGGTCCCATTGTAACTATATTGATTTTGTAATGGATCTTTCTTTGTATGTAAATATCTGAATTATTATTAATGCCATTAATCCATTTACACAGCTTGGAAACTTAAAAATCTGAAAAATTCTACATCAAAAAACCTTCTAAGACGGCATCACATAGGAGAGGAACAAATCGTTATAGTTAAGTTCCTTTTTAATAAGGTCTGTCATCTCTTGCAAATGTATTATTTATTTTCAAACGGATTATTATATCCATTTTTCACCGATCAAGAAATTTTTCCGTTTAAAACAGGATTTCGTCATACACAGATTCTTAATAATAGGTTTACAGCACTATATCCCTAACCCTAGAAATGTATATGTACTAGTCTTTAAACATAATTTTAATTTTAGAATAATGGTAATTTAAAAATCATGTATTTTCGGCGAAAATTGTTGACCCAAGGAGGTTGTTCCTTAAACAGATTTTTGCACGAGTCAGACAGAGAGAAGATTTCAGTCGCTGTAGACTTCTAGGAAGAATAAAGCACACACCCAGAAATAAGTCAGGTTCGGCTCGGCTCGAGCCTCCAGAGAAAGTCAGACACGGGCACAACCCAGAAAAACTGATGATCAGACTCGACCCATACCGACTCCGTGTAGGCCTCTAAATGGCATTTGAATGGGGAAAAACGTGTTCTTAACGGCTGGAAAATTTTAAAATAAATTATGAAAAAAATTGAGTTTGAGTTGTAAATTTCGTTCAAACTCACAGATTTTTTGAACTTTCGTTCAGCTCACGTTCGTTTACCAAAAAGTGAGTCAAGTTCAACTCAAAGTTCACAGATAGTGAACTAAGTTCGTGAGTTTTCGTTCAATGAACGCGCTCATACCCAACACTGGATACATCCGTAGGAGTAATGTAACGAGTCACGATATAACGGGGGTTACTGTATTAATAACATAAAATAAAACTTTACTTTAAAATAGAAAGTAATGAACTTTATATCCCTGGTTATTTTTATATCTTTTAAATCCATCATATTTTTTGTGTTGTTCTTCAACTTATACTGTATGATCCTAAAAGACAACATACCACTGATTTTATTAAGATCTATTCAATAAATGAAAGTACATCCCAAGCAGCAAATAATCCAGGGCTGCGGAGCCGGTGGGAAAAATGGAAGACTCCGACACCTACTCCGACTTCGGGAATTTTAACAGATCCGACTCCGACTCTTTCGCTCAAAAATGGGCCGACTCCGACACCGACAACGCAGACCTGCTTGTAAAATGGACGACTCCGACTCCGGGAATTTTAACAGATCCGACTCGGACTCTTTCGCTCAAAAATGGTCCCGACTCCGACTTTGTAGCCCTGAAATAATCTCTGGCCAAATCTCCACCGAATGTCTTAATCTGACTAATTTTCGCTCGGTCGACCTCATTTCCTGAGATCGGCAAACGGTCTGAGGATCCTAGAATCCTGATATATTGTGCATAGGTTTTGGACATATTACCGACCTCTTTTTAACTACTATCTTTTTAACTAATTTATAAAGAAATACATAATTTCTTTTCATGTGAATTAGTAATCTATGATTTTGAAATTAATTTTACGTAACACACGTAAAAGTTATTTTTGGTGAATATAAATTGCTTAGCAAATATTCTACACAAATTAGTAAACTCTCATCTAAAAAAAAAATAAATGACAGCCCGACTGATGTTGCAAAATAAACCTTAATATTAGAAGATTTTTGTACTGATTTTTATGAATTATGTATGGTCATACATACTTAAAAAAATATTTTGATACGTAATACACCTGTGAAATACACCTGTTGTACTCTTACTTTAAATACTTGGGTATAAAAACTAGGTTATTTTGAGCGATTTAAATTAATAAATTGAAAAAAAAGTATGTAGATTAGTGATGGGCGATTTCAATTTTTTTAATCGATTTAATCGATACTATGGCCAACTCGATTTAATCGATACTATGAATTTTTTAATCGATGTCTCTAAGACAAAATAAGGTAATATCATTTTCATTTTCCTTCAAAAATTGAAGATAAAGTAGTTGGATGTGTCAATCCCAAAACTTTCATCTGCCGCATAAATGTTAAAACTTCAAAATTCGCTATCACGGTGTCAAATTTAAATAACATATGCGCATCATGAGGATTCAAAAAGCATAGGTTCGTTGAAGTATGTGCCTTTTAAAAGAAAATATAAGCATTGCATTTTCCCAACAAGTCATTGAATTTCGGCTCACACCCTCTTAGGCTAATGTCAGACGAACGTCTTTTTGCACGCTTTTTTCGCTCTTACGCCATCCCTACACCTTCGCTAGCATGTGTAGGGACGGTGTAAGAGCGAAAAACAAAAGCGTGCAAAAAGACGTTCGTCTGATATTAGCCTAGATGTCCGCAACGGAAAATCCCAATTCAAAAAGCATAAAAGTGACAGCTGTTGGGCAGTATACACCCAAGCCTAATAAGGATCTATTTATCTGAAAGTGTAACAAAATGTGAAGTTTGATTAAATTCCGTGCATTAGTTTTGAGATATGACTATCACGAATATCATGCAAAAAAACAGTATAGCAGCGCAACCTGTTACATGATTAACACGAAAAACTCAGGAACAACTTATATCAATGACACATAATATTAAGTTTGATGAAATTCCGGTCATTACTTCTTCAGATGTTATCGCTAATATCTTGTAAATTCTGAAAAACAGTGTTAAATTCAGGGGCTGGTACTGGTGGACAACCCCCCCCCCCCCCCCCCCACGGAACATTGAAATTTTCCCTCATGAAGATTGATTTCAGATTTTATGCTTAAGGGACAAAAGTCCAATTCCCCCCCCCCCCCCCCGAAACTCTAGAATGTCCCTCTCCAGAACCATAGAAATCCCTCCCGGAAAAAAATGTCTGAATTCAACACTGCTAAAAAAAAAGCAGCATGGCAGCACAACCTGTTATATCATTTAACCGAAAACCTAAACAACTAAACAACATGAACAACTTATGACAGAATATTAAGTTTGATGAAATTCCGTTCATTAGTTCTTGAGATATGATCCCTAAAATCGTTTAAATCCAGAAAAACGTGTTGAATTCCGGGGGTAGTCCGGAGGGAGATGCGCCCCCCCCCCCGTGCAACATTCAAATGTCCCCCCAGAAGGTTTGAGATTTTATGCTTAATGTACAAAAGTCCAATCCCCTTCCCCTCTGAACTGTCCCTCTTTGGATCCGCAGAAATCCCTCCGGGAGAAAATTGTCTGAATTCAACACTGCTGATAAAATCTGTATAACAACGCCCCCTGTTGGGCGATTTACACCGAAATCTAATATGCAACAATTTATGCCAACGTCTAACTGAATGTGAAGTTTGATGAAAACCCGTGCATTAGTTCTTGAGATAGAGCTATTGCGAAAATCGGAAAAATGCAGCATAGCAGCGCCACCTGTCGGTAGATTTACATCAAAAAATAATCAGCACCAATTTATATGAAAGTCTAATTGAATCTAAAGTTTCAACAGATTCCATGCATTAGTTCTTGAAATAGACCGCCCACAATTTTTTTGTCAGAGACAAACAAATAGACAGACTGACAGACAGATAATGTATAAAAATAGTCAAATCGTATTCCAGACAAGATCTTCTAAAACTATAAATCCTTCGAAAACCGGAAGTCGAAATTTTTCACGAATCCAACGCTTTCTTTTTCTAAAGACAAAAGAAAGCAAGAAAAAATGACCGCATCGATTCTGCCCGTAAATTAAGATCAGAAATGGCGAATCGATTCAGTTCAGATTCGATGCCGATATCGATCTTTAGATGCGGGCAGAATCGCTATATTTTGATTTACTTCAATTTTTTAGATTCGGGCGAATCGATTCAGTTCAGATTCGATGCCGATTTTTAGATGCGGCTGAAATCGTTATATTTTGATTTACTTCAATTCAAATCGCATCGCGCATGATCCACGATTCGGGTTGAATAAATTCCTCCAATTTTACTGTTTTAGTGGCAGAATTGCTGTAAAATTTTGTATAAGAGCCTTTTTTTTTTTTCTTTTTTTTTTTTCTAAGTTCAGTGTTGAATGGCGGGTTGATTTCTTGACTGCTCCGGTCGGAATGAGGGGGAGGGGGGATTTTAGAGTTCCGTAAGGGGGGATGCACATTTTTCCATTAAAAAGCATAAAATCTCAAAACTTTCGGGAGGGACATTCCAATATTCCCCCGGATCACCCCCTGAATTCAATACTAGGTTAAATCGTTATACTTTTGTTTAGAAGCCTGGTTATTCGGGTTACTAATTTATTATGTTGTATTTTTCAAGTTCATCCCTTCTAATCCTCTCCGCACCCCCCCCCCCCTTCCTCGCCAATCTTAATTTACAGGGCCATTCAAAATATGCATGCTATTTTAAAAGTGACCAATTCTCGTTCTATTTTATTATAAATCCACATTTTGAAACCTTGACCAAAGATACATTTGAGGTCGCTCCTCCCACCGTTTGAAACTTACCTGCCCCCCGGGGGGCATATTTATTGTTTCTTCCAAACCATCTCGTGTAACATATTGTTGGAAAGCTTTTAACGTCCTCTTTTATTTTCTGTCCTTCCTCCCCCTCCCTAGTTACACGCTTTTGGCACTTTTTAGCTCACAGGCTATCAAAGCCTGAGATTTAATGCGCCCGTCGGTATTGTATGTATGTACGTACGTAACGCGATAACTCTTGATAGAAATATCCGATTTGCTTCAATTTTTTTTCTATGTTCATTCTGCTAAAGCGCTTACCTGATTAGTTTTGGGGGTTCATTGGTTAAGTATAAAGGGGGGGGGGAACGGGGGCTAGTCCCCCCCCCCTTAACTTAGATAAATGGGTTTTTCATGCAGAATTATCAGATTTTCTTCAAATTTTGGTATACCGGTTAATTTTGATAACGAGTTTCTCTGATTATATTTGAAGGTTCATTGTTAGTCTAAAGGGGGGAGGGGGGAACGAGAGGATAATACCCTCCTTAGTTTAGATAGATGTGTTTTGCTATCCGATTTATTTCAAATTTGGTATACCAGTTTATTCTGATAAGGCGCTTCCCTAATTAGATTTGGAAGTTCATTGGTTAAATATAAAAGGGAAAACGGGGGCTAATACCCCCTTAATTTAGATAAATGGGTTTTTGTATCTGATTTGCTTCAAATTTGGTATACCGATTTATTTCGATAAGGCGCTTCCCTGATGACATTTGGAGGGTCATTGGTTAAATATAAAGAGGGGAAACGGGGAGGGGCAATTCCCCCCCCCCCATCCCCTTAGTTTATTTTTCGAGGGGCATTCTTCTTTGAAATAAGAGCATAATATACAGTTAGTGTGAATAGCCTGTGAGCTCAATGCCATCAGTTTAACTGGGCACTTTTCTTTTTAGCTCACAGGCTATCAAAGCCTGAGAGCTAATGTGCCCGCAGTTTCTGTATGTATGTACGTACATAGGTAACGCGATAACTCACGATAGAAATATCCGATTTGCTTCAATTTTTTTTTCTAGGTTCATTCTCATAAGGCGCTTCCCTGATTAGTTTTGGGCGGTCTGTCCGGGAAGGCGGAATCTGTCTGACGCGGAAACGGAAAGGATTTTAAGGTCCCACCGAAACCAAAATTTTGCATAAAGCGGAAAAAGGATAATTTAAAAATTAAAAGCGTTTTGTTTATTAAACTTTACAACTGATAAGTCAAATAACTCAATGTCGAGCATGTTAGCTAAAATTCCGTAAGCTTTTAAAAAAGTTAATTCAAAAGAACAGAAACTTTAAATTTTAAGGAATTTATGCTTATGCCATTTTTTCATATGCAAAATTGCATCTAAAAGTTAATATTTCTAGTAAAATGAACATTTATGAAAATGATTACGTATTTTCGAAAGTACAATATATTATACTTTAAGATTGTACTCAAATTCAAAATTATAGCGTTCTTTCTCATTCTCGAAGTTTTTTTTTTTTTTTTTTTGGTGTGTATAAACTTCCAATATGAATGTATTACAGCAGTACTAAGAAATTGAATAAAGTTTCTCATTTATCTTTAAAAAGACAAAGGATCTTTCAGAATTTCAGTTTTCAACCGATTTTCTAGTCAGGAGAATCAATAAAAGATCGTCATCTTCCAGGGATTTTTTTTTTTTTTTTTTGGGGGGGGGGGGGAGCTTTTTTGCATAAGCCGAAATATTGTCTACCACGGAAATTTTTCTCAGTCCCGACCGATTCCGCCTTAGACAGAGTTTACTGTACTATTTTTCAGCTTATCTGTGTGAATCTGTGAACATCGAAATATCGAATAAAGTATCGATTCTAGAATTTGGGAATCGATTCTTATTGCGATCGATTCTGTTTTATACGATGTCGATTATAATCGATTCTCAAATTTTCCAGAATCGTCCATCACTAATGTAGATAATAGCTAAAATTTTGACTATTAAAACAATTATTTGCAGAAATTCTTTTTTAAAGTAAGGTTAGATAAATGATGAATTGAAATAATGAATTTACCACCGCACTTTTAAGAAAAACGTCGAAAGATTTTTTTTTAATTAGTAAAATAATTTAGAACATTAAGACTTTAGTCAATTCTAAACTAATAATACACTATTAATAGGCTAAAATATTTCACGTTTTCTGCAATGCATTTAATTTATAAAAGAAAGTATTATTATATTATGCACAAAAATTCATTGATAAAAACTTTTCAATAAATCCTGAAAAAATTAATTAATTAAATTCTCAAATTTTATGTTTTTCTTACCCCCCTCCCCCCCATATTACAATCTTTGCAAGGTAAAAATTATTTAGTATTTATATTATAACATCTAATTCAAGTAGGCTATTCCTTACGGCAACATTTCCAGTTTTTCATACTTCCCCTAATTTTAACTTACAGAAGGAGGAGGGGGGAGAAAAAAAAATACATATAATTGTTTAATGTTTTAATTTTATTATCAAATATTTTTAATTTTTAATTTATTCATATAAATCACAAAAACAATTTAGTCTGTGCATCAAGTATATGATTCATCATTTTCTGTTTTTGAAGCAGCTTTTTAAGAATATATAACTATTCGTAATTCCTTAAAAAGGGTGCCCAAATTCCTTCCAATTTCTAGGTATGTTTGCGGTATATATCGAGCGATCATTTACTTTTGAAAGGTGAAAAATTACTAACTTTTGAAGAAAATGCTAAAAAATTTATACTCATTCTCGCACTTTACATAACTTCTTTCCACCACCTTATCCTTTCTCCGTTTGATAAAAATGACCTTGCTTGCAACATAAAAAGAAAGAACTTTGAGGAGTGGGCAAGGTGGGAGATAAAGATCTTGAAAGAGAGTGGGGAGTCACGTGATTCGGAAATACGCTGAAACTGCGGGGGGTATTGATGAGGGGGCAGACATTGCCGAGCATTAAGCTACGTTCTGACTTGTATTTTGCCTCCTTCTCTAGTATTCTTGGAAAGTCTTTTATTCTGAAATCATCTGCGGTTTATTCACAAAAGAATGAGGGGAATCAACAATGGGTCAGGAGATAAGGAGCTCGACTCTACTTGAAGGAAAGGTTCCTCTTTTGCCGGACATCAGTCCCTTTCCTGCTAAAGTCGTTAAAAATCAAAGACACCGAAAAGCCACAAAAAACGAAGCCGACACTGAAATCAGTTAGAAGGATAGTGGGTACGCAGCCTTAGTCGCCCCAGGAATGTCGGCCGATGTTATTTTTGGAGTAAATATTAACATTTCAAATCTATTAGTTAGTGAGATTTCCTGCCGATACCAGCATTGGACTACTTGAACAGAATATGATCTATTGACATCATAATAATGTAGTGGCCGATTACCGATATTCCGCCGACAATTCGGATAAACTTAGAAAAAATACATTCAGACGGAAGTGGTGAGGTACATGTATACTGCTAGTGCGTAAAAATGTATTTTCAACTCTCTATCGGTTTTCCAACGAAATGCAGACGATTACAATTAATAAATCATTACAGCTGTTTTATTTTAATAAATATAAGCGTTTCATTAGAGTAAGTACGTTAAAAAATTTTAAATGTGTTCAAATTCGTTATATGTTCTGTCATTTTTCTGTTATATGTAACTTAAAAACCATTATTTGGTTTAAAATGTAATAATTATTTTAATAATTGTATTGAAAACTTTATAACAACGATACATAATGATATGATAATTTCTACGTAATACTGCCCTATAGTTTATATAATACAAAAAAACTTAATTTTCGACATTTAACATGAAACTTATCACCAAACCTTAATTGACATTTATCACATAAGGGCCGTAACCAGATGGGAGCAGGTGGTAGGGCGGACCAATCCCCTCTAGCAATTTCTTGGGCCCCTTCTAGACTTCATAATCTTTCAATACTAATATCAACTGAGTTACATTTAAAAAAATTACAAAAAATAAAAAAATTAATTTAAAAATAAAAAAATTTTTAAATATAAAATAATTTTTAAATTAAAAAATATACGAAGGGGAAGTGGCATGCCCTCCACTTCTGTTTATATTTATATATCACTAAAATAGAGAAAAAAGAATTCTATTAATGTTTGCGATTAAAAGGTCTAATGTTAAATCTACGATTAATAGATCTTACATCTCTAATGTTTATAAAGTCTTTTTTCTCTAAATAACAAAAGAGAACTTTAAAATAATATTTTGTTCCTCAATGCAAAGCAAATGACCACAGTTAATTAGCATTGCAATTACGTTCATTTATTAAATATAAACATTTCATTTGTGTAAATATATTTTTTAATTAACTGCTTTTATGTGTGCATTAACTGTTACTAAAAAAAATCTTAAATTAGTTTAAATGTAATAATTATTGGAATGATAGGTTCAATTAAAATATTTGCAACATCGATGCATCATGATATGCTAATATCAGTGTAGTCCACTACTAAAATACATAAAAAATAGGAATTTTTTAAACTTTTAATTTTTTTTTTCAAAATTCGGGAAGGAAAATTTAAATTATATATCTAAAAAAACAAAAAGTTGTATATCCAAACTGAAAATGTGGGGCACATTTTCAATTTGGTAGTATAGTGATTACCAGCGTAGCAATTAGTCATATTAGTGTAACAAATTACTTAGTGTAGGAATTAATTAGAGTAGTAAATTTAGTGTAGTAATTAGTGTAGCAATTATGTTAGTTTATTAACATTTCATTGGTGTCACTATATTGTTGAATTAATTTTTTTTTAGATGTATGCATTTTCTGTTATATAAAAAAAGCTTAAATTAGTTTAAATGTAATAATTAGTGCAATGGACTCAATTAAAGTATTTGTAACATCGATGCATCATTATATTGGATGACTATATATCATTATATTGGTAGGACTATATTGTATGAGAATATCAATGTAGTCCTACTTTTTATAAAAAATAGGAATTTTTAAAAGTTTTTATTTATTTATTTTTAATTTTGAGAACAAAAATTGAAATTATATTAAAAAAAAAAAGACAGTATATCCAAATTAAAACTGTGTGGTACTTGCTGAAGTATTTTTTGTGGTACACTGTGTACAAGTGTTACTCCAGAGTGAAAAATATAAACTAAACATTATACCTCTGTTTATTTTAATCACCACTAAATCCATTTCATATTTTGCACTCTTCCACAATATATATATTGAATTCTCTGCATTTCCCTAAAATTTAAATTACATAAAAAATTAAATTTAATTAAAATTAATTAAATTAATTAATTAAAAATTTAAATTATATAAGAAATTTAAAAATTAATTAATCTAATTAATTAAAAATTTAAATTATATAAGAAATTTAAAAATTAATTAATTTAATTAATTAAAAATTTAAATTATATAAGAAATTTAAAAATTAATTAATTTAATTAATTAAAAATTTAAATTGTATTTCTGAAAAAAGGTACATACAAATTGAAACTGTGAGGTGCATTTCTACAGAAGTACTTTTCGCGATACACTGTGTATAACAAGTGTTACTCTAAAGTGAAAATTATAAACTAAACATTATACCTCTGTTCATTTTCATAACCACTAAATCCATTTCATATTTTGCACTGATCCACAACATATATTTAATTTTCTACATTTTCCTAAGAACTTATAACATGACCTCAAATGGCAACTGATCGCATAACAATACCCAAATACGCCTGCGAATCTTCATGCTATAATAATTTGATACTCTTTAAGTCATCCTCTCTTGCATATTCAGCTAAACTACATCCAACAAACGTAATGCAATATTTACCTAACGGAAAATTTCTAATAATATTCGCCTATTAGAAAAAAAAGCATCGTCCTTAATCTAAGTAAGTCTAGTTTTCTAAATAACAGAGGAGAAATGCATAAAAATGGATTTTTAACTCTTTTTTTATCCTCTAACGAAATGCAGACGACAACAATAGGTGAACGAAACTGATATCCCGTGACTTATATAGCCTGCTAAAATGTATCTTCTTTTAAAATATTGTTACATCAGAGCGCGTGTTAGATGCTCACGTGTTCTGTTTAGTTGCACGTGCTTATGATTTCGTTTGCTTTATCCATAGAACCCAGGGAGTTATGAAAGGGTCGCAGCGTGCGATTTTCGTTCATGATCAGTGACGTATGCACAATTTATAGACTCCATTAGCCAGACAGATAAATATTTATAGGTACCGAAATAGAATGAAGTCTTTAATGTAAGGTGTAGGCAGGTATAAATTTGTGAAACGAAGTTATTTTAGATCCAATTGTTCCCAAAATTGGTGTAAGTCTTATGAATTCAGACGTCATATTAAAAACGTGTTTAAAAGTTTCCGCGGGATATTTATTTATTTATTTATAGGGGTTAGGATGGAACATGTTTAACTTTTTCCTACCAGGAAGAGTTTATATTTAATAAATATAGACGATACTTATAACCAGGGTTGCCAGATTTTTGTTTTACCAAATCGGAAACTTTAGCACGTGCAGTACAATAATAATAATAGAGGAAATGGTCCAAAAGTGTGCCAGGGTCTAAATAAAGACTTTCTGAAAGTGGGGGAAGGAGGTTGTTCAAGGTCATGGGTACTGCATCATATGGACCAGCGAGAAATGAGGGAAGAGTGGTGAGCAGATAGCCTTGTTCCTTAACCTACGTGGGTTGGTACGAACTGTTTTCATCAGAAAACCTACTTTTGAGGAACACAAAACTTTTATAGGTATATGAAATTTAATTCCCCCGTTCTGTTGTTCTTCAGTAACGCAAATAGCTTGCATCTCATCTCAAAGTAGATGTCACAAGCTTTATCAAGCGCACCGGTTTCGATCAATTTGTTTGTTTTGTAATGGCTGCTGAGATCATCAACTTGAAGTACTGGATGGTCTAAAAACTAGTTAAAAACACCACAACGTGGCGATGACGAGTTGGCGGTTCCTCTCGGGGATAAACTAGTGACGACAGTGCAACATGCATTTTCTGCGGTGGACTCTTTTCAGATGATGTTAGGGGTGAAGTTTGTATCAGTGCTACAAGTGTGAAGGTTGGGCACATTCCAGATGTGCTGGAATAGAAAAACAGATTATATATCTGTGATTTCTGCATATTCTAAAACCAGGCTAAAAACACGACGACAGTGACTATGACGAGTCCCCCTGGGCTCTGGTGATGAATCTAGTGACGAAAATGCTAAATGCATTTTCTGCGATGGACTCTTTTCAGATGATGTTACGGGAGAAGTTTGGATACACTGTTACAAGTACGGAGGTTGGGCACATTCCTGGAATTGAAAAAGACATGTATCTCTAGGACTTCTGCATGTAAAGAAGAAAATGCTCTTTTTACCGACTTCGAAAAAAGGAGGAGGTTATCAATTCGACGCGTATGTATGTTTTTTTTTTTTTTATGTATGTTCACCGATTGCTCCGGAACTTTTTGTCCGATTTATGTGATTTTGGTTTTAATTGAAAGAGGATACTCTCGAATTGGTACCACTTCCGTTTCATCGAAATTGGTTGAGTAATTTTTTAGTAATTCAACAAAAACCAATAAAATAAAGGATTTTTCGCAAATTATCTTTTGTAACCGGTTTTCCATTCATAAGCATAAAGCTATGTATTCATATGCGTTATCGCCAAGTTGTCGCCAGACTTGGCACCATTTGGTGAAATATCGCCAAATTTGGCGACCAAAATAAGTTATCATAAATGAAGCCAACTTGGCTGTAACTGACTAATTTGGCTATATTCCCATTCAAATTCACTAATGGATCTTCTCCAATATGTTTCTTCACAATTTCTAATCGGCAGTCATATTTACAATTCTCAATTGCCAACCATTATTTAAAATGCTAAATAATACAGAAGCAAACTAAATTAATACATGAAAACATCTGAATTGTATCAAGAAATGAGAACAGGCAAATTTTAATCAGATTGCACGATAAAAGCAAAAAGTGCGCTTTTTACTTTGCAGTAGTTTTTGAAGTCGGTTTTATTTTTGGTAAAAAAGTTTATATATTATTACCTAAAGTTTCAAGCTTGACAGATTTTTGAAAAAAAAATCGTGTTTTTTGATTGATTCGCAGATAAATTACTAAGCAGTTCCTGCACTACTAAGCAGGACCATCTCTTGAAAAACAATTATTTCCCCCTTTTTTTTGGAATAAAATGATTTTCGAAAACTAAAATTGGTTTGAACCCGTATATCACCTTTAAGACTGTTTTTAGAAGCTAGTGACATTAAAATTATCCACTTTGCGTAATCAGGTAAATAGATAGGTATTAAAATAAAAGTGGTAGCCCGTTTTTGGACCATTTCCTCTAATAATAATAATAATAATAATAATAATATGGGCAGAAAAAGCGGGACAGGCTTAAACGAATAATTAAATGTTTCAAAATGTTTATTTCTATAAAATTATGCAGTGTGAATTACTTCTCATGGTAAAACACAAATTAAGGAATTATTTAGCTAACAAAATAATAGAAATAAACAAGTAAGAAATATTAAAAAAAAAACATAGTTGTATTTGTTTGAAGACTTTATTTCTTAAAAGTTTCTTTCTGGTCCTTCATTTATTAAAAAGTACTAAATGGTAAAAAATGATGAGTGTATGTGCATAAAAAATGAGTGTAGATGTGCTGTTAGAATTAGAACATTTTAAATTTATTTTAGAAAATACCAATTCGCTATAGGAATTGCAAGTTAAAATTCTTAAAAGAAATTAACATATATTTATAGTATACTTTTCTGGGATTATTTTAAAATATCGATTTCATTTTTAAGCCGCTAAATGTTTTGAATTTTACGCCAGTACATTAACTCATTTGCATCCGAAGCGCATATAGAGGGAATTCGGGTATTATGGAATGGTCGGACAATATAGAATACTTCAATACCTGCAGCATACGGGGTTGTAGTCAAGCGTAAACCTGCTATACGACTTCTTAGTACTCGCCATGAGGCACTGTGCTCTGTTCTTTTTAGATACCTGTTGTTGGAGTGACACGGTGAAATAAAATCTATTCTCAATTTTGAAGTTTTTTTTTGCAGGTAAATTTTATAAAATTCGTATTAATTATAAAATCTCATTGTCAGTGATGTGAACCAAGTTCAGTATAAAGTTAAATCATTATATTTATTGCTGTGTTAGTCAATTTTTCTCTATATGGTAACTTGTTGACGAGTGAAAAGATTATGTTTTTCAAGATGGTGTGTCGTGTAATATGGAATATCATCTATGCAACTGTTTCAAGACGAGTCTAAATATTAAAACTATTTTTCAAAGAATCTGATGATTTATAGATGATGTACTAAAATTTACTGTTTAAATAGTTTTGGTAATTTTTTAAAAAAATCACAGGACGTTTAAACTGTCAAAAAATCAGTTTTCGGATTTCGTTTTATTCTGAATTTTTAAAAGATTCTCAACAATATATGTAAAAACTCTATTAAAAATATTTGCATTAGTTCTTGAGTTATTATTATTTATAGACGATGAGTGCAATTGAAAGTGCATTGATATAGAAAATTTAAAACACGTTTTCTCAGGTTAGTAAATTTAATGTTTGCGCTCACTTTAACTTCCAAACTATATAAGTTACAGCTTTAAAAGATTAACCAAATATGCGTTACTTTATAGTATTCATGCTAAATCCAAAAAAAAATCACATATTTGGTTTATTTATTTTTTTGCGCTTGAAAACCTTGATTTTTTTTTTTTTTTTTTTTTTTCTAAAATTGAATTTTAAGCAAAACTTTTTGCATATATTTTGGTTTTAATTTAGAAGTAGGTGTGTTATGATTCTATTTTGTTCAAAAATTGTTTTCTATATGCATAATTTAGAGTTTTATCATGCGATCAGCACTTAATGATTTTAATTCACGCATTAGTGAAATGAATTTTTAAATTCGAACTTTAAATATTAATTTCTTTTATACAACATTTATTTTTCTGAATAATATAGCCAAGGATATATACTTTAGATAGAAAGGGGGGGAAAAGAACTTAATTGCATATTTTTTGTGTTTTGGTATTTTGAAAAAGGCGATGTTTTTGATCGTTTTGACAAACTCAAAGGTCCTGTGACCCCTTAAATCGTGGTTTTCCTTGCAATTTTAATATTCCTTATGACTTTATTCCATGTTACCCGACTGGTTGCCACTACCCGAAAAGTGTAACTTTAAAAAGAAAAAGCTAAATATTGGTATGTATTTTCTTTCTTTCAGTTTAAAGGGATTCAAAATGTGTTAAGAAATAGTCAAAGTTTGTCCTTTATTAATTTTTAAGAGATCTTATTTTTTTATATGCTAGTTTACAAAGAAATATAAAATGGCATTCCATAATACCCAACTTTCCTCTAATCGTCCCTTTCAGGAACATCTTTTTTATTCCGGAAATTCCGTCTGCTATGAATTACGAATTTCTGAATAAGAAAGAAGTTCTTGAAATGCAAGCCTCGGATCTAAATGAGTTAACAGGTGGTTTCAGTAAATTAAATCCTTCATACAACAGTTTTACTCTTTGCGTGCTAGCAAAGAAATTATCTGCTAATATGCGTTGAATGTCTGAACGATTTATCTGATGAAAATCCCAAAATTAGATGTCTTCCGAGCAGAGGTGAAAAATTGAATTTCTGCCACTTCCGAAAATAAGAGGAAATGTACTCGAGTGCCTTTGTGCAGCCCTGTATATGATATGTAGAATTTATATGCACCAAGTAATATGCAAAAAATTACTTAAATTTAAAAACGCATAACACAACATAAAACGCCCTTCCAGCAATTATCCCTCTCCTAGACAGTACCGTAACCGTATTCTTTTATGAACGGTAAACGCTATGCACACCATATTCTACATTAGGTATCCTGTTGTGAACCTTATATCGGGCAAAGGTGGCCAAGTTGGCAGAGCATTGTATTCGTAGCTGTTGGTTGCTAGGACCCAGGCTAACTGTCGGCTAAAATTCCGTTATGTACTCTAATGACGCCTGGTGCATGTAAAATCAAAGCAAAATGGATGTAAAATGGGGGGTGGGGAGGGCAAAGTCCTCCAAGTTTCCTGTGAATTATACCTCTGGAGGTACCTTGCCAGGTGAAGGTCTCGTCATCTGATCAAAGTTCTAAACTACTCTCTTAAAATGAATGAGTGGATTTGGTTGCTCAAAAATGAGTTCTAATTTATTGGATCGTGAATGAGTTGATTTTTAAATGTTTAGCTCAACTTGATTTCAGCTGTTATTTTTCTATTGTGCTCAAGGAGAGCTAAAATTAAACAACTCAACTTGATAAAAATTCACTCATTACCGAGCCGTTCTTTGCGATTCGTTCGTCTCGTCTCACGTCTCGTCTCGCCGTCGCGCCTGTCCTCACAAGATGGCGAATGTAAACACGAAGTTAAAGAAGTTTACTTAATGATGAAACATTGAGGAAGAGGATGGATCTGTTTTACTCGGTAAGTTTTATAAAAGCATTTAATTTATACTTAGTTTTTAGTGGAATTGTATGTACTGATTTTATTTTAATCTTGAAGCACGTGGTAACGGATTTCGTATACACACTAACTTAATTTACACACATACTGTGCCTCCCTAGCATATAAAGCTTTAAAATTTTGAAAGAATTCTCCTGCATTTCTTAATTTGTTGTAAAAATAAATAACTAAAGATTCCTGCATATGCTCAGCGTCACTGCCGGCAGCTTATTTTAGAAATGCTTCTATATTTTAAAATTGTTCTGCCCTTTTATTTTTTACTTATTTATTTTCGTTTAAAATGTCCTGTTTATTACTTTGTTGATAAATAAATAAATAAGCTGATCATAGCGTCATGTAAAATCAAGGGGGGATGAGGGGAGGTGAAAATAATAAAAGTTTTCTTTTTCGATTGACAAACTTTGTCAGATATAACAGTACTAAGTATTTTGTGAAAGTAATTTTTCAGATGAATCATATCAACCAAAAATATGTTTTATAATTTGTAGTAAATAATTTTGTGAAAAATTACAAGAATTTCGAAAGAATTGTTTCCATCTCTATAATAGGTAGATGTGCCAGTAATGGACAGCCCTTGATGTTTTTGGTTAAAAAAAAAAAAAAAAAGATAAATATTTATCTTTGATTATTTATTTTATAATTCCCCCTTGCACTGGGTTATTGTTGACACTTTTAATCAAACCCATCAAGAAGCAGAAAATGTTTTAAAGTTAAGCTGTTTTTCTGTGAAAATCTTAATGAAGAGGTTAAGAAATGGCTTTGTTTAATTAATTTATATATTTTTTATTTTCTTGCAATATTTGAATGTTTTTGTTTGAGTAGCAATAGAAAACTTAGAATTTTATGTACTAACGGCCATTTACAAAATTTCATTTATTTTTAAGATTTTAAGACCTGTCTGTGTTCATTACTGGAACACTTAATTAGTCAATTTCCAGTAAAGGACACCCCATGTAAGCATTGCTAAAAATGCAATTTCAGTAACATTCATAATGCATTTAAAATCCTTTGACTTAACTGAAAACTTAAGTAATCAATTTTTAAATTGCACTTACCAGAATGTAATAACACTAAAATTTTTATAAATAACTGCTTTTAAGTTATTTTATTGATTGATAAAATTTTAATATTTTATGCTTTTTTTATATATACCTTGCATATTTTATAATCTGGCAATCAAATCAGCCAGGAAGCAGAAAATATTGTTTAAGAGCACAGTCAAAGAGGGGCTCATGGGGCTTAATCCCTCTCCGTTTAAATAAAAACAATTAAGTTACAGAAGCTATTAAAAATCTATTTTCTGTCTTAAATGTTTCCTTGTTCACCTCTGAGCCCCCCGCCACACACACACACACACACAAAGTAATACTATTAATGAAAGTTATAGATAATATTCATGAAACAAGTAAATCTGCAGATCAGTGGCCTCAAACATCAGTTCTACAGTTTTATTTTGAAATTATTTTATTTAGTGTTTAAAATATTCAACTCAAATTATCATTTCTTTCATATTTGTAATATTAATTATTATAAATGATACATCAAGTAGTCTCCGGAAGAATAATTGCTAAAAATAGTGAGACTAAACACTAATATTCCAAAACTTTTTTTTAATTATACCTTTTAAATTCCCGTTTCAATAATTTGATAGCTGTAATTGCCTGATATTTAGTATTTTAAACTATCCATCTAAAATAATTAAAACATCGATCTTCTTATAATTACAATAACTGATGGAAACAGTAAATGATTATCACAAATATTTTATTAATAACTGGTATCCTAATTGTTAAATTTATTTGAAAATAACTATTTTGTTTCATTCTATGTATTCATTAAATTCTGTTTCTAAGTACAGTCATAAAAACAATTATATTTATTACTTTTTATGGGTTGTCCTGTCCATTACTGGGCCAGAGGTTGTCCACTGTCTTTTGGGTGTTTTGATACATTTCTGTTATTTAAAATTAAATTTTGGTTCATATTGGGAAATGAGACTGTCAGAAGGGTTATTTAAACTTGGTAAAAACAAACTAGCTACATATATACTGGGCTTAGCAGTCATTTTGTTTTTCAGAAAGTAGAATAAAGTGTTTTTAGTGAATGAAAAACCTCTTTCCAGAAAAATATACTACAGGAAGAATTTGTTATGTATTGTGAAAGTGATTCGGAATTGAACTGTATTTACCATTTTGTGATCAATAAATTAGCTGTTGAGTTATAAGCATTTTTGATCTTAAAAAATAAACTGTTTGGATTTTAAAGAAGGATTTTTCTAATAGAAAACTCAAAAAATGAGTAAATTTATTTATTCAAAAAAATTTTATAGCATTTCTTGTCACATGGGGTAAAATAGGTATAAGAATATCTTTTTCACTATGTTGGCCTTTGCGCCTTTTAAGCAATTACTTTGAAATTTGATTTTCATTTGAAGTATAGGTATAAGCCATCTTTTTTATGCTAGTTGAGGTCAAGATATGAATGTATGAAAATTGATCAAAATTGAAAGACTTTTGAGAGCAAATTGTTATTGATCCTGTGTTTAAAACTGAAATTGTGCTTTGTTATATGAAATTAGGCTATAAATTAGTTGCGAACATCTGTTAATCTGCACTTCGCTTTGGAATGCGCTTGTAACCATTAAAAGCGTTATAAATCAAGCGAATGTAAACATTAAAAATCGCTGGTAATCGACAATTTTTGAAAAATCACATTAAATCAAAGTACCATATTTCCGGCCATAAATTAAATTAAAACATATGTTCTAACTTTATTAAATTGGGTGGATTAAGGGTGTATTCGAAAAAATATTTTTCCACCCTCAACAGCTCAAAATTTTCTGGGACATTTTCAGACTCATTTTTAAAAGTAACAACATGGAACTTGCTGGGGTGATTTTTGAAGAGATGCATAAGAGGTCGTGTGATTTCATTTTTCGCTCAATTCATTAGAATTTGATTTTTAAACAATTATTTTCTCTGTATGACCATTTTTTTCATTCCCAGATCTCCCGCTTCCGAAAATTCGGTTCAAAACGCCCACTTTGACAATATTTTCTGCATTTATCAAAAAATCGAAAAGCACGGCACATTATGTAGTTTCTAAATAAGAGAATTTCCCAGTTTGAGGCGTTTGAAAGCAAAAATGAATCAGAAAAACAGCAGTTTGGATCTGAATACACCCTTATAACAGGATAAACAGTAAAAAGAGTCGAAGCAATCCAAGGAAGTTAAACCTTTAAAGTATATAACTTTTCATTTTTGCTTTTGGCGGCAATACAGCACTCGGGAGGAGCACGGCGTTTTTTGCAGAAAATTTTAAAGAAATTATTTGAGTTCGCAGACAGTTTTACATTTTATCTAAGTCTGCTGATGTGGAGGCATCCCAAATTGTCAGGAAGTCTATCTCAACCAAGCTGTACCAGTCGCTGCCATATACATATTTTGTACATAAATTTTCTTTCACTTATAGCTAGTTAACTTTATAAATTGCTTTTGATTTAAAATATTTTTCAGTTAACTTAATTTCTCATTTTTTCCTACAGATACTCATGCTGATATCTATCTGCTTTTGAGCTGCATTAAATTAAAAAAAAAAAAAAAAAAAACTTTTAAAATGAAACACTGTTAGAAACATGATTCAGAGCATGGACGTAAATTGATGTGGTGAAAATTAAGAACAGTTTGGGGGGGGGGGATAGGATTTGTGTGTACTTGTATCTTATTTCTATTAGTTTCATAAGAGATTTTATTTGTCAAGAAAAAAATGTAAACAAAGTGAAAGAGACAGTTTTTTGTCTTCCCTCCTCGCCCCAGTTTACATATGATTCAGAGGATGAAGGTACAAAACTTTTAAATGGTCTATACATTAATTATAATGTAATTCAACTTTAACCAGCATATACCCATTTTACCCCGAACTGAGATAAAATGGGTAATTATTTTGAATTTAGACCTAAAGTACATAATGTAAAAAATATTGAACAAAAACATGATAATATTTCATAATGTTTCTGCTATGAAACATTAAAATAAAAAAAAAGCTTTTTTTATACCCATTTTACCCCGGGTGACCCTAACTAAAGTTCCACTTTCCTAATGTCCCCAATAGCAGAATTTTCGATGTCCATCTGCAGCAAACCAAAATTTATCTGCAACCTAACAATACTGAAACAAGCTACTATCTTAAATACTTATAGTGACCCATAAAATAAACAGAAATTGCATTTCACATAGAAAATTAATAAGAAATACAAAAACTCTTAAAGTAAATTTTTGGTGAATTTTTTTAAGCACAATATTATTTTTAAGCTGGTAGATTAATCTGCAAGGTCTAAAATAACCTGCATTGCTGCTGCCGTGCTGCACAGTTTCTGCTACGGAGCTAACACCTAACTTCGAGTTGTCGGATTAAGCAGCATACACCGAGGAGGAGGGAGAAATTACATCCATCCTAACTCAATTTTAGTTCTTGCATATAAACCCCACCCACCTCACTCCTTTGGAAGCATGAGATTGTCATGACAAAAGTTTTTTGGAGGTACCTATCCTTTTGGAGGTACCTTTGGAGGTAAACATCAAAAAATTTCTGTGTCCCCAACACTAAACCACCCAGAAGTGAAAAACTTGTCATGTGATCAAAAACGCTTATAACTCAACAGGTAATTTATTGATCACAAAATGGTAAATACAGTTCAATTCTGAATCTCTTCCATAGTCGAGCTTTCCAATTTTATATCTTTCTGTTAAAAAATGAATTTGAAAATGTGTCAATGTTTTGTACTTGTTGAGTAGTGATGTAGAGAGGGACCACACTCGAGTGCTATTCCTATGAGGAGGTTTTTGGCTGATCTCATTTGCATTTTTTTTTTCTTTTTTTGTGGCATTGTATAGCTGATTTGATCTTCAGTGCCCCTTGTTTACTTTAATTTTAATCGCAGGTTTTTTTTTTTTTTTAAGACAATACTTTTACTTTTGGAACAGATTCTAAAAGTAAAAGTAATTTCTCTAAAAAAAAAAAAAATTCTGCAATCAAAATTGAAAAAGTAAACGAGTGCCATGAGGATCAAGCTCAGATGTCCAACCCCCCCCCCCCCAAAAAAAAAAATTATATGTATACATACATATATATATATATATATTCAAAATGTCAAAATGCAAATAAGAATAGCATTAACCCGCGAGTATCTTCACATAATGGGGTAGGGAAAAAAAATACAAAGTTTGTCAAAAGTTAAAAAGCACTAATTTCATTAAAACACGAATATTGCCAGAGAATTATAAAAAAAAAACAAACTCAAATTTCACTAAAGAATCATGAAAAAAATATGAATTTTGTCAAAGAATCTTGTGGTGGTGGTGGTGGGGGGGGGGGGATAATGTTTTTGCAGTAAAAAGTCTTTTTATTCTAGTCAATACTGTGTTCGCTAAAATTTCTGGTATTTTTTATGATGTACCCCCTCCCCCGACTGATCAATTTAGCCATAATTTCACATAATCTAAAAAAAAATTAATAAATGAAAATGATTTGAGAAATATATCATACAGCAGTAAAATTTTAAAACATTTTACTTTTTCATATCATCAGGCAGAAACTAATTTCATTAAGTGGCAGGAACTAATAATTCACACATGTATTTGATATGTAAACAATTCAGTTAAAAATTAAAACTGAAGATTATGAGTGTTGTTCAAAGTAGCAAGTTAGGTTTAATGATGTACCGAATAGTGATTTGGCCGAATACTGAATATTCAGCTAGTCGAATAGTAACTGTTTGGCCAAATACCTTTTTATATTTCAAAGTTTAAAGGTATTAAAATGTCATTTTTTAAAACAACTTTACATAATATTTAATAAAACCAATTACATTTACATAGTAAATTTCATATTGGGAAAAAAACTTGCTTTGTGTTTATTTAAAGGATGACCTTTTTTTAAATTAATAAAATTTTAAATTTAATGGTTTCTTCTATGAATTAACATTTGTTAAAACAATCGATAATTATTTTTGTTGTAGGTTGAGTAAACTCTGTTTTTGGTTCAGGTTGATTTGAGGCTGAGTGTGAATTCCTGCAAGTTGGGTTCGGGTTAAACCCAAAATTTCAAAAGTTAGTTTGGTATATTTTTTAAGTTTAAAAACTATCCCTGTTATAATAAACATAGATATTTGTGTACGTGCTGTTTTCTAAAGAGACTTCCATTTTTTATGTAACCCTTTGGAAAAATTTGTGTTTTTTCTGCAACCAGACTTCTATAAAACCAAAAACTTTCTGTGCACATAAATATTGGGTCAAAAACTATCTGCAAATTAATTTAATGTTTAATAACGTAAAATACCGTGTTATGTTATTTTAACGATATGGATTAGAAACAGTAGTTTTAAAGTAATTACCATTTATATTTAAAAATAATTAATATTAATCAAAGAATAATTATTTTGGTTAAAAAAAAATAAAGCTAAAAATCCATGATAAGCAGGGCAGAAATAATGTGACATTGCTACTGAAACAACTAAATCACATTTTGTAGGGAGAGGTCCATTCATGGGTATCATCATTAAAGAGACCGGTGAGTTTTTACCCTTTGACAAAAATCATTTTTTTCTGTGGCCGTTTGACGAAATTCTCGTTTTTTTTTTTTTTTTTTTTCTGTGATCATTTTACGAAATTCACATTTTATCTGCGATCCTTTCATGAAATCAGTTTTTTCCCGCAATCCTTTGACGAAATTCGCATTTTCCTATGATCTTTTGACAAATTTCGCACTTTTTACGCAGCGCTTTGACGAAATTTGCATTTTTTTTCACGATTCTTTGAAGTAATTAGTTTTTTACACGTTCTTTTACGAAATTTGCATTTTTTTCACAATCTTGACAAAATTCGGGCTTTTTTCCATTATGCTTTTAAGAAATTAGTTTTTTTTCGTGCACGCTTTTGATGAAATTTGCTCTCTTTTTTGCAGTCCTTTGACGAAATTCGCGTTTTTTCTGCGATCTTTTTACGAAATTCGTGTTTTTCTTGCGTTTTTTACGGAATTCACACCTTTTTCTATGGCCCTTTGACAAATTTCTTTTTTTTTTTCCCGATCAATTGATGATAATTTTTCCGCGATTCTTTTACGAAATTTGCTCTTTTTTTTTTTTAAATCCTTTGACAGAATTTAGGCTTTTTCCGCGCTATTCTTTTACGAAATTCGTTTTTTCCTGCACTCCTTTTATGAAATTCTTTTTTTTTTTTTTCCCTCGATCAATTGATGATCATTTTTCCGCGATTCTTTTACGAAATTTGCTCTTTTTTTTAAAAAAATCCTTTGACAGAATTTAGGCTTTTTCCGTGCTATTCTTTTACGAAATTCGTTTTTTCCTGCACTCCTTTTATGAAATTCTTTTTTTTTTTTTTACGATCCTTTCACGAAATTTGCATTTTTACGGCAACCATTTGTTGAAATTCGCAGTGGTATCTTTTTATGTCTGAATTTTTGGACTGATGGCTGATTTTTTTAAATTTTCAAAACCAAATGCCTTAAATTTTCTGAAAATTTGGAACAGAATCACGTCTGTCAAACAATAACAGGGGTCAATGCAGACAAAATTTGGGGCCTATTTAGGGCCCCTTCACAAAAATGAACTTAATAAAACAGGCCCCTTCACAAAATTCCTTTTAATAAAATAAGGCCCCCTACGTAACATTCTTTTTCATAAAAACTGCTTTAAAATGTGTAATTTGTAAATAAAACTAGGTTACGAAACTTTAGCAAGGGGATGTAAAAAATGATTTTGTTCATAAATTCTTGGTTCAAATTTGAGTAACTGGATTTCAACTTTCGTTTAAAAAATGTTATTTTTCACAAAAATATAATAAAATTAATAAAAATAACTTCTACTTTTCGCAAAATGGGCCCCAAGAATAAAAACCTGCATCGACCCCTGAATAATAATCTGTCTGGCAAATAAATCGTACATAAAATTGGAGAATATTTTTAATTTTTCGGTATTTAAAAAAAAAATTTACAAGGACAAAAATTAAGTTTTTTTTTTTTTTTTCTAAAAAATTTTTCCGCAAAGTTCCGAATTTTTGGAAAATTTTCCGCACATGCGTCTATATTATACAACTGTGTCTGCAACACTTTGGCAAAATTTATTTCATTTTTTTGCAACCCTTTGGCATTTTTTTTTCTGCAACGCTTTAGCAAAATTTATTTATTTATTTATTTCAGCGACCTTTTGATGAATTTCGCAAGGGGGGGGGGGGGTCCTGCGACATTATGACTAATTCCACATTTTTCGCGTGATCCATTGGCGAAATTTATTTATTTTTATTTATTTTTTGTGGGTGGGGGGGTCCCTTGTCAAAACGTTTTTTCTGCTATCTTTTGACGAAACATGCATTTTCTTTCCGGATTCTTTTACAAAATATGCTTTTTTTTTTTCCGTAATCCTTTGAAGGAGTTGCCATTTTCTTTTCCCTGCTATCTTCTAACGATACATGCATTTGTTCCCCATCTTTTGACGAAATTTTCATTTTATTTGCAATCCTTAGACAAAACTTATTTTATTCGTGATCTTTTTAATTACGGATGCACAACTTTTTTAAGATAAGGGCTTTTTAGAAAAAGTCTGTTTTGTCGAGGCCCACACGTGAGAGAATTCTATTTCGAGTAGCCGATCGACGAAATTTGATTTTTCTGCACATTATCGACAAAAATTGTGATATTTTCATTTCAGACCAATGAAATTCTTGATTTTTCTGAGACTGATCGACAATTCGCTATTTTCCATGCATTATGGACAAAATAACATATTTTCGTGTCTGACCAACGGAATTAGTGATTATCAATCAACAAAATTTGCAATTTTTCTGACTGATCATGAAATTCATGATTCTGCATTATCTCTGATGAAATTAAAAAAAAATTTCAGGCAATAAATTGACAAATTTGAGATTTCTTTTTCTCTCTATAAACTGATGAAAATCATGATTGGTTCTGCAGTCGATCAACAGAATTCTCAATTTCTTCGTGCATCGAGAAAATTCGCTATTTTACCATAACGAAATTCTCAATGTTCCTGTACACAATCGACAAAACGCACAATTTTTCCATGCCCGATCAATGAAATTCACGATTCTTAAACTGACTGATGAAATTTTCAATTTTTTTTGTGGCAAATTGACGAAATTCATTGCAGGCCACAGGTTTTGGCATCCCTACTTTTAACAAAATTGGTGTTTTTATTTTAGCTAACGTTTGACGAAATTGATTTTTTCGGTGACAATTTCTCGAAATATGAGACATATTTTTTTATGTCCAAATTTCCAGACTGATGAATGATTTTTCATAATTTTTGGAACAGAATCGCCCCTCAATTTGCAATCAGTCACAGAAATTAACGAGAAACTTGTCATTCAATCTCCGGGGGGGGGGGGGGGGAATCTCAAAATTTGTCTCTTGGTTGCAGGACCAAAATATGAATTTCAACAATCTTTCGCCGCAAAATGTATCAACCTGTCATCCGAAAATATCACAAGGTTCGCAGGATTTATTTTAAAATGAAACACTTTTTTGAAAACAAATTTTTTAGATGGAAGCCTCCTGCTCATGTGTTTTTGGGTGGGATTTCAAAATTTTGGTGATGAATCCCGCCCTGAAATTAAAGTCCTGTACTGTGTTCTACAGTAGTCTTTAAAATGAAGAAATCATGAGTTAAGCATTGATTATGTAACTGTCCAACTCTTCCTGAGAAAGTAATAAGTAACTATTTTCCCATTGGGTGTAATGTAAAAAAATACTTTTGACTGTGTCTGGGTGAATGTAACTCTGGCAATAATGGGTCATTTGCCTGGATATAAAATGCAGGGTTTTTTTTTTTTTCAATTATTGAAAGTTTTCCTAAAAATTAGCCTTTAAAAATTTCTTTAGCTGTAAAATACTTTTTTTTTTCTGTGGTGCTTTCAAATTGTTGCCGTCAAGTTTTGGCGGATTCCATCTAGTTTATTTTTAAACATGGCATCATGGCGTTGTCTTTGGTTTATTAAATTTATCTTGTATTCTATAAATAACTTCGTCCTTTATTAAAATTGATTGAATTAGTTTTCAAAATTTCGTTGTCATTCAAACATTAAAAAAAAAAAAAAAATCTTTGTTTACATTCAAAAAATTTATCATGAATTATAGGTCAGTGAATTAGGTGCTCTACTGTATATATATTTTTTAGAGGAGGCGTGGATTGGTTATAATTTCTCAAAATTAAATTCAGCCAATTACAAATACCACAACAGTGCCAGTTGTTAGTTTAGTCTATTTTGAATGATTTTTGAGCTTCAGTACGATTTTTTCAGATTACGATTTCAGATTTTTTTGTCAAATCTGAAAGGGTAGAAATTTAAATTTTGGTATAAGGCAGAATTGATACCAATTCATAACAATATGTGCATATATAGGTAGTGAAGGAAGTGATTTAGATTTTTCAAAAATAACCTTTTTTTTATTTAAAACAAAATCTAAATTTTTTGACAGTTTGAGAAAACAATTCTTCTAAGCATCTAATAAAAAAGAAATTAATTATAAATATGAATTTTGTGATGAGATATTCCAAGAATTGTGCGGCATTTCAAAGGCCATTGAATAACACAGGAAAGTGAAAAAGCAACTTATCTCTGAGAAGGAGCTTTAATCTGATTATTCTAATAAATTTTAATTGCAACAAAGGGATAGCTTAATGCAGTGAGTAGCCAGTTATCCAAAAACACGTGAACCCAACAATTCCAGATAATTTACTTTATACTGTATATATTTTTAATTATGCAACAGTCCCATCGGTCCAATTTATTGCTTGGGTAAATTGGAGGGAAATGAATTTCCTTTTTTGTATGTTTCAGGCACTTTCGTATAAACTCATCATTACGTCTGTGTTTTGAAATTTTAAGTTAAAACCATTGAAACATTTTAAATCGATAACATTGTTTTTGCACATTTTCATTTTAGGAACAATACTTTGATCCTATCGCTCAAGCTGGTATGGTTGAATGGAGGTTTAAAACAATGAAGTTAAATTTAACACCATCCCAAAAGAAGTACCAACAAAGAGGACTATCAAAGAGGCATGTGATAATCCTGAGGAGGTGTATTATCAGCAAGAAATAGAAGACAGGGTATAAATTTACATATTAATCTTAAATATATTTTTTAAGTTTTTTGTCATTGGAATTTCTTTTTGTGTGTGTGTGTGTGTTTTGTAATTGTTTTGTGACCTTACAGATACATATGTGAAAAAAAAAATTGTTTTCATATTAGTAAACTTCATACCTAGCATCTTACACTATATTGCCATTAATGATCGGCAACTTTCAATTTTAGACATTTTGTTAAATATTTAGAAATATGCTTGACATATTCATCTGGAATTTCAGGATTGAAATGAACAGGTATGATCTCATATTTAACAATGTCGATTTAATAAGGGGATCAATTAGGGGGGCAACAAAAAATCAAAGAAAAAATATATATACTTGGGATCACCCTGTAAAATAAAATGCACGAAATGATCTACCGCTACCGAATATAAATAGACATTGTGCAATATGTGTATTTTTTGTGTAAGACTAGCACGTATATTAATAGAGATATAGCGATTTATTTAAAAAAATTAAATTCTTGCATGATTTTTGCTTATAACACGCAGAATTTTCAAGCCAATTTAACGCTGGTTTCAGAAAAATTGACAAAATATAATAGAAACAATATAGTGCAATTGGAATATAAATATATTAAATATTTTAGGTAATATGAGCAGTTGTATGAAATAATTTTTATCTGTGCATGCGTGAACGATAACAAGGATCATTTTACATAATTTAATAGTCAACTCTATGGAGCAACTTATTTTTAAAAAATCTAGTCAAATGTCGTAAAAATTCAGAAAGATATCGGCGTTAAAGTGAGCAAATTTTTAGTTGTTCTTTAAAAGCAGCTGAATAAGAGATTTTCCACAAATTGTCATTTTTAATTTTTTTTTTTAAATTTCCATTTTTTATTGATGCTTTAGTTATTGGATAACCACCAGAACGAGCCTATACCATGATCAAAAGAAGTATAAAAATTGAAGCATTTTTTCCAAATCTACTCGTTGATACTTACTAAATACTTTTTTCTGAAAGTCAGTTAATAAAAATTGACAATTTGTGGAAAATCCCTTATCATTCAGTTACTTTTAGAGAAAAACTAAAAATTTGCTCACTTTAATGCCGATATCCTTCTGAATTTTTACGATATTTGACTAGTAGATTTTTTTTAATAAGTTGCTCTATAGAATATTAAATTATGTAAAATGATCCTTGTTATCGTTTGCGCATGCACAGATAAAAATTATTTCATACAACTGCTCATATTTCCTAAAATATTTAATATAGCTATATTCCAATTGCACTATATTGTTTCTATTATATTGTCAATTTTTCTGAAACTGGCGTTAAATTGGGTTGAAAACCCTGCATGTTATAAGCAAAAAATATGCAAGAATTTTATTTTTTTAAATAAATCACTATATTTCTATTAATATACGTGCTAGTCTTACACAAAAAATTACACATATTGCACAATGTCTGTTTATCTACCACTACCGAATATAAATAATTTCGTGCATTTTACAGGGTGATCCCAAGTATTATTTTTTTCTTTGATTTTTTTTGTTGGCCCTTAATTGCCCCCCACCCACCCCACCCCGTTAACAAATCGACATTGTTAAATACAAGATCATACCCAGGGATATGTTTAGGAAAATTTTAGGTCTTTTAAAGGACCCTTCACAAAATAATTTATCTTAAAACAGGACCCTTCACAAAATTTTTTATCCCCAAACAGGACCCTTCACAAAACATTTTATCCCAAAACAGGACCCTTCACAAAATTATTTGTCTCTTAAATAGACCTTTCACAGAATATTTTCACCTTCAAATTGAATTTTTCACAAATTTAGTCATTTAAAAATAAAATCTGGTCTGTAAGTAAACAGTTGAACTCACCAAAGAGCATATTACTTAGCTTTTTTTATATGAAGGATAGAACATGAAGACATCGATAATTTAAAATTCACAAAATTATGACTAGAATTTTCACAAAAATAAGAAAAACTTCACAATTTCACAAAAACAGGACCCTGTGAGAAAAGTGTGGACAGACCCCTGATACCTGTTTTTTTTTTTTTTTAATACTGAAATTTCAGAAGAATCTGTCAAGTATATTTCTAAATATTCGACAAAATGTCTAAAATTGAAAATTGCCGGTCATTAATGGCCATATAGTGTATCTTTCCTATGTGTTTAGAATGCAGTGCTATCCAGTTTCAGTTCATTTATTTAGTATCATCTATCAATCAGATACATTTGCCCAATAATGCACATTTTCTTCCAAGATTAGATAGAAATCCGTGACATGTGTTAGATTTGGAAGTTTTTCTTTTTAATGATAGGTAATTTTTAAAATAGAAGAGAGTAATGTTGGCGGTATAGAAATAGCATATAAAATTTAATTTTGTCATAACATTATGCAGTTTAGAAAAACAAGTCTGTATTTCTGAAATAGATATTCCTAACATGTATTTAATATGAAAAACATTTTTGTTAAAAATAGTTCCAAAAAAAAAAAAAAAAAAGGAAGCAAATTGCAATTGGATTTTCAAAATTCACTGTTTATTGAAAAAGTTTTAACAAATTTCAATGAAAGTAAGCCTTTCGATATTATTTTTTCCTTACATAATTATCACGTTGTTATTAATTAAATTATGATTAAAGGTACTGTTAAGAACATTGAAAGTTTCGATTATCTTTGTGAAATCTAGAATTTTTATAAATCTAGTCTTAGTCTTGATTTTCGAGGTTATACTGTATTAAATTAGACATGTATGTCTCAGACACATGCATTTGACTGTTGGAAGAAAACTGCCGTTTGGCTGCTTAGTTAGATTTTATGGGGTAAGGTTAAACATCATTGTTGTAATAAAACATTTCATATTTAGAAGGAATTTAAATGTAGTTTCTTCCCCCCCCCCCAAATTTAAATGATATTTTCGAAAGTATCAAAAATGTCCGATATTTTGATATATATCTGATATTTTTGATATATATCCGATATTTTCAAAATAGTCACCTTATTGCTGATAATAAATATATTCAAGCATAATATAAATTAGAAACTAAAACATATTCCACTTAACATGAAAACTTAAAACAATGCATTAAAAGTGCAGTTTTCTTTTTCTTTCTTTTTTTTTTACACTTAGAACAAAATTTAAAATCAACTAATTGAAAACAGAAACAATTTGCTTTATACGCTTACATCAGATTCTTTTATAGTGAAGCTGTATATATAACTGAGTATCTAAATTAGACAGTTTATATTTCAGTGTCTGTTCTGAATTATGTCCCTCATAATAATCTACAGTTAAAAGTAAAAAATTCAAACATAAAGTTTGAAAAAGATATTTGTTTTCTTCGGCTAAAAAAGTAACTATCAGAGACATAAATTCCTTATTTACAGAACAACACAGTCCATAACAGTTGGAAATTTCATTTGCACTTGTTTTGACTGAAAATATCAAAAACATCTTATACAGTGATATTTTGAAAATAAATAGCAAACATAGAAAAATATTGAAAATATCATGCATCTTGATATTTTGAAAATAAATATCAGGTAATATGAAAATATCAAAAATCTTGATATTTTGAAAATAAATATTGGATATATATTGATTGATATATATCAACGAACCCCGGTGATCGCACAGAGGGTTTCATTTATTCATTTTCCATTTTATTCACAATTGGCTGAATTTTCAGTGGTGTAACTTTTTATATAAAGCTAAAAGTTTTAGTGTATGGTTTTTTATTTCATTTTTTCTTTTCTTTTCTTTCAGAATATGCATGGGGAGGCGATTGTTTGTGTGTGTTTTGTTTGTTTGTTTTTATTCTTGGGGCCGATTTTGTGAAAAGTACAAGTTATTTTTGTGAAAAATAATATTTTGTAGCAAAAATTGAAATCCAGTTACTCTAACTTAAATGAAGAATTTGACAAAACTCCTTTAAATCCCCTTGCTAAAGTTTGTTTTCAGTGAGCTGGTTTTATTTACAATTTACACATTTTAAAACAGTTTGTATGAAAAAGAATGTTACGAAGGGGCCCATTTTATTAAATTTATTTTTGTGAAGGGGCTTATTTTATTAAATAGATTTTTGTGAAGGGCCCTAAATTTTTCTTGGAATGACCCCTGTATATGTATTTTCATATTTAGAATAAATTTAATATGAAATGTAGTTTCATTTTTTCCCCCAAATTTAAATTGTTTAAAAAGATATGTTTGTATACATTTTGAAAATGGTAACAAAGGTGAATTTTCAACAATATTTTAAGAACTTGCTTAAGACTTTAAGAATTTATTTATATTTACTTTAATCTAAAAACTAAAATGTTTTAAAAGGTTCATAATCACTCCTTTACATTACAATTTTTGCTATTTAACTTAATTTCAATATTTTCTTTTAACACAGGAGAATAGTGACCTCATGGAGAAATGCAATTCCACTGCAAGGAATGTAATTCAACAGCCCTATCGAATCTCTGAAGGATCTTCAGCAGAGAAGAATACATATTTTCTTGTCTTGACGAGAAAATTTTTAATGAAAACACTGCATCTGTTGTTAAAATTGCTATCAATGCACTGCATCTGTTGTTAAAATTGCTATCATTGCTAAGTTTGTTTTTTCTTTTTGTTAAATAAAATTGTTAGTAAATAATGTTGTTGTTTTTTCCCCCCCACAATATTTTGAATTGCACATTTGGCTCCTGCTTTTGACATAAAAAGCTACAATCTTATGCCATTTTAAAGTTTTATATTTCACCACAAGATTAAGAAGGAATAACTGCAAGAGAGTACCTAATGGGTTGGTGTTTATCCATTCAAGACATTGTTCCTTCTAATCCAGAAGCTAAATTCTAAAAATTATTATTGAACATAATTTAGTTTCAACAAATGATATAAAGAATTAAGTTGCACGTTGTTTGAGTCAATAAGCTCAATTTTCAGTTATTTATGCATTTGACTTTTATACTACAATGTTTAGTGGAAGGTTCTTCATATACAAAAAAAAAAAAATAGTATCATGACCAAAATTCTAGCTATAAGTTTTAGGATACTTGAATCCAAATCAAATGAAAGTACACATAGTGCATGAAAAATGGATAAAATTCCTAACATTTGCATATCGAGACAGATTTGTAAGTCTATTGGGCAGTAAAAGGCCATTTTAGATTTTCATTTGCATTAAAAGATCTTTTCAAATGTTAAATAGTGAACCCAAACCTTATTTTTCAATATTCTACAGTTATTTTGGTGCATAATTTATTTGTAAATGTATCAACTGCATTAAATTGACATTTATCACTCAGTGCTAATTAGCATAAAAAAAGGCTTAACAATAAATATTTCTTTAAAAGTTAGTCTATTAAGAAGTAGTGTGAATTAAATCAAGGGATAGTTACAACAAAGTATATAATAGGTGGGTGTTTATCTTTTTTGAAATATTTTCAATTTTACTTATTAAGGCCTAACACTAGCCATGTGACAAGACCTGTGATAATGTTAATTCCATGAGGAAGTTATTTTCAAATATCTTGCTTGGATTTTTAATATTTGTACATGATTCTTTTTGCATATGGTAGCTGAAGACAATTGTATTGTGGCTAGTCTTTACTTTTTTAATTTAGGTTTTATATTTTATTGTAAATACTTTCATTTTTGGAACCGATTCTAAAATTTATATCTTAATACAGTAGACGCTCGATTTTACGAACTCAGTGGGATTCATATAATGTGTTCGTAAATGGGAGTAACATCAGTTCGTAAAATTGGACATCTACTGTATAAGAGAAACTAACCAAAATTAAAAATTAGCCTGCATAAAGATCCTATATCCCTCCCCCCCCCCCCCCCTCCAATATATATATATATATATTTTTTTTTTAATCCAAACAATGTATTTGAAAATAACTTCTCCATAAGATTAACACAAGCATCCAGATCTTTTTTAGCGACTAGTGTAGGATCTTAAGGCTGTTCTTAACTGGTCTGCTCAACAAGCACAAAGCGTTTTGATGCATTTACAAATTAATTTTTTTAACGGAAAGATATAAAATTGGAAAGCCTTGTTATGGAAGCAATTTGGAATTGAATTGGATTTTCCATTTTTTGATCAATAAGTTATCTGTTGAGTTATAAGCGATTTTGATTATGTGACAAACGTTTTCGCCCACTCTGGTATGTTTTTTCTCCTTTCGCGTGGAAATTCAGTTCAAAACTTCCACTTTGACACTATTTTCTGAAAAATCTATTGTGTTTAAAAAAAAAAAAAATGGAAAAAGCAGCTCGATTACATAGTTTTAGAACAACACCACCAGCTGGTTTCATGCATTTTCGATCAAAAATAAATTCAAGCTTATGTCAGAAAGCTGCCCTTTTGAATTTGAGAACACCCTTAAGGGGAGCAGTCATCTTTTAAAAGTTGTCATTGGGATTTTTCCTTCCCTTGGCGATTTCAAGTTTTGTTTTTTTTTAGTTGTAATTTTTATTTAATTATAAATCACAGTTATTTTTTCAATCAAAAAATAGTCATTTACTATTAAATAAGAATTACAGTTATATAAACCAATATGAAGGAGTATAAAATTAGTTATTTTAATTTGAAAATGTGGCAAGAATTCTGCGTTATTTTGAATTACGTTGATAAAAATCAATCACAGGTTACTGAATTTCATTTAAAATGACATGATTTTATTTAATCAGTTAATTAGAAATCGCTCAAGGGTTTTTTTTGGTAATTTTGGCGAGTTCTCTTATGAATGAGTTTATTAGAAATCACTCAAGGGATTTTGGATGAACTCTTAAATGAGTTGATTTAATCCATGTATGAATTGTTACAAATCGCTCAAGAACTACTGGATTAAATCTGAAATGACCTCATTTCACTCAAGTTTGAATTGATTACAAAACGCTCAAGGGGTACTGGATTTAGGCTTAAATTATTTCATTTCACTCAAGTATGACTTGGTTACGAATAGCTCAAGTGCTACTGGATTTAGTCTTAAATGACTCAATTTCACTCAAGTATGAGTTGGTTACAAATCACTCAAGTACTACTGGATTTTACCTTCATTGATTTGATTTCACTCAAGTATGAGTAAAATAGAGACCACTCAATCATGAGTTGCCTAAAAACAACTCATTCACTCGAGTTGTTTCAACTCTTTATGAGAAGCTGACTTTCAAATCATGAGATGAGTGGATTTCGGCTCAACTTGAGTTATTTTGGCTCTTTCGTTTTAAGAGTGTACGAGACCAACTTGAATAGCAATGTGCAGGTGCCAAACAACAGGATATAACGTTAAGTTACCGGCAAAACAAAGTATACACAAAACGAGCAGTATGCACTGCAGATAGGATGTCGATCGAAGAAATGATGGCAAGTTTATTGCCGCTTCGCGGCGATTACGCGGTCACCCGTGTTCTTACCAGGTATCGAACCCGTTCAGCTGGGGCAATCCGGCAGGTAGGGGCCTAGTCATCGGTTAGAAAGAAAGAAAGTTATTCATATAAAGTTCTATATGTTTGAAATAATGTAATACCATTAAAATATATTGAAAAATATTTTTCCCCATATACCATAATGTAAATTTTTTTGAGTTTTCCTGTAAACGAGCTATAAATGCCACACACTTCATTTTCAGTACTGAACACGCCACAGTAAAGTTCAACAACATTTATCAAATACACAGCCATTCGAATATATTTCCGCGAGTTAGAGAACGGCCAGACAACCGAATTCATAAACACCTTTGATCTAAAAGGGCTAAAAAAAGTATAAAGTACAATTTTGTACGCCTGTGAATTATTTCCCTTTAAAAGAATTTGAAAACTCAAAGGTAAATATAATAAAGTTTCACTGAGCTTATCCAGATTAAAAATTAGTTATAATTCAATTTTCATATTACATGCTTTTAAATTATCCAATGCCACAAAAGAACATACAGACGGATTTTTATATCTATGCATCAACACTGCTATTAAATATTAATTATGAAATGTGTATATATAACAATATTTACTATAGATTAAAATGCCTTTGCCTAAAACAAAGTTTGATTAAAGCTTATTAAACGTTAAATATTTTTTAATTTTTTATCATAAAATACCAGGAACGATGTTAAATTGTGCAAATTTTAATTAAAAAAGTTAAGCTGCATCTCACATTTTGGGATAAATAAGATTATAAACCGCCACTGATTAGAATTTAATAACGATCTTTGTTATACTCTATATTTCTTTTGCGTAATATAAATTTGTTTGCTTTTGTTAATGAACATTTTGTGTAAAGTACTGCAAGAATGAAAATTTTCAACTAACGTTTTCCTATGTGAAATTTATAATGATGCTTTAAGTTTGTAATAAGACTTAAATATTCATGTTCAGTTTCTTTTTTCAAATTTTCTGTAAAATAAATATACTTAGATACAAGTATGTTAATATGAAAATGCGTAAAATTAAATAAAACTCTAATATATTAATTTTCCACAGTTTATAATAATTATAGCAATATTTTGCGATAAATTCAATTAAATGGTGTTTTGGTAAATCATAATACATCAGGATCATCATGCTAGGTTAGCAACTTTTAAAATTTTGTCAAATTTGTTAGCTTTAATTTACGATTCTATAAGAATGATTTCATAAATATTTAACTTAAGAATAGTATGGATTTTTCAGATAGGGTATAAGCATAGAGAAAAAAAATTAAATATTTTCTTAAAGTGTATACTAATTATAATATGGATAAATATTTTTGTGTCCCTTAGGTTGTGTATCGAGAAAAAAAATTAAAAAAAAAAGAAAGAAAGAAAACGAGAAATTTATAAAGTATTTTTTTTTAGTGCCACTCAAAAAAAAATTACAAATATGAAATATTTCGAATTATGTTCCCCATCGCATAGCTTTTTAAAAGGTAAACTGTCCATTTAAAAGCTGTCACTGTGACAGCTATCACTGTAATATATATATATATATATATATATATATATATATATATATATAACCATTAATTAAACATAACCTTTCACCGTCAAATATTATGAATTAAAGCTGTAAGTATTAAAAAAAAAAAAAAAAATTAATATAAGAATTATTATGGAAGAAAAAGAAAAAAGTGGACACCGACAAAAATTGAAAAGCTTATACATTGAATTACGTTATCAAGGGCACAGAATTCAATGATATAAGCAAAATGGTTGTTTTCTGTGGGAAAAATAAGCTAAAGCTAAAAGTTATTTTCCCCTGTGCCCAAACAACCATAAAATCAAGTGAATTGATTAAAAATGAAAGCAGAATAGAAACAAATAATATGAAATGGAAGAATCAATAAAACGTATTTAAATATTTATAGGATATAAAATATAAATAATAAACACCATACCGATTAATATTTCAGTATTTTACAAAAAACCACGCGCACATGGCTGCCAGTATATCAAAAAGAATAAGGTGAATAAAACAGTTAAGAAATCACAGTAAATGATACCAAAGGATGCAATTAATACATTTTGAAATAAAATTTGAAATACCTTGTTAAACACATTTAATCTAATATAAAATAAATAGATATTAATTACATTATTTAAAATGCACTATTAAATTAATTAATAACAGTTTAACAATATCGTCAAAATTTAGCTAAAAATACCCCCTGGTGTATTAAATTATAACTGAAATGGAGCTAGAAAAATTAACAATTAGAGCTATCTTAAAGAGAGAAATTTAGTGCTGCCATCTAGTATTACTTCTATTAAACAACTAACGCAAGATAAATATTTGTAAGCATTTGAATGTAAATAATTGTATAAATAATTGTAAGCATTTGAATGTAAATAACTGTATAAACAGCAAAACCAAACATATCCTTATATATAGAGAATTATAAACCGAATATAAACCACACAATGTATTTAAAAACTATTGTAAATAAAATTTAAAAGCATACAATATATTCTATTAGCTAACTTATTTAAACTAAACTAAGAAATATATATATCTATATATCTATATATATATATATACGTATATATATATATATATATATATATATATATATATATATATATATACTTTTTACAACAAAAGATACTGGCACACCGGCTACCAACACAGTTGCAGTAAAATTTACAAGCTGCTGTCTTTAAGAGTGCTGTAAAAATTTTCAAGTCTATAGAAAGTTGCGTTGTTATTGGCTGCCTGGTGAACATGACAGTAGGAATTCGATTTTTACTTCACTTGTTGCTTGAATTCGCTTTCACAGTATCGTTGCTTTAACCCTTAAATGCCTGGTGTTGCCGAAAAGCAACACCCAATTTAGGCTCTAAAACACTATTAGTATAATATTGAAGCTATAATGCCTAATGTTGTCAATAAAATACATTCTGAAAATATTATTAAATCGATTTTCAACATGTAGATGGCAACACATGTGCTGTTTAAGAATAAAGATAGATTTATTTTTTCAATTGTTGCTACTTGTTCTTTTTGTTTTGTTTGGGAGCTTGCGAAATACCCTATTTTGACCTGCAGTGAGCAAGTGAAATTTATTTCTTATTATAGTTCCTAAAATTCTTGTGTGTTTAATATTATAGAATTTTATCAAGGCAAATTATTTTTTGAATTAAACACCAGTATTGCCGATTGGTAACAAACTATTTTTTAGCCGCAAACTATACTTAAAACAAAATATGATTTTTTAAAGTATTTTTCCCATGATTTAATTAAAAAATGAAAGCCTAAATACATTATTACAATGATTTTTGAAAACTCAGGCATTTAAGGGTTAAAAATTACAACTAAAGTGAAAAAAAAAAAAAAAATCAGTGAGGATATATTTTAAGAACGCACCATTTCTTTTCCTTCTTTTCCTGCTTTTTTAAAATAATGAGAACAGTTTAATTTTTTTTTCGAAAAAATATATAAACAAACGAAGTGCCAAAAATACTCAAGTTTATTACAATAGGTATTTTTGTTTATTTTTGTGCCACTTAAAAAAAAAGTACAAATATTAAATATTTGGAGTATGTTTTACATCTGATGTTACTATCAAGATGCGAGATATGTTTCAAGAATGTTTTTCTTTTTCCTTTTCTCAATAATGAGACCGAGAGCAACAGTTCTATTGCATTAATAAAAATAATTATTTTTTCAGACCCTAACTTTTGTTTCGAAAATCAACCAAAATGTGCAAAAAATATGCGACTAAATACGGTGCATTGAAAAAAATTTGAAAAAAAAAAAAAAGTCATTAATCATGAAAGTTGCAAAAATTCAATATTTTGTGTATGTTTCACATTTAATATTGCAACAAGATTGCGGGATACATTTTAAGAACATTGTTGCTTCTTCTTCTTTCAATAATAAGAAACAATATTAGATGTAAATTTCCAACTGGGCGAAAAATGTCCGGACCAGGATTCGAACCTGGGACCTCTTGGCTGAAGCCGCCAGTGCTCTGCCATCTGAGCTATCCCGGACGATTCTGGTCGAACTTTTTCACCCAGCTAACCTTAATGATTACAGCATCTGGTCTGAAACCTGGTTCAGCTCAACAGAATAAATCTCAGGTAATGGAACTCCAGAAATCGCTGGATACGAAATTACACTAGATTAATTTTAACACAATTATTCTAATTGGTAAACAAATCATATTAGATAGGGTTCGAATCCTGGCCCGGACGTTTTCCGCCCAGTTGGAAATTTACATCTAATATGATTTGTTTACCAATTAGAATAATTGTGTTAAAATTAATCTAGAATAAGAAACAAGTTCATTTGTATTGATAAATATAAATATTTTAGTAACCTATTTTAGCACCTATTAGTTTTTGTATTGTAAAAAATAATCAAATTTGCGAAAGCTACGAGAGTGAATTTGATATGATCAAGAATCTCTCTATTCTAAAAAAAAGTAACTAAAGCTGCTGTCGCAACAACTGCTGTAAATGAATTTGTTTTTATTGTGACCTTTCGAATTTCTCGGATCATAATAATAATAATAATAATAATAATAATAATAATAAAGGATACCATACTATAAAATATAAAAACATGAAAACTGGTAGTTTTATAGAAAAATTTATGATAAACGCGATTAAGCAGACATAATAGTTTTTAAATCGAATAATTATTTTAAGCGCTATTTTCTTGATGAAATTAGTCAAAGTAGTTCAGTTAAATCAGTTTTATAGAATCAAAAACTATGCATAGCAATTTAATAATCTTTTGCAAGAATATACGGGACTAGATTGCAGTGTGCAGAGTCCAATTATTTTTTTATAATTTGTCTAATTTTTTGAGTTTTTATTTTTTTAATTTTTTTCCTTAAAATTTTAATATCTCAATAACGATTTATTTCATATTTCGAAAAAGTAATTTTTATAGGGAAAATTATATATATATATATATATATATATATATTTAAGAAAATTTATATATAAATACAATAATATAAATACATGTTAAAAAAAAAAAAATGTAAGTACAAAAATAGTAAGGAATAAAACTTTAAAAGAAATCTAATGTTTATTTTAAGTATGTTGATAAAATATGAACTTGATTCTATAAATAAAGACCCAGAAAAATAGCTAAAGTGTAAAAGTAATTTTTTATGTGAAACCTGGCAATATACTCTAAATAAAAAAATCATTCAAATCAATCAGATATGTATTATGTAAATTTTATATATAGTACTGCTATAGAGGCTTTTTACTAGATCTACACTGAATAAATATTGTCTACTAATGTACATGGCATGAATAAAAAATGTCCATTCCTCCTTTTTATTCCATAATTTAAACAGTAGTTCTTTAGCACTAATACATATAAATGTGAAAGATAACCTATTAAAAAAAAGGATATAAAAAAAATAACTTAAAAAAGTAGTATGAATGTTAAATTGTTTAATAGTAAATAAAATAAACATTATTAAAGTTAAATAAGAAAAAAGAAATATAATGGATGCAACTAAAGCGTATTTAAAATTTTCAGTGGGGAATTATAAACATTATGCTATAAATAAAATTCCCAAAATAGTTATTAGTAATTCTTTATGAAAATTAAATCAGTGTGAAAAAAAACCTCGAGTAAATACAACAGGCTTAAAAGTATTTTAAAAACTCTTTTTTTTTTTTTTTGCTCTGCCCAAATATTATATATTTTGAAAATATGGTATGTTTTATGAAAGTTTTACGCGTAATACTGCCATACTGAGTCTATACCACATCTACCTACACTGAGTGAATAGTATCTACTATGGTTACGGGGCATGATTAAAAAATGTCGATTCCTCATTTTTATTCGATAACGTGTACAATAGTTGTTTAGGATTAATAAATAAACTGTAAAACAACTGTGTAGCGCTACTCCATAAAATTTGTGGCAACATGCTGCCTTCAATTTTATGGAGTAATTTAACTTATATAATGGTATAATTTAAACTAATATAACTGGTGTGATATTGCACATTATTGTAATGTAACACCAGTTATATCATTTAAATTACTCAATAAAATGGAGGCAGCAACGCTGCTACCAATTTTATACAGTACTGCTACATAATTTTTTTTATAGTGTAATAATATGAATATCGTATTTAAAAAAAAAAAAATTAAGATATAAATAACAAAAATAAAAATAAAAGAAGTAATATGAATGTTATGTAGTTTTAATTATAAATAATATAAATAGTGTAAAAGTAAAATAAGAAACTGAGAAAAAATAACGATTTCAACTTTGAAGCTAGTCTAATGTGCCACTCCCAAAGCTTTCTTCTATCTCATACATGTTAATATTTCAAAATTGGCTATTACAACGCCAAAAGTAAATGACAATCTATATCCATCACGAGGATTCCAAAGGTTTAGGTTTGTTGAATTGTGCGGATTTAAAAAAGAGATATAAGTATTGCACTTTTCAAACAAATCAATGAATTTCGGCACCCACCCTCTTAGATGTTTGCAACCGAAATTCCCAATTCAAGAATAAAAGCGATAACTTCACGTAGTATACACCGAAGCCAATAAGGATGTGTTTATGAGAAAGTGTAACAGAATATGAAATTTGATTAAATTCCGTGCATTAGTTTTTGAGATATAGCCATCGTGAAAATCGTAAAAAATGCAGCATAGCAGCGCCACCTGTTATATGATTTACACGAACAGCTAATCAGCCACCAACTTACGTCAAGGTCTAACAGAATATAAATGTTGATGAAATTCCGTGCATTAGTTCTTGAGATTATGACTATCGCTAAAATTGTGTAAATTCTAAAAACTGCAGCATAGCAGCGCCACCTGTTGGGCGATTTATACTAAAACCTAATCAGCACCAATTTTTACGAACTGAATCTGAGGTTTGATGAAAATAAGTGCATTAGTTCTTGAGATAGAGGTATTGTGGAAATAATGAACAATGCAGCATAGCAGCGCTACCAAAAACTATTCAGCACTAACTTTTATCAAGGTATAACTGAATCTAAAGTTTTATTAAATTCCGTGCATTAGTTCTTGAGATAGAGCGCCCACAAAATTTGTGTCACGTGCAGACATACCACAGACAGATATTGTCTAAAAACAGTTAAATCGTGTTCAGGACCTCCTAAAACGTATAAATCATTCGAAAACGTGAAGTCGAATTTTTTCACGAATGCAATAGTTCTTTCTTCTTATAAAGATAGAAGAAATCAAGAATGTGTTTAAAAATTCAAAGTGAATTATAAGGCTGATACTTCAAATAACCCTCCAAAGACAGTTAGTCGAATTTCTTTATGTGAAACATGGCAACATACCCTAGTTTTCAATCGAAATAATGATTAAAAAAGTGCGAAAAAAAAAAACCTCGAGTAAATAACACATGCTTAAAAATGTTTTAAAAAATCCTTTTCGTAGCATCCAATTAAGTTTAGAAATATGAAATATTTTACGTTATTTTAGGTTATTATGATACTGTCTGATACTATCTATAGTGCTTTTCTACTAGGTCTACGCTCAGTGAATATTATCTTCTATGGCAGGGCTGTCCAACGCGGCGCCGGCGCTCTTTTAATGTTTTCATGGCGCCCTACAATGGGACGTTTTGATGATCTAGATCCACAAAATTCATTTTTCCAATTAACTCGGAATTTGGCAAAACCGCGTGTACTGGTAGCTGAATGTCTGTATTTTCGAGTACCGTACGAAATTTTGTCGAAAAAAATCTAAAGGTCTCGATTAATTATGACGGTAAAGAAGCCATTTGCTCAGTCGGTTTGGGGAGTTTTAAAAATTGCTCTAGCTTCCTCTGAGTTTGAAAGCACGTCGTGATTATTCTGTTTTATTTGAAAGCATGAGTTTGCTGAACATATGTCACAGGTTTGTCAAGGTCCGATTTAAACCATTTTTATTTGAAAATAAGCGATATTAAATACTCTTAACCGCTTTTTTCAAAGGTTGTAATTCTGGATGATCCTTGATGTTGTTTACAAATTTCATCTTGACTTTTAACATATTATTCAGCATTAAGCTTTTTTTTTAAAATCAAAGTGCCATTCCTAAAGTATTGAAAAATTAAAAAAAAACTCAACAGATGTTTGCCGATCATTAAGTTTCTGTTAATAAACAAGCATCATATTAACTTGCAATGCATGTATGTATGTTTAGTTCAAATCTTGCTAGTAAAATTTAAACCACTCTTAATTATCCGATTGAGCCGAAACAATGAAAACATGTGTAATTTGAATGACAATACAATATTATTATAGTTTAAAGAACGTAGAAATTTGTTGAGAATGCTGTTTCTACAGGGCTTCACAAAAATTTAGATTAAAACTTGCAAGTTAATTTTAAAGCAATTTCAATAATCTGATTGAGCTGAAACTTTGCTCAGGATATATAGTTCTGATAACAATGCAATATTATTATAATTTATAGAACGTAGCAGTTACGCCTTTTTTATAGTGTCACATAAAAGATTAGTTCAAATCTTGCAAGATAATTTTAAAATACTTTCAATCATCTGATTGAGCTGAAACTTTGCCTACATATGTTTTTTTTTTCGATGACAATTCTATTAAATTATAATTTGACGAAAGTAGGAATTATGCAGTTGTTATAGGGTCACACAAAAGATCGCGGAAAGATTGTTGCTATAAAGCAGAAATTTTAATTAAATTTCAATAAAATTACTGTAGGTTATTGAGATACACAATAGCATTTTTTAAATTGAAAATAAAGTGTGTAGTAGTTGTATTTCTTTTATAGAGACGCATAAAAATTTTGGATATATTACCGTCTATATGAAGAAATTTTATTTCAAATTGAATAAAATTTATATAGGTTATTTATTCGCACAACAGTATGTTTTCAACTGAAAATAATTTTGGTAGCATTTATATATTTTACAGGGTACCACTATACATTAAAGTTTATTTTAATATGATTTTATTTAAAAAAAATTATTTTCCAAAATGACTACACAAATGAGGAGCAAACATTCAAACCGTGTTTTCTCACAAAAAAAAAATAAAAAAAAATAAAAAATAAAAAGTGAGTTATTGTTAGTTTTATAAACTCTGTGTTAAATTGCACAGAAATAAGCGGTTGTTAAAAAAAAAAAAAAAAAAAAAAAAAAAAAAAAAAAAAAAAAAAAAAAAAAATTCCGATTATAAACCAATTTTAAAACTTGGCGTTTCAATCAAAGAATGTTTCCTCCAAAGCTCGCATTCAGTCAAATAGTGATTTCTCCAGTCTGCCAATCACAGTTGTCACTTAATGTGTACTTTCGAAACCTACCATATATATCACAATTGAAACGGATTGATTTAGAGAAAAATAAGAGAACTGTTAAGATTAAAGGCTCCCAGAATTATAGATTTCAAGATCTAAGTGAAGAATATGGTGTAAATCTTCTTAAAAAGGGAGCTACTGTTGCCCGTGGTCAAAGGGTTGTTTTAGAATATCTTTCTCTTAGCCACGCCATACCAGTTGAAAAGAAAAAAATATGTTGACAAACTTTTGAAGGTAATGTATGGTGAACAGTGGCAAAATCAACCTGATGATGTCTTGAATGATACAACCACATTATCCATGATTTACCAGCCTGCAATGAAGAAGAGGGGTCAGTGTATGACTGCCTAGATGAAGATATTGGTCTTAACATTTGAAGTGGATTTTTGGCAAACGAGTATTTATTTAGTAAATATTTAGTAAATACTACTAGGTACCATAATCTGTCATTTTATTTTAAAAATAATCAACTGTAGTCAATAACCATATAAAATAATGCTTTCGTATTATTTGTGAGTTAGAAGTTATTTTATTCAAAAAGCGTTTTATCCACTTGTCAAACAATCAAAACGTGTTTCCTCCTCTGAATTCAGTCAAAACGTGATTTCTCCAAATATTAAATGCATTTTATTAATTTGTTTTAGGTTTAATACCTTATGTATGCTTGCAGTTCTTTCTAATAATCAGTAATAAAAATACACAATAAAAATTAGAATTAAATATAAGTTATTTTCTAATTTATCAGTTTTTTGTGTTTTTTGAAATTTGTATCTAAAGGAGAAAGCATGGTTTGAATGTTTGCTCCACAAATTACTCGAGCAATTCTGAGTCGACAAAAATACAAAAAAGAAATAAATGTTAAGTTACATGTGTGCATTAAATAGTTTTTTACTTAAATTTAAAATAAGTATGTTTAACGTATTATTTGTAATGCTTAGTACAGGGTGTCCACTAAAGTCCTTCCCACGCTCTTAATTGCCGAACGTTTGCAGTTATATTCAAAAAGTTGTGTCAAGGTATAGTAAACTGGCTATGTTAAAAAGAGAGAAACAACGTTTGCAAAACACAAATGTAAGCAATTTTAAAAAGCATATAGCTATTTAAAACCCGCTAAAGGCCTCATCATCAGTGCTTATAAATTAAAGAAAAAATAAAATAAAACTATGGAATAAAAGAGGGGGGAGACAGAGCCAGAAAGGCGTATCTCACATCCCGACTGTCAACAGCGAAATAAAAATAACTGTTGACAAACAGCCACGGAGTCGGTCTCACGCGCATACAGGGAGACCAATCAAAAACCGCCCAGATGTTCCGGGAGAGTTCAAACAAAGCGGAGAAAAAAAAGGGGGGGGGAGAGGGCGAATTAAATAAAATTAAACTATAACTTTGCAAAATTGGACGTGCTGGACAAATCGTTTACTAAGCTGTTTGAATTTTTCCATATGTGGTAGGCTTCCCAAAAGTCAAGATCGTAAATTGATGAGCATTTCTATATAGATGCTTCGGAAAATTTAAAATTATGATTGTTGGACCAGCAGTGATTAGCAATAGCGGAACGCTTGATGTCACAATTTTTAACACAAGTTTTATGCTCGGAACTTAAGGAGTCTTTCCGTTTGACCAATGTACATTTTATTGCATTCACAAGATAACTTGTAAATACCCCAATGTGAAAAACTGTCAATTGGATGTTTCAGATTTGTGAACTGAATTTTGTTAAAAGGAGTATAAACTATCTTAAAATCAAATCTTAACAAGATTTTAGAAATTTGATGGCTTATTTTCGGAAAATATGGAAGTATAATTACATTTTTAAAATTTTCATTGCCGACAGTGTTAACTTTGGAGTGAGAATTTCACTTAATTTATTATGAATGGAATCTATGATTTCAACTGTAAAACCTCGATCAATGGCAATGGATTTAATGTAATCTATTTCAGCTTTTTGTAAACTGTAATAATAATCACAATTTTAAATTTTCCCAAGCCTCAATCATACAGAAATGCTCATCAATTTACGATCTTGACTTTTGGGAAGTCTACCACATATGGAAAAATTCAAACTGCTTAGTAAACGATTTGTCCAGCACGCCCAATTTTCCCAAGTTATGGTTTAATTTTATTTAATTCGTTCTCTTCCCTCCCCCTTCCTTTTTCTCCACTTTGTTTGAACTCTCCCGGATCATCTGGGCGATTTTTGATTGGTCTCCGTGTGTGCACGCGAGACCGACTCCGTGGCTGTTTGTCAACAGTTATTTTGATTTCACTGTTGACGGTTGGGATGTGAGGTGCACTTTTCTGGCTCTGTCTATTTATAAACACTGATGATGAGGCCTTAGAGGCTTCGAAATAGCTATATGCTTTTTAAAATGACTTACATTTGTGTTTTGCAAACGTTGTTTCTCTCTTTTTAATATATTGACACAAAGTACAATCCTATCCTCCTTTTATGTAAAGTGGCTCTGCGCTACCAGATACGACCGCTTCCAGCGCTACTTGGTGCAAAACAGCTGAAGTAGTATTATCTCGAAAACGAGATTCGTATTTAGAAGAGATTCATCTGGCATTCATGTTCACATGGTGTCGTCATTCACTTTTACCCCATATTTCGAACCGTTTTCGCGATAGGAACACTAATGCCGCCATTTTGTACCAGGTGGCGCTGTAAGTGGCCTCATCTAGTAGCACATAGCTTCTTTTCTACATCTAGGCACCACGTTTATGAATATAGATGCAGTCGTTCGGCAGTGAAGAGGGTGGGAACGGACTTTAGTAGGCACCTGTATTTTTATTTTAAGACACTAGGGGGCTCAGCCCCCTACGAGCTACGCTCGCCAACCCCCGTCCAGACACAGCAGACTCTAAATGCACGCTAATGTGATCGGCTTTAAAAAGATTTCGAAACATTGAATTATAATTTAAAAAACAGTGGCGATCTCCCTATAAACAGATTTCTATTCATTTCTCTTTGATTGAGGAAATTTTAACGCCAAATCTGCTGCGGTACTACTTGATTATCCCGTCGACTAATTTCGCCAAATTATATAAATCGCCAAACCACTCGCCAAATTATACAAATTGACATAATTTTTATTTTAAATAACGAAAAAACAAATAAATTAGTACAACATTAATAAAAATACAAATAAAACGTCAAAATAAAAATAACTTGATGACGTAGACACGTGTAACAACATTTCAAAATAAGCTAGTATAAAAGGAATTAAGTAAACAGAATCTTTGTCTCCCAGTATTTTTTAACAAAGCGAAAAGAAAGTTCTTTTAAATGAGACATTTTAAATTAATCGTTTTTAATCTGACGTAATTTTGACCAAATTATTCTTTCTCTTTTTAATATTCACGTGAAAATGCTTGTGTTAGAAATGACATATTATTTGCGCTTTCCTGAGAAAAATAGTTGAAAAGTATCCGCTCAAAATATCAAATAAATGTCTAGCGCAATTTCTAAATTTAAACCGTTTTGCAATATTATTTTGTGTTCGTTTTATGTAATAACTGTAATGTGACGTAAATATGACGTAATTTCTCCTATTTAAGACTTCTAATGCATGTTAATAAATTTATTATTTTACAAATTCCTTTCTCTCTTAAAATTCACGTGTAATTATAGTTTTATGACGTAATTTTTAATAAGTTCCTGCTTTTTGTACATAATTATTTAATTCTAATTCCAATGTTTTTTTCTGTTTATAATAGTCACGTGTAAATAAATTTTTAATTTATTACACGTATAAATATTTTTTTTTGAAGCAAACATTATTGTCTCCGTTGTTTATACAGTTGGCAACAGTTTAAATTAATATCACTTTCTAAAATCTGTAAAAAATATCTCAAGAAATGCTGAAAATTTGAATTTAAAATAGAAATAAAACCTCAAAAAATGAGTCAAAATAAAAAAATTAATGCAATCTGCACTCCGGCAAATTCTAACGCATAAAATGATCTAAAAATGATTACACTGTCATGTATAGTTTTTGCTGCTATAAAACTTTTTTAGTGAAACGATTTTGTCCAACTTTAGCATTAAATATCTCTTAAAATAATTCTTCTATTTGAAAACTGTCTACATCAGCGTGTTTATCAAACATTTCTGTATAAAACCACCGATTTTCATATTTTTGTATGCATTATGTTTCTTAATATTAACGAAGAAAGACCTCCGGTCACAATAAATTCAAAACCGGCGGCGGCGGTGACAGCGGTAGTTACTTTTTTTTAGAATAGAGAGATTGTTGTTAAATAACCAAATATTTATCACTGTTTGAGTATTTTATTAGTGATGCATTAAAAAAAACAGCAAAAACTAGTTAAACTTCAACGAAATAATTTTGTCAACCTAGATCTCAAAACGTCCCACTGTGCGCTCTTTGGAATGATTCCTGTTACACTAGGAATAATATTCAACAAATAAAAATCCATTTTAAAAGGTGATTGATTAAAATCATTAGAGTTCCACATGGTCTTTTAATATAGGCGGCGTTAAATTTTCGGCTCCTTTCTCTACAAAATAGTTTGATAGGTCCGTTTCTCAGGAAAATGTAATTCATAATTTACTATGATATATGCTTTTTTCAGTAATTATTGAGCTCTGCATAGAAGGGGACCTTATGGCTCACTTTGGGAGGTGTCTGTTCATTTTACAAGATGTTTTTATAGCGTTACTTCCTATAAGGGTTGCCAGTATAACCTCCTATTTTATTCAGAAAATCTGAATTCATACCAGAAATTCTGAATAGGCTCCGAATTTTTGCTTTATTTAAAGGTATATTTTTGAAAATTACATAGAATAAAATAATTTCTTTTGAATTTACGGTATGAATTCGGAATACCTGAATAAAATAGGAAGCAAAACTGGCAACCTTGCGCCTTGTAGAATAGTGAGGCAATATTGTTCTATATTTGAAGACACTGGACTAATGCCGCGCCGGTAGATGAGGTGCGCCTGTAGGTTGAGGTGCGCCTTATTGAAAGGTTGGACAGCCCTGTAGAGGTCTGCATAGGCCTAAATTTCTAGGCCCGGACCCGGCTCGACTCATAGAAAAACATTTGGCCCAGCCCGAGCCCGGTCCGAGAAATAGTTAGAGTCTCGGCCCAAGCCCGGCCCGACCCGAGTGAATTTCTACGAAACACTGATTTTTATGTCGATTTGGTTAAAAATTTATCTTGCACGAGGAATTCTGACCAAAAATATTTATCATAACTTTTTTTTAATGTTTATGATCTTCATTGTTACAGAAGTGCTCCAGGCTGCGATATTTATTTTTTTTAATGAATCTCTATTTCTTGTATGTAAATGCTTCAGTTATCATTAATATTGTTAATCCATATTCCATGTATTGAAGTGTTAAAAATCTGAAAAATGTTATTCAGTAAAATCTTCTAAGACGGAATTGCATAGAAAAGAAAAAAAAATGCCTTATAGATAAGTTCCTTTCTTAGCAAGTCTAAATGTATTATATATTCTTTTCGTACGTATTAGTATATTAATTTTGCATGGATCAACACGTTTTTGAGTTTAAAACAGGGTTCCGTTATAAGCAGGTTTATTTTCACACGTTTTACTATATTTTAATTTAGCTATATTTTAATAAGCGTAGACATCTACTATTCTTTAAAGAGAATAAATTTTAATGTTTAAGTGTAGAATAATGGCGATTTAAATATGTATGCATTTTTTGCAAAAATGTTTGGGCCAGGCCTAGTTTAACTGACCTTTTAATGGACCAGGCCACGCTAAGACAATGATTTTCATACGAGTTGGGTCAAAACTAGGACTGAAAATTTTGGGTCATGAAGACTAGGGATGAAAGCAGTACCGGCTCTGTCAGAAAAAATAAGTTAGGCTCTGCCCGAGCTTTCAGAAAAAAGTATTTCCCGGTCTCGGCCCGAGTGCCATGAGTGAAAATCGGCCCGAGCCCGGCCCGTGCAGATCTCTAAGCCCTGTTCAATGGTACATGCTCTGTTTTGAGAACGTTGTTTGTCCTTCTTCTTCTTCTTTTTTTTCCAGTAATCGAAAATTCTTTATATATCTTTTCTTTCTTTGTTTGTAATACTTTACAACATAGTTGAAAAGTTTTTATGACTTCGGTTTGTCTGATTGCCGTCTGTCCGCGCCTAACTTGCGTAAATATTTGCCTTAAAATTCATAGATGTTATTGAGATTTACTATGATATGTTCGGTATTCGAAATGAAGTGTGTAGCATTTATGGTTCATTTACAGGGACACTTAAAAGAATCCCGTTACATTAAGCTCAATGGGGGAAAATCGTTTGCGGTGTATTTTAATGATATTACACTATTTTAAACATACTGAAATTTATATATGTATCTCTGAGGTCTACTACAGGCTGCTTACAGTAGAATAGGGTGGGCACAGAATGTATCGTTCGTTTACAGGAACACACAAAAGAATTTGGCACAGAAGAAATTGAACAATAATTGATCTATTGCAACTTATGCACAATAATTACTGGAAGTGCGTTTTTAGTTGTGGTACGCGTTTTTAAATTTGAACTATTTTTAAAAATATTACTTGGTGCATATAAATTCTATGGATCATATACAGGGCTGCACAAAAGTTCTCAAGTACATTTCCGTTTCTTCATGGAAATTTCTGAATGGAAATTTTCAGCTGTGCTGTTCATTTAAAAGAACTAACTTTCAGCATACTATGTAGTGTACATACAAATCTATAGATCATACACAATATGGGCAATGATGATTGGTTACTTGCGATTTTAGACGTTTTGTTAAATATCTAGAAAAATACATGAGGAATTATTCTGAAACTCCAGGTGTGTAAACAGAATAGTATAGGTCATATATTTAAGTGAAGATTTTCCCCCCGAAACCACATAGAGGACCGTCAACAAATTGAAAAAGAACGAATATCTTCTGGATAACCCAGTAAAAACTTTGTAGCAAAAGCGTTCAAACTGTAGAACATGATAAAGAGGCGTATTGTAATAAACTGTGTTCATTTTTATGAGGATAGCATGTATACTAGTAGAGAAATTAAGTTTTTTATAAAAACAGCCCCAAAGTTTGTCCATTCTTTTGCTTACAATTTGCAGGGTTCTTGATATACAAAATGCTTTGTTTTTTTTTTTTCAGAAAATATGACAAACAACATTGTACACAGTACCCTGCAATCCGAATGAAAAAATATAATAAAAATTGGATGAAAAATGAATAGGTTTACTAAAAAATGCTTCACTGCGCATGCGCAATTGCAATCAAAATATAATGTGCATAATGTATAGAGCAACTTTTGCGAAAGTCTCAAAAACATGGCTTGAAAATTCTGAAAGTTATCGTCAATAGAATAAGCTCGAAATCCGTTGTTCCCAAAAGGAAGCAAAAGATGAGGAGCTGTATTTAAATATCTGTTGATTAGTGCCAAGATAATGTACACAATATTGCACGTACTACTATATTTAAATACAACCAATCATCTTTTTGCTTCCTTTTGGGAACAACGGATTTCGAGCTTATTCTATCACCGATAATTTTCAGAATTTTCAAGGTATGTTTGTGAGACTTTCACAAACGTTGCTCTATACACTTAGCTAATACATTATGGACATTATATTTTGATTGCATTCGCGCATGCATAGTGAAGCATTTTTTATAAACCTGCTCCTTTTTCATTCAATTATTATTTTTTTTTAATCCCGATTGCCTGTTATTGTGTACAATGTTCATATTTTCTGGGAAAAAAACATTTTTTTTTTTTTTTTTTTTTTTTTTTAAGGACTTTAGATATTATAATAAAAAAAACTTGGCAAAATTTGGAACTGTTTTTATAAAAACCTTAATTTCTGTACCAGTATACATGCTATCCTCATAAAAATGAACACAATTGCATATTTGGAGTTTCAGGATAACTCCTCATGCATTTTTCTATATATTTAATAAAACGTCTGAAATCGCAAGTGACCAATCATCATTGGCCATATAGTGTTTAAGGGCTACACAAAAAAAAAAATAATAATTCCGGGTGTTGATGGTAATAGCAGAAACTGGATTTCCAAATGTGTTATGCGTTTTCCAAGTTCTTTATTTAGACATCATCTTTCCCATTAATAGACCATGAAGTTTTGTTTCGGTATTCCGAATGTGTTGGAAAGTGTTTCATAATCTATGCTGGACGCATGATTTTTCTTTCTTGTTTATCATTTCCAATAATAATGTCACAGATTATTATTAGTTCTGCGGCAATATAAATTTCGTAGCAATATGGATGTTAGAAAATCAAACTAATAAATTAAAAAATAAAGTTTAACAACAATTAAATAAAAAAACTAGTAAATATAACGAAGTAAACATAACGAATATAAACTTTAAAAGAAAACATGTTTAAAAAAATCAATAATGAGCGTGATGCTATAAATAAAATCCTAGAAATAGTTAAAGCGTAGCAATATTTCTTTATGTGAAACGTGGCAGTATGCCAAATGCCATAGTTATGTAACTTTATTGAGAAAGATGAATGATTTCAGTTGGGATACCCGCAAAGAACTAATAAAGAACGTTACAATGAAAAGCTCCATTATGAAATCTCAGTTTGGATTTTCAGTGATCTATAAATAACAAAGTGATTGAATAATACTTTTTATGAAATGTAAGAAATTTCTATAAGAATTAAAATATTTAAGCTGCGCATAACTTAATTATTGAAATAAAGGCTGTCTTTATGAATATCCATTTCATTGCAAATAAAGGGCGTCCGAGCTAAAAGTATCCAAAAGTTATGGCTTATTATTACAGAACTATCCATTAGAATATAATAGACTGATCCTCTGTGGATTGGAAACTCCTTCGAGATTTTTTGGAGCTCCACCGTACGATCACAGAGATGTTACCGCGTTTTTGAATATGACATTTCCTGGAAGTTGGATTGGAAGACGGTGGCCAATTGCTTGCCCGCCAAGGTCTCTGGTTTTGACTTCATTAGACTTTTTTGCTTGGGTATTCATTCAATCCGCTGTGTCTAAGCAAAAAATTACTGTGGATGAGTTGAAGAAGTGTATCCTTCAAGCAATTCGTCTAATAATTTCTGATATGCTACGAAACACTGGATTACAGTTACACGATTGCTGGATTACAGTTACTGGATTACAGTTACACTGGATTAAAGTTACACGTTTGTCACTCTACAAAAGGTGCACACTTCGAAATCTATTGATATTAAAACTTAGTGAGATGTTCTTTCTATTTAAATATATATTTTTTAATTCTAATGCGTTGTTCCACAAAAATAAGCCATAACTTTTGGACATCTTTAGCCCGGACACCCTGTATATTGAAACAATAAATGGTTGTATATTTGTAAGCTAGAAGTATTAACTTTGTTTACGGCTTGGAACATATAGCTACGTCCGAGTGGACTATTTTTTATTCAATTCGAACCACATTTTTATTATTGAAATTTGTCCGGTTTCAATTTTTGATTTTTTTTTTCAATCTGGCTTTCGCTAGAGTGTCTTTACTCGGGACGTGGCCGAGGACCTAAGAACCTAGCTACCGTAAAAGAGTCGGAATAAGTGGAAGAATAAAGGGCTGCGGACGAAGAGGGGCCGCTCGTCACGGCGGTTTGACAAATTTCAATTCTAATAATAATTCGCCATTACAGTTCCAAAATTAAATGACAATCTATGCCCATCATGAGGATTTTAAAGGATCTATTTATGTAAAAATGTAACAGAATATGATGTTTGATTAAATTCCGTTCATTAGTTTTTGAGATAGAATATCGCAAAAATCGTGAAAAATGCCGCACAACAGCGCCACTTGTTGGGCGATATACATCAAAGTCCAATCAGCAACATCTTCTATCAACGTGTAACTGAATCTGAAGTTTTATAAAAGAGCTATTGCGGAAATTGTAAAAAATGCAGCATAGCAGCGTCACCTGTTAGGCGATATATACACCAAAACTTAATCAGAAATAACTTATATCAACGTGTAACTGAATCTGTAGTTTGATGAAAATCCGTACATTAGTTCTAGATCCGTACATTAGCCTGATAAAGAGTGTCACATTTGAGCCGATACGTAGCTCAAATCAAAAGAGTAGTGTTAAAAATTTCCGAAGGTAGAAACGAGATTTTTAAAATACAGATAGTTTCGGTCCAGCTGAATTTCACCGAAAACGAATTTTCAGCGAAATCCGGGCCGACAACGAAACCGAATTTTCAGTCGATCTGTAAGCAGAAAGCTTTAATAGGTCGTATGACTGATGACGTATATTTTTGGTTTTCTTTTCGTTAACCCGTTTCTTGCAACAGATGAAGAGAAGAAATAGCGGAAATCTAAAGAGTTAATATACTCCATTGAAACTTCACTTTAAAACAGATTGTGAAATGAAAATCACCGAGACAGAAAGATAGATTAATATTAAATTTTGTCACATAAATTCAAATTATCTCATATTCCTTAAGCAAAATTTGTCAGTATTATTTCTTTTCTTTTTATTTATTTTTTTTTTTTTCAAAATTTTCATTTAAAAGAGATAGAACGGCCACACAATTTTTGTCATATAAAGGCAGGCAGAGTCACAGACAGACATTTTCTAAAAATCATCAAATCCTATTCAGGACCTTCTAAAACGTATAAATCAACGGAAAACCGCAAGTCGAAATTTTTCACGAATCCAATACATTCTTCTTGTAAAGGTAGAAGAAAGTATTAATAATAATCACTGTCATACATTTATACAAGTTCACGTATACAAGGATATAGACCGGCAGGCTGCAGCACAGACAATCACCTCATCGAGTTCATGGCTGAAATTCCAGAATTAGTTAAAACTAGTGATGTGCGATTCTCGAGAATTCGACAATCGAGAAAAATCGTCATCGTAAAAAATCACAATCGATACAGCCATCGATTAATTCCTAGAATCTACAATCGAGATGTTTTACAATCGATTATATAGAGAGAAGCTAAAAACAGTTGTTGGAAAACTTAGCTATTATTCTGGCCGAAAATTTCATAGTAATGACAGGGCTTGCTCGATAATTCTTCTATCGCAATTATTTGCTCCTGATTTAGGCTTGAGGGGTTACTTCAGCCAAGTGAAAAGACCCGCTCGCTAATGCTAATCTTATGGAAGAAATTTATAAAGATATCTCATTTGAAGTTCAGTATTTTAAAATGATTTTCTTTGCACTGGAATAAATTCCCCTTTCTTCTTGATGAAACTGCAATGTCCAAATCGCGTAACTATGGCGCATTTGATGAATCAAATAACCTTTCCACATTTTCGTTAACTCCAAAAAGTTTGATACAGTTTAAAGTTACCCTAAATGTCAAATGCTGTGGAATTTCCACATTGATTGAAAACAAAAGTTTCTGTCGAAAAACGTAAGGATAGTAAGACAAAGATACCTGCTAAGAGGGAACCTGTCTAACACGGAAACTGTTTTCCAGTGCCTAGCGATTCCAACATGACTCTTTAAGTCTATATCGAAATCCAAAGTAGCTACTCTATGACACATTTATAAACTCATTTTTTATTTTAGACGCATTAGCTAGAATCGATTAGCATTTCCCTCTTTTCGATAAAGGCAAAAGGTTATATAGAACTTAAAGTTACCTAAATGTCTACAGTGTGACAAATGCTGTGGAATTTCTCCGTTTATCGAGAAACATAAGGATAACCAGACACATATAACTGCTGAGAGGGAACCTGCCTAACACGGAAATTGTTTTCCAGTGCCTAGCGATTCCAACATGACTCTTTAAGTCTGCATCGAAATCCAAAGGCGCTACTTTCTGACACACTTACAAACTTATTTTTTATTTTAGGCGCATTAGCTAGAATCGATTAGCATTTCCCTCTTTCGATAAAGGCAGAAGGTTTGATACAAGTTAAAGTTCCCTAAATGTCTATAGTGTATCAAAAGCTGTGGAATTTCTCCGTTTATCGAAAACAAGACAGCTTTATCGAAAAACGTAAGGATAACCAGACATATATAACTGCTGAGAGGGAACCTGCCTAACGCGGAAATTGTTTTCCAGTGCCTAGCGATTTCAACATGACTCTTTAAGTCTGTATCGAAATCCAAAGGCGCTACTTTCTGACACATTTACTAAGTCATTTTTTATTTTAGGCGCATTAGTTAGAATCGATTAGCATTTTCCTCTTTTCGATAAAGGCAGAAGGTTTGATATAAGTAAAAGTTCCTTAAATGTCTAAAGTGTGTCTAATGCTGTGGAATTTCTCCGTTTATCGAGAAACATAAGGATAACCAGACACATATAACTGCTGAGAGGGAACCTGCCTAACACGGAAATTGTTTTCCAGTGCCTAGCGATTGCAGCATGACTCTTCAAGTCTGTATCGAAATCCAAAGTAGCTAGTTTATGACACATTTACAAGCTCATTTTTTATTTTAGGCGCATTAGCTAGAATCGATTAGCATTTTCTTCTGTTCGATAAAGGCAGAAGGTTTGATACAAGTTAAAGTTCCCTAAATGTCTAAAGTGTGTCTAATGCTGCTGAATTTCTCTGTTTATCGAAAACAAAGGAGTGTTATCGAAAAATAGAAAGGTAAACAGACAAATATATCCGCTAATAGGGAATTCTATAACTAAAATAAAACTTCAACGGACTTCATTTTTGGTATTTCGGATAATTTTAATCTTCCAATCCTTACCAACGTGGTATTAGATGATGGGTCTGGAAAAGGTAGAAGAAACGCCCCCCCACCCCCCACCCCAAAGGGGCATTAGGCCCCAAATTGACAGGAGAGCAGACCAAGGGTGAAAGTTAATTTGATGTAAGAGAGGACTAGGGGAAGTTGGGAATGGTAAAAAAACCAAACCATTGAATAAGAAAAAAATTGAAGAAAAAGAAGAAATGGTAAAAGAACAAGTGAAGCATGTGATTAGAGTCAGACAAATAATGAGGGGTCCGATGGGCCACAGCTGGTCCGGAATGAGTGCCCAAATGGTCAGAATGGGTCAAGAACTTACAGAATAGTATCTACAATGAAGAAAAACAATGAGACAAAATATTATGAAAAACAGATGAAAGATACCAATAGCCTGAGGCTAAAAGTAAAATGTTTCACTGGGCGGCACCTTTTGGTGGTAGTAAAAATAAAATTGATACGAGAAGATAGGAGAGAGTGAAAAGACTTTATTTTGTGAATTTTATAATTTTTGGACAAACAATATACTAAAGGTTTGAAGAAACAAAATTTTAAAGCGCCCTCTTGAGGTGAAGAAGGAAGTTAAAATTAAGAAACATATGTCCATATTTTTTATTCGATTCTAGACATAATTTGATATTAGTCTTATAATTTTCCTATAAGTGGAAGATACCGTACCAGAATACGAAAAAAAACGCCGCTAAGTATCTTCCTTTAAAGCATTTTAAAACCAGGGGTCTAAAATTAATGGTGGATTGACAAGAGAGTTAGATTTAGAAAGGTTATGAGATTACTCTTATTTTAATATCTTACATGAGTGGGGTAAAATAATTTTGAAAAATCCTCTTTTCTGAGGTGACACTTAAAATCTTGAAAACACATAATTTGCAGTACAGTTTTGTTATTCACAATAGCATTCTAATATTAAGAGATATGGGACAGCTTAGGAGGGCTAAAATAAGAGAAATATTGAAAATCAAGGACAAACTGGCGCCAAATTCAATAGAAAACTTCTATATCAACAATTGAAACCAGAACTGATAACTTAAACCACTATGCCTCCTAACCCATATCGGTTAATAACAAAAGCGAATGGAAAAGAACATGTACTCCTTTGGGAAATTATGACTTACACCAGAAGAGCGGTAAGTTTGACTCTTCTGAAAGCTTCCTTTCTCTCTTTCTCGCACTTCGAGATATGTTTCCTCGATACAAACTCCTCGTTTACTTCGGGAATCTCTGCTCGATGAAAACATCTCGCTTACCTCGAGATACCTCATCGATTCTAAATCATCGCTTCCCATTGTCACTTCTCGTTTCTCGCTCTCGCTCTCGGTCTCTGTTCAACATTTCATATGACGTTGTCGAGAATGAGAAATCAATTTTCGTCCTATCTCGAAATGTTACCCTCGATTATTGTCATTTCACGATCGGCCAAGAAGGGCCGAGAAGAGATATCGAGAGGCGAGCTGGAGAGAGAAATAAGCATGACAATGAGCTGTGAAATTAAGCTCTGATTTTCAAAGTTTCTCTTATTTTAGCCCTACCAAGCTGTCACATACCTGGAGCCCTCCGATAAATATTATTTATTAAATATTATAAAAATTTCAAAGAGGAAGGTGGGTCGGGTGAATTCCGAGGACGTGAGAGTGGACCCATGGAGGGGGGGGGGGGGCGCAATTAAAAAAAATTACCGAACTCTTTCTGTGACATATCATCGAAAAGCCCTTTGACAACTCTTTCATATTATGAACCTTTCTTCCCCCGAAGGTAAAATTCGGGGGGTGGGGAGGCGAACAAATTTTTAAAATCGTCGCCGATTTCTATAAGAAATTTAAATATCATTTTGGATGTGGGTTTTTTATGCAGTCTTCCGGTAAATATCATTTATTGAACATAAAAATTTTAAGTGGGGGCTGCGTGAATTCCGACGCGAAAGAGTGGGCCCAAGGGGGGAGGAAGGGGGAGCAATTTTCAAACTTTTTTTGGACCCGTCATGTGATATGTCATCGGAAAGCCCCCGGATGACTCTTTCATAATAGGAGACTTTCTTCCTCCCCTCCCCAATTTGGCCGCAACTGCGGGGGGTAGTTTTTTCCGTTTTTATCATTTTAGATCGGATTTTTTTATGGAGCCCTCCGATAAATATTATTGAAATTTCAGCACACTTTTCTAAATTTAGCCAAGACCCCTCATGTGACATATCGTTGGAAAGGTTTGTGACTACTTATTGATGTTATGCACTTCCGGTGGCCGTCCCCCCACTTTGCCCCCCCCCAGGGACAATTTTCCAAATTTAACCAAGACCCTTCATGTGAGATATCGTTGGAAAGGTCTGTGATTACTTATTGATGTTATGCATCTACGGTGTCCGTCACCCCCACTTCGCTCCCCCTGGGGGCACTTTTCCAAATTTAGCCAAGACCCCTCATGTGAGATATCGTTGGAAAGGTCTGTGACCACTTATTGATGTTATGCACCTCCGGTGACAGCCCCTCCCCCCACTTTGCCCCCCCCGGGGGACACTTTTTCAAATTTAGCCAAGACCCCTCATGTGTGATATCGTTATAAAGGTCTGTGGCTACTTATTAACACTAGAACGGCGGGAAAATTTTACCTACTAGAACGGCGGGAAGGGGTCATTTTGACACCTCGATGAAAATACTGAAATAACAACGCTTAAACTATTTTAAATGCCATACATTGGCAAAAATATGTATTTTCCGTGTATTTCATAATTTACATTTAATATTACTCGATAATTTATTGAATTTTAGAAGTACTGTATATGTAACGCCTACATGGCGATTAATTGGACCATACTATAACTACTCAAATAACTCATTAATTTGATATAAAAATCGATTTAAAATTAATGTTTTCACAAATTAAAACTAATGTTAACTAAAATAAAACACAATTTATAAAATAATATATATATATATATATTTTTTTTCATCTAACTTATTCGCCGAATGATTCACTCTCTAAATCCATAAATGAGAAATTTGTTCTGTTGTTTCCGTTATTTCATTATAAGTGTAGCTGAATGGTTAATATGTTAAGCATTCTGTTTCAATTTTATTTAATGCTTATAATACTCCAAATTGTGCACACGAATTAGGAATTAATTCAGTTACAACCAAAAAAAGCAATTTTTCCAGTACATTTTCTGCACACAACTTTGAAACATGGTGCGCAAAATTCTTGAGATTTGTTTCCATTGCATGTCTGTACTTGACATTTTTTATCTTCATATCTATTTTATTTTCGTGTTTTTCTTTTCTGAAGACTCAGAAAAGATCTTTGGGAGTTTGGAAACCATAAGATCCATTCTGAACACATCCCCTAAATTTAATAGAAAATCCCTTCTACTGATAGGCTTTCCTGTTACACTTTTATAAATTATCCAGGTGTTTAAATCTGCATGATCCAAAATATTGAAAAAGATATGTACAGGCCTTCGTCTAGAAACCGATTTCACGGAGTATTTTCGGCACATCTGATCATGGATATCCACACCATACTTCGTTGCGTTGTAATATTTTATTGAATCGGGCAACTTCTTGAGACCGTCTTCAGTTTTTATAGTAGTACTTTTTTTCTTCTTTTGGCTTGGTAGATGGTAAGTGTCATATTATCACATTCCACTATCTTCGATGAATAAAGAGTACTGCGCATATTTTTCAATGATATAGGAAATTCTCTTCTGTTCTTTTTCATTGTGCAACCAAACTTGTATTTTTAGCTTTTAACATTTCTGCTAATTTGATGCTAGTAAAATAGCTATCTGTCGTAATATTCCTCCCTTCGTTTAGATGAGGATCTGTTAATTTCATGACAACATTTTCCCATAAACGTAATTAAGGATTGGCTGTTTTATCTTTTTCTAGATAAATAAATTCATTCAAGAGGTATTTAGTATCAACGTGAACTGATCACCAAAATTTTATTCCAAATTTATCCGATTTATTTGGCATATATTGCGTAAATTTATATCTATCGTGAGATGGGAACAATTGTTCATCAACTGTAATATTTTGTCCTGGTCGGTAGCATGTTTTGCAATTTTCAATAAATTTATTCCACATTTCAGATGCAAGAGCAAATTTATCAGTCTGTAGTTTGCTAGATCTCGTTGTCTTTTCATCAAACTTAAAAAATCTTTTTCTTTCTTTCAATCTATCTCTTGAGATAGTTTCTTTGCAAAATAGTATTCCTCATGCCTTGAACGACAATGAATAAAAGTCTAAACCCTTTTTTTTTATTGCTCCTCGAACATATAGTATAGCAACAAAAGCAGCTTTGAGTACAAAATGTATTTTACTAAAAGGGTCTAAATGACCCCCGTCCGCCGTTCTAGGAATACAAGTCAATATTTCAAAAACTAACAAATCTACAAAGCTGAATTTTTTTTCAGAAATATATGTTATCTATTTAGGAAAAGTCAAAAAATTTCAAATGATTTCGACCAAGCAAACAAAAGTAATCAACGGGCGAAAGTACTCAGGTGTCAAAATGACCCCTCCCGCCGTTCTAGTGTTAATGTTATGTTACCTCCGGTGACAGTTCCCCACTTTGACCCCCTGGGAGACACTTTTCCAAATTTAGCCAAGACCCCACATGTGAGATATCGTTAAAAAGGTCTGTGACTACTTATTGATGTTATGCACCTCCGGTGACCGACCCCCCCCCTTTCCACCACGGGGGGCACTTTTCTAAATTTAGCCGAGACCCCTCATGTGACATATTGTTGGAAAGGCCTGTGAACACTTACTCATGTTATCCACCTCCTGCACCCCCCCCCCTTTGTTCCCACGGGGAGGGCATTTTAAAAATTCAGATCCAGACCCCTGAAGTGACATATGGTTGGAAAGGCCTAAAGACCTGTGACGACTTATTCATATAATGCAGCTGCTGTGCCCCTCCGCTCACTTTGGCCTCTCCCCCAAGAGATCTGGTCCGAGGTTCGTTCGTTTCGAGATTATATTTTTTTACAAGATTTTGTAGTGCGTGCTCACCACGCCTGCTATACGGTGCCGTATATAGCGGGTAACCTGTTCGTGATTTCATATTACAAGATTCCTTATAAATTAGAGGTCCCGATTAAAGGAGAAGCCCCCAGTGGGCGAAGTCACCTAGTCTTTATTAACACCGACTCATTCCAGTTCACCCGCAAACGATTCTTGATAAATGTATGACGTATATAATATATAAAATATGATGTATAAAAGCAATTGGCAAATTGGAGTCATCGAGAAAAAATTTAATCGAGAAAATCGAGAAAAACGTCTCGTTATCGCCCATCACTAGTTAAAACTCGATTCGCATATTAAAACACAATCCGTCTGCCGAGTGATATCTTGGTGGAAAACACCTGAAAACCCGTTTTTAGCGGTTGACTCGTAGGTTTACCATTGTGTTTTCCTGCACCCAAAGGTATGAAAACATGGAGGACTGGGAGCAGGAAAACACAATGGTAAACCTACGAGTCAACCGCTAAAATCGGGTTTTCAGGTGTTTTCCACCAAGATATGACTTGACAGATCGATTGCGTTTTAATATGCGAATCGAGTTTTGACTAATTCTGGAATTTTAGCCGTGAACTCGATGAGGTGTTTGTCTGTGCTGCCGGCTCCCGCTCTAATATTTTAAAGAGAAATATACCGGATTTTTTTTTCGTAAATTCTGGTTAAATTGATTATAAAAATAGTCGCCAGTCCTGGCCCGCAATGAAATCGTTAATGTACCATATTTACTAGCACAATTCCCCATCTCTTCCCCGTGCTCAGTGGCGCCAACTTATATGGGCCCATGGGGCGCAAGCCCACCCAATAATTTGATCTCTTCGCCCACCCAACTTCAATTGATTTAATTCATAATTTATTTTTTAATTATTTAATTGCTGAAATGAAATTTGGTTTTATTATTGTTCTCAAAATAGTTTTGTTCGAAAAATAGTAAGGGCATTCATTAGACTTACAGGAGCGCTGAAAACCCCTTCAGCGAATTTATAATTAATTTTATCATTAAAACGAATTTCCTACATATTTGGTCATCTTTTTTGATGTCTCGAATTGATAAAGCACTTGGCGACTAAAATGTATGCTTTTCTTAATATTTAGTACTTTGCACATCTAGTAATTAGCAATTCCAATGTTATTTAAAATAAATATTAATGCATTTATAAGGAAGAACTCATAAGAATATAATTTAATACCATTTATAAAATTATAATAATTTAAAAATTTACTGGGAAAAAACAAAGTTTAATGTTGAATTATCATCTTTAGTCATTCGCTCCTCCCCCTTTCTCTCCACACACATACACACTAAGGGGGGGAGAAAATATATGTGTCACTTTACTCAAATATTTTTGAGCTCACCCAATATTTTTGAAAAGTTGGTGCTACTTACTGCCCGTGCTTTTAAAGGAAAATTTTGAAAAAAAAACGAAATTGTACTGACAAATTTTGCTTAAGGGATATGAGATAATTTAAATTTATGTAACAAAATTTAATAATAATCTATCTTCCTGTCTCGATGATTTTCATTTCACAATCTATTTTAAAGTGAAGTTACAATGGAGTAAATTAACTCTTTAGATTTTAGCTATTTCTTCTCTTCATCTGTTGCAAGAGCGTGTTAATAAAAAGAAAACCAAAAATATACGTCATCAGTCATATGACCTATTACAGTGTTCTGCTTAGAGATCGACCGAAAATTCGGTTTCGTTGTCGGCCCAAATTTCGCTGGAAATTTGTTTTCGGTGAAAATGCTGCTGAAAATTCGGCCGGACCAAAACTATCTGTATTCCAAAAATACTTTTTCTATTTCTTCAGAAAATTTTAACACTACTCTTTGATTTGAGGTGCTCAAATGAGACACTATTTTTTGCTATGAACTTCGCTGATTACAACGATCAGTTGTCTCGTCACTGACTCGAGGCGTGAATGCAAATTATAAAGCAAGCAATCTATATATGACTAAACATTTAAGACGCTTTTCACATACTTATTAAAAGCCGGAGACTTAACAGTAATAGAAAATTTTTAGTTTGAAACCGCAGAAGTGTTTCGAATGCTCTTTGAGAAAGTTCTAGTTATGTCAGATGAACAAATATAAAAATCATTATAAAAGATAAATCGAGGTATGTATACCAAAAACATTTTTTAATTAGATGAAAATCGTATAGTTAGAAAATCATTCTATGTCGTTGATGAAGTAATTACATTTTATTTTAAGAGGGTCGGATGATAAGTCCCGTTCCGGACACAGAAATGGCGCCACTAGGGCAGTTATACATTAGCTCTGCTTAGTACTGTCCCTGACTAGCTTATACCACAGTTTCATATCAGAATCTTGGTTATTGTTTTATTGACAGCATTTAAAACAAGACTATATTAGAGTTTTTACCAAAATGGAAGCTTTGGAAAAACGACCGGTAATAAAATACTTCCATTTGAAGGGTTCAACGCCTTAAGAAATCAAGAAGGAAATGAACAGCACACTGAATGACTCTGCCCCATCATAGACAATGATTAAAAGGTGGGTTGCAGAGTTTAAAATGAGATGGACGAGCACGAGTGATGAGCCTCCCTTTGGACGTCCTGTGGAAGTGACAACTTCTGAAATTGTTGAAAAAATTCATCGAATAGTCCTGGAAGACCGCAGATTAAAGTTGTTCGAGATAGCTGAGGCTGTAAACATATCAAAAGAACGTGCAGGTAATATTTGAACTAATATTTTGGGCTTCCTCAAGGTCTGTGCGAGGTGGGTGCCGCGTTTGCTGACACTTGCCCAAATGTTGCATCGGAAAACCGTTTCAAATAAAAATTTGGAGCTGTATCGTAAAAATCTCAAAGAATTTTTCAGACGACTTATAAGTATGTATGAAACTTGGATTCACCACTGCACTCCTGAAACCAAATTACGGTCAAAATAATGGATTGCGCCAGATGAACCAGCTCTAAAAAAAGCAAAGCCAGCTTTGTCAGCTAACAAGGTCATGATGGCGAGTGTATTCTTGGACGCAAAGGGAATTATTTTTATTGATTACTTGAAAAAGCGTAAAAGTATCACTGATGATACGCAAGTTTGCTGAAAAATATGAGTGACGAGGAATGAAAAAACGACCTCATTTGGCGAAAAAAATCTTGTTTCACCATAACAATGCTCCAGCACACTGGTCAGTCATCGCAATGGGAAAAATCAACAAAATAAGGTTTGAATTGCATGAACATCCACCTTATTCTCCAGATTTTGCACCCAGTGACTACCACCTATATTATAACCTCCAAAAATTCCCTTTTAGACGAAGATTTCAGAGCAACGAGGAGGTTATTGATGACGTAAACAACTATTTTGAAGAGCTCGACGAATCGCATTATACAGATGATCAAATTAAATTAAAACACCGATATGATAAATGTATTAGCCTTTCTGAAGATTATGTGAGAAATAAATAAAAAAAATTTAAAAATAATGTTGTTTTCTTTGTCGGGCCCGGGACTTTACAGCCGACCTTCGTATATGAAAATAAAAAGTTTTGGCACAGAGATCCAACTTTGGCCATACCTATAATTAGATGTATAATTAATTAATAATTATGTATATTTATGTTTTTATTAATTACTTCAAAAAATGGACAATTTCGCTTTCGTTTTCGTTTTCTACCGAAAATAGGAAGATTACTGAAATTCGGTTTCTGTCTTAAAAACCTTTTTCGATCGATCCTTATTTCTGCTGAATATTATCTAGCTTTAGAGTACCTTTATAAGAAAATATAATAACCATTTTTGTAGTTAAATAACACGAATCGACACAAAAATGAAGCCGTAACAAATTATCTATTTAATTACGTTGAAAAATCTTCGTTCCAGTAGGTGGCGAATGTATATCATCCAGAAAAAGAATAAGAAGTAACAATAGGAAGAGATTTTATATTTCGAAACACTTTTTTAAACACTTAACAGTTCTATCCGTATGCTGTACAGGCAAGAAGAGTTTGTTTGATCCATTACTTAAAGCTTTTTGATACCATTAAATTTTTAATTATAATCTCGCTCTATTTAATGACAGAAATTTTTAGATTAAATAAGCCTAATATTGTACTTAAAAAAAGTAGTGTTTACCTCATACTTTTAGTTTATTGTGTCAAAGAAAAAGAAACTGTTAAATGCTGAAGAGCAAAACTGCAAAATACAGTAAAATCGCAATGGTTTATGTCAACATTCAGGGGCCCTTTCACTTTCGAAATCGGTTCCGAAAATGAAATTGTCCAAAGACAAAGAAACAAGCTGTAACCAAAAACCCGATAAGGCATTGAACTCAGATTTCCTATGGAAAAGAATCATTGTAAAATATTGAAATATGGACGAGAAAGTGGAAAAGGGCGCTGTCATTTCTTTAACATTAACTTACGATTGTCTTTGACTTACTAGCGTATGATCTTAAGACTTTCTTACATTCGTCCTATTATAAACAAGTGGGTAAGTGTGATCACAGATCGCACAGAGGGTTTCGTTTAATATTCCTTTCAAAACACTTTTGCAAAATCTGTTAGTTCCACATTTCGCAACCAGGGGGCGAACTCTATTCTACACAAACCTCTATCCAAACGAAATTCTGTTTACAACCTATCTGTAGATATATTAGTCGAGGGGATCGGGCCCATAGCACCCGAGATAGGTAAGCGCCCCCTGGCGGTAAAAAGTGGAACTAAAGGTTGCAAGGCTATGTGCATAATATGAAAGAATGGTCAAAGAGCTGTCGGCAAAAGTTAGAAAAGTATCCACCAGGTGCAATGGGGGGAGGTTAGAAAAATTGCTTAAAATACACAAGTTAGAGACTGGAGGGTTAAATATAAGACTTTTTGAAATTTTTATGATTTGTCGTGTGATCGCAAGTATTCAGCTTATAATCATGCAAAATTTCAAGTCTTCAACTTAATTAAGGGCTCAGTTAGAAAAAAAGCTTAAAATACACAATTTAGAGTCCAGAGGATTAAATATCAGACTTTTTCAAAATTTTATAATTTGTCGTTTGATGTGAGGTGTTCAGCTATAAGTACACAAAATTTTAACTCTTCAACTTAATTAGGGGATCAGTTAGAAAAAAAAAAAAAAAAAAAAAAAAAAAAGCTTAAAATACACAAGTTAGAGCCCAGATGGTTAAATATAAGACTTTTTCCAAAATTTTATGATTTGCGTTTGATGTGAGGTGTTCAGCTATATGTATGCAAAATTTCAACTCTTCAACTTAATTAGGGGCTCAGTTAGAAAAAAAAAGCTTAAAATAAGCAAGTTAGAGCCCAGAGGGTTAAATATAAAACTTTTTCAAAATTTTACGTTTCGTCGTTTTATGTGAGGTGTTCAGCTATAAGTATGCAAAATTTCAAGTCTCCAATATATATAGTTTCTGAGAACGGGCTCTGTGATGGACAGACAGACAGACAGACATAGGAGCGAGACGAATAGGGTTTCGTCAGATGGACGATACCCTAAAAATAATTTTTTAATGTCTAAAGTAAAGAATTTTTACTACAGGTTTTTAATTTACAATAGGTTATCTTGCTGTAAAAACAATAATATGGTTGTGGAAAGAGCAGTGCTTCATAGTATATGAAGCACTTAATAGTTAATGATGAAAAATAAAATATGAGGCTAAGGACAAAGTTAGCAAAATCCTAAGAGTAGTATTTCATGGTTAAAAATCTGGAAAAAAAGCCTTCAAATAGAAAAAAATAACTTTCAGAATAGTTAGAGAATTTTGAAATCACGGGCGCACAATATACTTTGAAATGTTGTAATTACAAGAAGGATAATGAAAAGGATATGGGCATGAAGGTAAGAACGATACGAATTTTATTCCTAAAAGTTTAATATAAATTTTGCCACTTAATGTTGTTCCTATAAATATTTTTTTGCAAATAGTTAATTGAAAATTTTATGCACATGTACAGCTCAAATATGCCACTATTCTTTTAAGATGTCTTGATTTTTTAATAAAAATTAAATGTCTCATGCGGAAAAGGCTAATTTCACGACTTCTGAACTAAAACAACTTAAACTCGAACATTATCATACGCGGTTTCTTTGGTGCAACATGAACTTTTAAATAGGGCCAACTGAAAATCTCAAGACAACAATTGGCGATAAGCCAGTGTGCAAATCTCAACTTTCTCTTAAACTAATACATTACACATTAATGAAAATAGGTGTATTGATTTTTGAAAACAAACAGCTTTATATATATTTAAATCTAGAAACTGTGCAATAATTGGCAAGTAAATAGTAAGTTTCTCCTTTTGAAATTGTGTTTAATTTTAAACCAATACTGTGTGAAGAATAGAAATAGACTTGCCTATTGTCTGAAATGTTCCAGAAAGACATCTTTGCCATATTTTCTGAAATTTGAAACGATATTTTCCTAGAATTTAAGAGAAAAAAGTTTAATGTTTTCGAGATCTTTAAGTACTTCTCGATAATGAGTTACTCAATGTTTCTGCCGGTCCGTTACACTAAAATTTCGAGTTGTCACTTGTTTACTACAAAATCTGGCAGGTGTGTAAGATGAAGAAGAAAACAATCTATTGTATTCCATTTGACGCGGAAGCTTGCTAGAGTGTCTGATGTTCCGTTTGAGGAAATACAATTCAGAATATATTTATTATTTTCAATGGCGAAGAGAGAAGGAGGAGGGGGATGGAGAAAAATCGCCGCGGCAACTTGCTACTACATATATACATATATATTCAACTTTTAAAATTTAAATTCTGTTTTTATGTAGAATGAGAATAAAAAAATACATCATTCAAAAATTTTTTAATAATTTTATTTTGATTTAAACAGTTTTTTTTTCAAGATACATTTTTTGCGACTCATGAAATACTATGGTATGCGCATTTTAATCTCTCTATATATATATCCTTCTATATATATAAAAAAAGTAATGGTTTGGAAATTGACCAATAAAAATCTGCGTAGATCTTCCATGTACAACTCCTAGATCGGCATCCATATTTCTTGTGACCGGGGTTCTTTCTTCGTTAATATTAAGAAAACTGTTTCACACAAAAATGTGAAAATTGGTGCTATTATAGAGAAATGTTTGAGAAACACGCTGATGCAGACAGTTTTTAAATCGAATAATTATTTTAAGAGATATTTAATGTTAAAGTTGGTAAAAATCGTTTCAATAAAAAAAATATTTGAGCAAAAACTATACGTAGGAATGTAAACATTTTTACACCATTTAAAACTTTAGAAGTTCCCAGTGTGCAGACTGCATTTATTTTTTTAATTTGACTCATTTTTTGAGGATTTATCTCCGTTTTAAATTTAAATTTGCAGTATTTCGAGAGATAATTTTTATATATTTTAGAAAAGGGTATTATTTTAAACTGTTGCCATTTTTTAAAAAAGCGCAAAGTATAATATTTCCTTCAAATTAAAAATTTATTTACACGTGGCTATTATAGCCAGAAAAAAACTTTCAAATGAGAATTAAGGTATTGCGCGTTAAAAATCAGGAAAGTATTGAAAATTACGTCATAAAAACTATAGTTACACCTGAATTCAAAAGAGAAAGAAAATTTTTAAATAATAAATTCATTATTATGTGTTAAAATTCACAAACTTAGGAAATTTACGTCATATTCAAAAAGGCCAAATAATTGACAGTTGACAAAACAGTTTAAATTAAAAAATATATTTACGCGAGACATTTATTTCATATTTTGATATAATTATTTCAACTATTATCGTGAATTCTAAGACAGCGCAAATAATATTTCCTTTCTAACAACAAAAGTTTTTTCATATTTATGTTGAAAAAAGAAAGAAAACGTTGGTGAAAATTACGTCAGATATGAAACGATACATTTCAAATGTGTTATTTAAAAGAATTTTCTTATATAGCTGTTAAAAAACCGAGAGATAAAGACTCTACTTAATTCATTTTACATTAGCTTATTTTTAAATTTTTAACTATTTTTTTTTTAAATCAAAGACGAAAACAGCCATTGTATCCCTTAGCAAACGCTGATTTCGCCTTAAAAATCTGCAAGCAAAGGAATATGAATGTAAACCCGTTTACAGGGAGATCGCCACTGTTTTTTAAAATTATAATTAAATCTTTTTAAAGCTGATGGAATTATCCTTCTTTTAGAATCTGGGGATCGGAACGGGGGGTTGGCGAGCGTAGCTCGTAGGGGGTAGAGCCCCCTAGTATAATATATAAATATATGCAAAAGAAAACTGTTTTTATGAAAAGTATATATGTATATATAACATTTATATTATATCTGATAAACGTAGCAAAGGTTGGCAGGGGAGGGTTATTTCCCTCCATAGAATTTGAACTAAATTTTCTTTATCTCTGACGATTTAAAAAAGTATTAATATTTATTCATATCAAAGGACTCAAAATAATTAAAAATTAAGAGAAAAGAGTTAAATAATGTTTTTCGTGTCAGGAAGTTCTCTGCCTCCCCCCCCCCCCCCCCCTAAATAATGTACATAACAATTTTTAGTTCTTATTTTTCTTGAGTTTAAACGTTATCTTAAACAAGGGAGTTCAGTAGGGTAGATTCTTTTGCTTAAAAAAAGAAATAAATATTTTATTTGTCCACTTTACTGAAAGACAGAAAAACTTTATTTTTGGATTTTTAATATTTTTTCTTAGTTGCATTCTTTTATTGCTTTTTATGTTTATATGTTTAAACATTACCGCAAATCGCGGAGAGTAAAAATTGAGTATTTTTGGTCATTTCCTGTAAATATTATCAATTTTAAGAAAACGTCGGTAGAAACTTAGTGTGAAACATGTTATATTTATTAACTTTTGGATTTACATATTGCTTTTTATGTCGATATGAATACAAGTAAATTGATACAAAGAATTAACTATACCTGAATTTCATTCTGCGGCGATCACCATGATGAGTGAACTGGAAGAAGGAATTTGAAATCATTACGATTATTTTTCATTACATTTCGTCGATATCTTTGAAAATACGATACCTAAAGTTTAAAAAAAAAATTATTTTTTGAGATAGGCGTTAGGAAAGCTTTCACACGATATATATATAAAGATTTTTATTTTCAAGTAACTTAATTAGCCCTGTCAATAGCCTTTGTAACTTCTGCCAAATTTGAACTTTCCACGTTCCATAGCTTACGAGAAAAACGGCTGTGACAGACAGACACATGACTGATCTTATAATGGTTCCGTTTTTACTTTTTAAGCACGGAACCCTAAAAGTGCTGGTAATTTTGTGGTATCTGAATATGAATACTTTTAACTTTTACTTTAATAAAATGAAAAGGATCTCTCAGCAATGGCTCAAAATTTCGAGGTTTTTTTTTTTTAGCCCCCGGTATTGTATGCTATTTCTTTCTCCCAGCTTATTTTATGTATTCCAAAAAATAACGTTACCTCACAGAAACCAGCCGTAAAGCAAAGCAGTACGATTTATAGCAATACGATATATAGCAATACGATATATAGCAGTACGATACTCTATAGCAATTTTTTTAACTTCTAAGCATCGCGCATTTTCGATTTTTATACCGTCGTATTGGAAAAAGAAAGTTCTTTTAAATGCATTTTTGTTTGAAAACTGTATCTCCATTTATTTTTGAAATATTAATTTTTTTGTAGTTTTAAGAGCCATTTGTTTAATATTGGCAACGGAAGTACTCAATTTCTGCAGAAAGTAAATGAAAAATAGTTCTAAAATAGTAATTATATATTTTTGTTGCCATTTTCTGATAACAACCGAAAGAAAATGTAAATAAAATACGTGCTATTTTGAAAAAATATATAAACGAATGATTTCTGTTTTAACAATGGAGCTATTATAAACTATATTTAATTTTAAGTATCTGTGAATCACTAGATAGCCGTTTTTTTGTCGATTTTTTTGAATGACGGCATCATTTTGCTGCATTTGTGCATTATTTTGCAATAGCGATGTGCTATGCAAGCTTTATTGTAGATGTTTAAGAGTTGATCGTATACGTGGAATTCTTAAGCGGATGCAAATGACGTCATTTTACATAAAATAAAACGTGTGCTTTAAGTCTTAAAAGTGAAATATGTTTTGTACTGCAGCAGAGTTCCGCTTAACCGAGTTATTTTCTTCTGATGGACTGGTGGTTTCTATTATTATGAAACAGCCATTCTAAATGAAGCGTTAGGTGAAGTTGAAAGAGCAGTCTTAAAAAGTTAGAACTCTGATTTTCTGGTCAGAATGGGGGGAAAATTATGGCCATTTTCCCCCCATTCTGACCAGAAAATCAGAGTTCTAACTTTTTAAAGACTGCTCTTTCCTCTTCACGTAACGCTTCATTTATAATGGCTGTTTCATAACAACAGAAGCCACCAGTCTATCAGAATAAAACGAAACAATTTAAACGCCAGGGGCGACACTAAATTTTGAAAAAGCAGAATTCCTGTTCTTTACGTTTTTTTTTTTTTTTTTTTTTTTGTCACGGGAGAAAATAACAGATTTGTGAAATTCTTAATTATAAGTTATAATTTTTTAGAAAATGGACGTTCTTTCTAAGATTATTAATAAATAATTAAATTCGAGAAATTAAAATTAATAAATTTTTTAGAATTTTTTTTTTAAATTAAGTCTTCTTACTTATTCTTCTCAACTTTTAGTCTTTTAGAACTTTTTGCTGGCAAATAGTATGGCGAAAGCGAAAAAGAAAAAGTTAGTAGGAAGTAAAAATAATTAAAAAAAAATCACTCTTTTCAATGTTTATCTGAAAAATAATGCATAATTTCATGACTGCAAATCATATAGTTAATAAAAGCACGTTACAAAACGTTAATTTGGCATGGATTTCGATTACTGAAAATTCACCTCTTTGAAGTATTATAGTTTTTCTCTATCCATTTATTTTAAGATATGTCAACAGGAAAGAAAATAAAGTATTAATTAAACCATATATTCAGGATTTATAAATCGTTTTCTCAACATATACTCATAATTTATCACTATTAAACAATTAAATGACAAAGGAGTATTAAAAAAATATATATTTTACATTCTTCATTTTTTATTTATATTTTCTACATTTTTAGTGTTTAAAATATTCCGTTGTAGCACTTTCATAGTCAGTTGACATATTTTGACTAGAGTTTTTTTTTTTTTTCGTAAAATTAACTGCATTATTTTTGTAACTCATAAACAGTTGTTACAAGAAAGCTTATTTGGCGATTTATCACTTGTGTGGGCTAACGGAAAAATACGTTAAAATTAATTTTTTCATTTATAATTATGTTCTAAAAATATTAAACTGTATTGTCATCGGAATAACACTTGTGTACATAATGTTTAATAATTTTAGAATATCATGAAGTGATTGAAAAATCGATTACAAAATTTCATCTGTACGTACATGAACTAAGTTAATTTAAAGAAAATAAGTTAAAACTGGTGTGAATGAATAAAAACAAAAAATCTGCTTAAAATACCATTTTTTTTTAAATCTTCTATTGCCAAGCACTCTTGGGATTCCGGCCATAGTTTTAATTTTGAAAATGCTGAAATTATCTTTAATGCTGATAGTATCTCTGAATTGGACTTTCTTGAAAATCTAGCTATTTATCTTAATCGTGATGTTATCGTTAATGATAAATCTGATTCCACAATGCTCTCTGCAGCTTGGAAAAACCTTTTCAGTACTACCATATAATTCATTTTTGAATTAATTAATATTAGTCTGTGTTTTATATTTTATTCATTTATTTATTTGTTAATTCCATGTGTTCCCGTATGTATTTTTTCCCTCCCAATTTTCGCCGCTTCTACTCTGTGTTCTTTTGTTTTGATACTCTTCTGTGACTGGCTGTTGTCTTCTACTTTCCTATTGGCTGTTGTTTTATAATTTCTTGAAAATTCTTCGACTTTCTTGAAAATCTAGCTATTTATCTTAATCGTGATATTATTGTTAATGATAAATCTGATTCCACAATGCTCTCTGCAGCTTGGAAAAACCTTTTCAGTACTACCATATAATTCATTTTTGAATTAATTAATATTAGTCTGTGTTTTATATTTTATTCATTTATTTATTTGTTAATTCCATGTGTTCCCGTATTTAAATATATGTATTTTTTCCCTCCCAATTTTCGCCGCTTCTACTCTGTGTTCTTTTGTTTTGATACTCTTCTGTGACTGGCTGTTGTCTTCTACTTTCCTATTGGCTGTTGTTTTATAATTTCTTGAAAATTCTTGGACTTTCTTGAAAATCTAGCTATTTATCTTAATCGTGATATTATTGTTAATGATAAATCTGATTCCACAATGCTCTCTGCAGCTTGGAAAAACCTTTTCAGTACTACCATATAATTCATTTTTGAATTAATTAATATTAGTCTGTGTTTTATATTTTATTCATTTATTTATTTTTTAATTCCATGTGTATTTAAATATATGTATTTTTTCCCTCCCAATTTTCGCCGCATCTACTCTGTGTTCTTTTGTTTTGATACTCTTCTGTGATTGGCTGTTGTCTTCTACTTTCCTATTGGCTGTTGTTTTATAATTTCTTGAAAATTCTTGGACTTTCTTGAAAATCTAGCTATTTATCTTAATCGTGATATTATTGTTAATGATAAATCTGATTCCACAATGCTCTCTGCAGCTTGGAAGAACCTTTTCAGTACTACCATATAATTCATTTTTTTATTAATTAATATTAGTCTGTTTTTTATATTTTATTTATTTATCTATTTTTTAATTCCATGTGTTCTCATATTTTAATATATGTATTTTTCCCTCCCAATTTTTGCCCCTTCTACTCTGTGTTCTTTTGTTTTGATTATACTCTTCTGTGATTGGCTGTTGTCTTCTACTTTCCTATTGGCTGTTGTTTTCTAATTTCCTATTGGCCGTTTCTTCAGCTTGTTTCCTTTCCCTTATCTCTCATTTCAGTCTTGCTGCTGCTTTCATAGTAGAAGAACGTCTTCTTTGCGCCTGACGAAGAAAGACTCAGACCTTTCGAAAAATCTAGCGCATTATAAAAGAAAAAAAATGATGGTGTTTTAAGAAGATTTTATGTTCTTAAGTAAATTTAAATATAAACTGTCAAGTGCGAGTATTACTCGCACTCAGAGGGTTCTCTACAATAAATATATGAATTATTAACTGTATTATAAAAAAATCGTTGCTGTTGCTAAAAGAATAATAAAACTTTGTAAAATACTATACAACGAGCTGTATATCTAGAAAACTAGGAATGGGTATACCATAAATGTTCAAATAAAAGACTAAATAATATCAAATATTGCTATTCTGTACAACTCTTTTTTTAGTTTTATCCTAATCTGTTTATAATGAACTTAATTCGGTACTGACAATAAAAGAACAGCATATTTAAACTTCATTTGGCATTTCATAAAACTAAATTCATCAGCGTAGTAATAATCTTTTCTTTTTACAATGTAGCTAAAACAAAACCCTTGTTCAAAGTTTAAACTTGGTATTGTACTAAGCGCGCTTCGAAAGGAGGTCGCAAAGTTGCAATGTCGCCTTGGTCCGTGCCGTCTTTTTCCAAAAATGGTTTTAATTAACTTTTAAAGACACGGGAGGCGTATTGAAAGATCCACTCAATGTAAACTAGTCGCGAATATCATAGTATTTGTGTGATTAATTCTAATTAAAGTAGTCTGTTTTTAACAATTGAGCATTTATTGCTTTTATACTGCTACTGGATATTGCATTACACAAATAAAAGTTGTTATCTAGACTTTAAAAGCCGATGGTACATAGAGTACGCCTGTGTATTTAAGGGTTAATATCTCAGCTAATTACGGACGATTTTTTTTCGAAAATCATTATCAACAATACTTTTATACTTCTGCTACGATAGGTACTTCCAACGCTTCTCAACATTTTTGCTGAATGCTCGTAAATCGAAAATTGTGTATAACGGAAAAATGCGCTTTTCTCAAAAACTGTGTGACGTAGGGTAATCGCTATGAATTTCCTGCAAGCCTCGAATTAACATCTACTAACTCTAATTTTTTCATAATTTTAGCTTCAGTAGATTCAAAAATAGAGGAGGGGGGACATATTTTTGCACTACATTTTCGACGATATCTCTGAAAATATAATCTCTAAAATTAAAAGAAATGTATTTTTGAGTTCAGAGTAACGAATGTTTCACATGATACCCCACAAGATATAAAATGAATAGCTCCCCCCCCCCCCCAAGTAACTTAATTAGCCCCTCTACATTTTTCCCAAATATATTTGTGAATGTTTAATAATCTGTAAATATGTGGGTCAATGATCTCTATTACTTCCCCCGATTTGAACTTTACAAGTCCCACAGTTTACGGATAAAATGGCTGTGACAGACAGACAGGCACAGGAGTGATCTTATAATGGCTCCGATTTTACTTTTTAAGTACGGAACCAAAAAAAGAGTTTAAACCTTTATATTCTGAATTTTGAATAAAAAAATTGCTTCACCTGAATAATTATTTACGTTAATATCTAAGATATCAGAACAACATATGAGGAGCAAACATTCAAGACGTGTTTTCTCACAAAAAAATAAAAAATGAGGTATTGTTAGTTTTATAAACTCTGTGTTAAATTGCATAGAAATAACCGGCTGTTTTAGCAAAAAAAAATTTTTTTCCGATTATAAACCAGTTTTAAAACTTCGCGTTTCATTCAAAGAGTGTTTCCTCCAAAGCCTGCATTCAGTCAAACAGTGATTTCTCCAGTCTGCCGATCACAGTTGTCACTTAATGTGTACTTTCGAAACCTACCCTACATATCACAATTGAAACGGATTGTTTTAGAGAAAAATAAGAGAACTGTTAAGATTACAAGCTTTCAGAATTATAGATTTCAAGATCTAAGTGAAGAATATGGTGTAAATCTTCTTAAAAAGGGAGTTACTGTTGCCCGTGGTCAAAGGGTTGTTTTAGAATATCTTCCTCTTGGCCACGCCATATCAGCTGAAAATAAAAAAGATGCTCACAAGCTTTTGAAGGTAATGTATGGTGAACAGTGGCAAAATCAACCTGATGATGTCTTCAAATGGTACAACCACATTATCCATGATTTACCAGCCTGGAATGAAGAAGAGTGGGAAGTGTGTGACTGTCTAGACTAGATGAAGATATTGGTCTTGACATTTGAAGTGTATTTTTGGCAAACGAGTATTTATTTAGTAAATATTTAGCGAATACTACTAGGTACCATAATCTGTCATTTTATTTTATAAATAATCAACTGAAGTCAATAATCTTATAAAATAATGCTTTTGTATTATTTGTGAGTTAGAAGTTATTTCATTCAGAACGTGTTTTATCCACTTGTCAAACAATCAAAACTTGTTTCCTCCTCTGAATTTGGTCAAAACGTGATTTCTCCTAATATTAAATGGATTTTATTAATTTGTTTTAGGTTTAATATCTTATGTATGCTTGCAGTTCTTTCTAATAATCAGTAATAAAAATACACAATAAAAATTAGAATTAAATACAAGTTATTTTCGAATTTATCAGTTTTTTGTGTTTTTTGAAAATTTGTATCTAAAGGAGAAAGCATGGTTTGAATGTTTGCTCCTCATATATAATAATAATTTATTTTTAGATATTTTTTTTATATTCAAATTCATTTAATAAATAGGTAGTTAGAACTCTTTTTGCAAAATATTTACAAGAATAATTAGATTAATTAACAAAAAATACCATTATGGAAATCTCACAATCCTTATAAGAACAGTGTAAATAAATGTATCGTGATCCTATATGTAACAAAAAAGTATTTTGTAGTTACAAATTTTTCGTATAACATTTTTAATAGGATAAAAGCTACACCTAGGTAAATGGTTGAAAAAATAACCACATTAAAAAATATTTAGCTTCAACTGTTTCACTGCGCTTTCTAAGTATGATTGAACAAATTATTTTGTATGAAGATGCAATCTACTTTTATTAAAAGACGAATTAAATAAATTTTACATTGAATTTTCTTTAATGGTACTGAAAAGTACCGTCAGTATATAAAGGGTTAAAAATCGGGAGTTATGACGTCTAGCACAGGGTTCACCAGGGACGGGTAGTTACACTTTTAAAAATCTGGACACCAGCTGTGATTCGGAACATCAGCCAACAGTACTTGGTCAACGATTCAATTACAAATAATTGCTCAGGAGATATTACCGTCAAATGCAATGAAACATTCGAAACGTTTCTACCATTCTTCTTATTTCTATAAAAAATAAATATGTACATAAGCGATTTTTCTTACTTCTAAAACACATTGACCCGTAATTAATTTGATATAATACGTAACTGGAAAAAGAAAGGAGTCTACTTTTCATTTCATTTGTGCCAGTTCATCTATTTTTTGCACTTCTTTAACAGATTGGTTCCACTCTACTTAAAGAAGTCGAACAGTTCGCTGCAGCTGAGTAAACGCTGAAAATAAAAGTATGATCTGAACGCATCTTCTTTCTCCTATTTTCTCCAGATTTGAAGATTTCAGCTAATGTAGAGAAGTGTATAATTGGCAAATGGGGGTATTAAAAGTAGTTTGTCTTAAATAGGTCAAAATATGGAATTCACATTTTCTATATTTAACGATGGTTTATTTTCTGCATTATGTTTGATTGTTAAATAACACTGTAAAAAAAAAAAAAAAAAAAAAAAAAAAAATCCGTATATATACGGATGATTTTATGTGAAATAAACGTAATTAATCGTATTCGGGATTATCGCGAATGCCAATCGTAATTAATCGTAATTAACAATAGTGATTGACAATCGTAATTAATCGTAATCGGGTGATTTTATGCAAAATTAATCGTAATTAATCGAATAATTGTAATCAATTGTAAACGAGGATTGTTCATTTTCCCGAAATAAACGGAAATTTCCCTTTTCATCCTTACTCATTGAATGTTAAAAATGGAAATGTTCCATCCAATACAGTCAAATTGAAAAGTTCCTTTTCAATTGAGAGAAAACGGAAAAATTCCAGTTAAATTTTCGTAATCGATGTTTTGGCCTTTACCCAAGTCGTTGGATGTTAGCTGTTGCTGTAGGGTGGAGCATCCACCCCTCCATTGACGATTCCCTGGCTCGAATCCAGAGAAAGGCAAGGCGATAAGAAACGGATGTGATAATATTCAATACAACGTTCCATGTAAATAAGCATCAATGTATGTAATTATTATTTAAATAATAATAATAATAAAAAAAAACAATATTGCGCTACTGTTCCCATTTTACCTCTAAAAACAAAAACTTCCCGTCTTGAATAGCGGAAAATGTTCATCTTGAAAACGGGGTAATACCAAATCAAAAGTTTTGTGAAAAAATGGAGAATAGGCCGCAACTTTGTTGCCAGTACATTTTCTGTTTTTTTACGGAATATTTTTTTTTTCACAAGCACATTTTATCACCGCACGCACATATTCGTACGTTTGATGAAATGTTTCGACAATAAAAATACCAGTAATTGTACAGTAAATTTCATAGAAAGTTGCTGAGTTCTGTTGATCAAAATATAAATTAGTTTAAGGGTTTACCAATGTTTAAGTAGCACATTGAGTTGTTTCACATATTTCCTAAAACATTGCATTTTTTCTCAGAGGTTTTGAGTTAAAATAGGTGTTTGCGGTTTTTTTTTAAATTATTATTATTATTTAAACAAAAGTGTTACACTCTTACTTAAAAATTAAAGCAACATTGTTTAAGTTTCAGCTGAGTATACGCGCAAAGTTAAAATTCCATCCTTTCTTGGATCTTCTCATGCTGTGTAAATTTGAGATAATATAGAGAGTGCATTATTGGAAAGTGCGGGTATTGAAGCTAGTTTGTCTTAAGTGGGTCAAAAAATCGAATTACTAATTTCTATATTTAACGCGGGTTTATTTAATTCTGCATTGTGTTTGACTGTTAAATAACCTATAGCTATACAGAACAAATGTCATCAATGTTATACATTTAATTAAATGAGTCACTAATAAAAATATCAGTAATTTCAACTTAAATTTCATAGAAGGTTGCTGAGTTTTATTTGTTAAAACGTTAATTAGTAGAAGGGTTTGCCGGAGTTTAAGTAATGTATTGAGTTTATCATAATGTTAGAGTTAAAATAGTAGTTTGTGGTTTTTTGTTAAAATAGTATAACAAGTGTGATGCGTTCTTACTTAAAAGCAATATTGTGTAACTTTAAGATGAGTAAATACTGAAAATAATGAATCTGAGCCCACCCTTTCTCGTATACATATTCTCAAGATGTTCAGATTTGAGCTAATGTAGACAGTGATTCATACGACACACAGCTGATGGAAAGTAGGGATATTTAATAAAGATAATTTTAATACGTTCAGGTCTGGCATTCTATTATTCTAATGGGACAAAACTTTATATATGTTTTTACGATTACTTTTTTCTTATCTGCATGTAGTAATGATAATGTTTGCTTATGTATTCGGGCCAATCCATTTCAAGTGGTCCAGAAAATGTCATATTCGTTGCTCGACCATTTTTAAAAAATCTGAATTTTTTTGTACAACAACCCTAACATGATGGAAGTTCAAAATGACTATTATTTTAATTTTATTAATTTTTGTTTGTGCATGGTGGCCATCTTTGTTTCATCGTCTGCAGCAATTTTCTCACAAGAAGGGTTTACGGAATTGTAAATAATTCATCGTTTATTTATCCAATTCAAGTGCGGATTAAAGCAATTTGTACAGAATACATTGGGCTAAAAATTTGGTAATGGAGTAGTTTCCGAAACTAACTACTTATTGGTAAAATTTAAGCATAAAGTTTCAGTTCTTTTCCAAAAATTTGTCTATTTACAAGAGGAAAGTTTTCTAGCAAGGAAAACTGTCAACATGACATAATTTTTTTTTACAAATAGGCCGAAAGTACTTGTACTCACACGCTAAGTTCCAGATCTGGAACTTGCTTTCTCTTCGCTAAAAAAAAAGTCCCAAATTTTTCAAAAATGACAAAAATCGCACTTTTCAGGCTTTGATATCTCTGGTGGGGCACGAGATAAAAATTTGAATTTTTTTTTGTAAGAGTATTGTATGATAAGTACAGAACGTGTGTGAAAATATAAATTATTTGAAAACAACGTTTAAACACACAATAAAACAATTAGATTTGATCATACGTATACGTTTCGTGAGTACTAGGACTCACATCCTCAGTGTAAAAACTTTAAAAACAATATCCCCCCAACTGCATGTACGGTGAAAAAAACCCAAATGTCAAAACATAATACCAAAAGACCATCAAGTTCTAACAGCCAATGAAATTAATGCGGAAGTGAAGTGTCGTGACACAACAAATCCATCCAGAAAGTTGAGATGTATGGTGTACTAGATAAATCATTAACCAAGGAGTCTTTAAATTTATGGATATGAATAGCCTCAAAAAAGTCTAAATCCAGAGGAGTAATGCATTTCTTGATAATTTCTTGATGCATTACTCCTCTGGATTTAGACTTTTTTGAGGCTATTCATATCCATAAATTTAAAGACTCCTTGGTTAATGATTTATCTAGTACACCATACATCTCAACTTTCTGGATGGATTTGTTGTGTCACGGCACTTCACTTCCGCATTAATTTCATTGGCTGTTAGAACTTGGTGGTCTTTTGGTATTATGTTTTGACATTTGGTTTTTTTTCACCGTACATGCAGTTGGGGAGATATTGTTTTTAAAGTTTTTACACTGAGGATGTGAGTCCTAGTACTCACGAAACGTATACGTATGATCAAATCTGCTTGTTTTATTATGTGTTTAAACGTTGTTTTCAAGTATTGTATGGTAGTGTTATGCACAAGAAATTTCAGGATGGAGATTTGACTACAAGCTGAGATATGGCAAGGGCAACATATCAAAACAATACTACCAAACTATTGTTTTGTTGTAGTCACAGCTACGTATTTATCTCTGAGTATCATTTAAATTTATTTTTTAGATTATCTTTAAATAATGGTAACAGAAAATAAATCTTTTGCAATTAATTAAAAAAATAATTATGTCTAAGGCTTACATTTTGTATGGTATCAGTAATTTTTGTTGTAATTTTAGTAACTAAAAGAAACCTCAGCACTTTTACATTGTCTTGTATATATATATACACAAGACGTGAGACAAAAACAGAATAGGGAAAGAGAAAAGCTGTTAATGTAGGCATACTTGCTGAGACATGGTCAAACGTGTCAAAATACATTCCTGCTTGTTGGTTTAAAAACCACAATTTTAATGCTGCTTGCCAGTCCCTGAAACTTGTTCCTACCATAAGTATGTTCCTGTAAATGAAACATTATGTGATGTTACCATGCATCAGCCTCAAGTAATTTTCAGAAAGTAAAGATACCCAAAGCCTTTTCAAAATTTATACTGCAGAAAAATCACATTTTTTCATAAGTAAGATAGGAATTATTAATGAATTGAGACTTGCACATAGTGATTTCAAAGTATATTTCTATGAGCCAGCAGGGACAAAATCTTTAATCAAGTTATCAAAAGATGACAAGACTTGGTTCCTACAAATAAAATTTTGAGAAAGATCAAAATTGTGGTTTTTGAACCAACAAGCAAGAATGTGTTTTGACACGTTTGATCATGTCTCAACAAGTATGACAACATTAACAGCTTTTCTTTTTCCTTATGTTGTTTTTGTCTCAGGTCTTGTATAAAAATATATTTTTTTCTTTATGTAAAAGTGATGAGATTTCTTTTAGTTACTAAAATTACTTACAACAAAAATTACTGAAACCATACAAAATGTATGGCCTTAGGCATAATTATTTTTTTTATTAATTGCTAAGCTTTGCAAAGGGCTTTATTTCCTGTTACTATTATTTAAAGATAATCAAAAACATAAATTTAAATGACACTCTGAGATAAATACTTAGCTGTGACTACAACAAAACAATAGTTTGGCAGTATTGTTTTAACATGTTGCCCTTGCCATATCTCAGCTTGTAGTCAAATCTCCATCTTGAAATTTCTTGTGCATAACAATACTCTTATAAAAAATAATTTCAGTAACTCCAAACAATACTCTTATAAAAAATAATTTCAGATTTTTATTTCGTGCCCCACCAGAGATATCAAAGCCTGAAAAGTGCGATTTTTGCCATTTTTGAAAAATTTGGGATTTGTTTTAGCGAAGAGAAAGCAAGTCCCAGATCTGGAATTCGGCGTGTGAGTACAAGTACTTTCAGCCTATTTGCAAAAAAAATTATGTCACGTTGACAGTATTCCTTGCTAGAAAAATTTCCTCTTGTAAACGGACAAATTTTGGAAAAAAATGGAAACTTTATGCTTAAATTTTACCAATAAGCAGTTAGTTTCGGAAACTACTCCATTACCAAATTTTTAGCCCAATGTATTCTGTACAAATTGTTTTAATCCGCAATTGAATTGGATAAATAAACGATGAATTATTTACAATTCCGTAAACTCTTCTTGTGAGAAAATTGCTGCAGACGATGAAACAAAGATGGCCGCCATGCACAAACAAAAATTAATAAAATTAAAATAATAGCCATTTTGAATTTCCATCATGTTAGGGATGTTGTACAAAAAATTTCAGATTTTTTAAAAATGGTCGAGCAACCAGTGCTGGACCACTTGAAATGGATTGACCCATTCACTATTATCTGTTTAGCTATGTTTCAGCATATGGTAATAATAATAATAATAATAACAATAATAATAATAGTTCGATTAAAGCGCTATAAACCGTTGCCGAGATTTATATTTGAAGCACATGTTTCAGTCTTTAAGTTAAACTAGTTGGATGTGCCAATCCCAAAACTTTCTTCTATCTTATACATCTTAATATTTCAAAAAGTAGTTACACATGTTAATACTTCAATATTATTAAATCAATACTATACCAACTTTGATTTGCATCTTACATTTCTGCTTCAGTCAATTAAACGGACTAAAACGAGTTAATCTATATCAAAATATTTGTTAAAATTAATAGTTTTTCTTTATTCTGTTGTTATCAGCTGTTTGCGAATAGCCGGCTTAGCAGGAAGGGAGTACCCGCTGCTGCACGAGCCGCCGATGGACAATAGAACTACGAAAAATCAAGAAAAGTATAAAAAAATCGCTATCAGAGAGCCCCCTTTACCGCGTACTATTTCCAAATTCAAGGAGGACCTATTGGCCAAAGCCAAAACATGCACAAGAAAATTTGGTTCAATTGTATGCATAATTTTATAAACTTTTCGATGGTACAATAAAGAACACGGCACAAACATCACTATTACAGTGCTCCTTCCGGCAGATTTTTTTTCAAATTTAGGGAGTAAGCCTTACACATACACAAAAAATTTCGTTCAATTCTATGCAAAATTTTATACACTTTTCGATGGTACAGTAATGAAAATGGTACAGCCATCGCAATTATAGCGCCCCCTTTCGGCGTAATTTTTCCAAATTCAAGGAGGACCTTTGTGCAATGATCAAAAACATAGACAAAAAAATTGGTTCAATTCTATGCATAAATTCATACGCTTTTCGATGACACAAAAAATCGCACAAAATTCGCTATTACAGCGCCCCCTACAGGTTATTCTTTTCCAAATTAAGGAAGGACCTGCTTACCATAGCCAAGAGCTTAAAAATTTTTTTGGTTCAATTCCATGCATAACTTCATACACTTTTCGATGCTACAATAATCAAAGTTGCACAAAAATCGCTATTACAGCACCCCCCATCCGGCCGATTTTTTCCAAATTGAGAGAGGACCAGCTTGCTATAGCCAAAAACTTTTAAAAAAATTAGTTCAATTCTATGTATAACTTCATACACTTTTCGATGGTACAATATTAAAAATTGCACAAAAATTGTTATTACAGCGCCCCTTACCGGCGAATTTTTTCCAAATTAAGGAAGGACCTGCTTGCCATAGCCAAAAAATTTGGTTCAATTCTACACATAACTTCATGCACTTTTTGATGGTACAATGGCAACAGACATTCGGACAGACACACGGACAGACAGACATTTTCTATAAACATGTTTTTGGGATCTCTGACACGTAAATCCGTCGAAAACCGGAAGTCGAAAAAAAATTTCGATTACAATATTTTTTTTTCTATTGAAGATAGAAGAAAGTAAAAATAGTGGCTACCTCTACGAGCTAGTCTGCATCGGATCGGGTAACTCAATTTTACTCGAACACTTCCCGACTTGCGATTCGGGTTGTGTCAGGTTGACGTTAATTTTTGTCAGTGTGAGTCGAGTTCGGGTCGAGTTGACTTTAAATGTTTTGGGTTCAGATCGGTTTATGGTTAGGTTTTGACTTTTTCGGGTCGGATTTGGGTTCACTCGTTTTTTTTCAAAAGGAAGTCCTAATATTTTTCATGTTTTAAAAACTATATATTTAAATATTAATGAGTATATAAGTGTTCATTTTATAGAAAAAAGATAAAATTTATATTAGAAATATAATTTTAGACTATTTTTCCGCAATTGTATTAAAATATGGATAAATTTCCTTTTACTTCATACTCGACTCAGGTTGCGGCTTGAATATTTCGTTCTCGGATTTGAATATATTTTGATGGGGTTGAAGTGTATCGGGCTGCAGATAGCCAATCCAATTTTAATTATACGTACATATTATGAATAGCATTTTAATATTAATATATGTGGATTTATAAACACATCTGAGCGAATTATAAAAATAAAATCATAAGACAAAATGCAATATTTCACCTTGATTCAATCATAAAATACACAATATAAACTTTAAAAAGCTCACTGTTTTACTTAAAAGTCGACTAAAATAATAAAATAGATGTTACAAGTTAAAAATATGCATTTTAGTTAAAACTTCTTAGTATTTTTGGCCTGCATTTTCCCGAGGCCATCATTAGAGATTTTTGTTCTCGGATTTGAATATATTGTGATGGGGTTGAAGTGTATCTGGCTGCAGACAGCCAATCCAATTTTATTTATACGTACAGTCATGGAAAAAAAAAGTAAACACCCCCTAATAACTCCTCAACAAATCATCGTAGAAGAAAGTTACTGGTGCCGAACGATTGGAAATAAAGTCTACTTTTAAATGATGTATATAAAATTTTCTTAGGGGGTCATCTACATATTAAAACGAATCCAAACTTCATTTTCTTCAATAGCAATACCCAATTTTAACGAGATATTTCAAATCTTCGGTTCAAACTATGCCTAGACACCAAATTTGAAGTCATTTGAATGATAAGTTTTTGAATTATAAACATTCAAAATTTAGTGCGTCTAATGTTAAATTACATTTTCATATTTTTATTTATATCTCCCGAAATTATGCTCCTAATGTGGTAATTTTTTTTTTGTAGTAATAATACTAATATACCCAAACACAAATAAGCTGAATTTGCAATTTTTATAATTTTATGATATGAATTATGAATTATTAAATTAATATTCGAAAAAATTATGAATTGCAACCTACAATTTTTTTGATGGATTTAGATTTATTAAGTCCTGTTTTATGGAAATTCAAAAATTTCACATTTTTCTTCCAAGTAGTTTTCAAATTATGCTTAATAAACGGCAAAATGATGGTTTAAGGGGCCGTCTATGATGGAAGTGAGTAGACATTTTGAAATTTATTCTGCTGTAGTGTAATCTAACACGCTTCATTGACTCCTTGAGTGGCGCTTAAGGTGCCTTGATCAAGGAAGGGGCTCTCTCGGTTAACAATCCAGTACGGAACTTCAATTTGGATACAGCCCTTAAAATACGCTCGTTTTAAAATAATTAATTTCTCAGAAACTTATGGTACGAATTGCATAAAAATTCGTTTTTAGGCTAATTGAAAGGTGTAGAGTTGATTTATGCTGTCAGAATTGGGTACTGCTATTGAAAAAAACAAAGTTATGGTTAGTTTTAATATGTAGATGGCCCCCTAAGCAAATTTTATATACATCATTTAAAAGTAAACTTTATTTCCAATCGTTCGGTACCAGTAACTTTCTTCTACGATAGTTTGTTGAGGAGTTAGTAGGGGGTGTTTACTTTTTTTTTTTCCACGGCTGTACATACAATGAACAGCATTTTAATATTAATATATGTGGATTTATAAACACATCTATAAGGGAAGTATAAAAATAAAATCATACGTCAAAATGCAATATTTCACCTTGATTCAATCATAAAATACATAATATGAACTTTAAAAAGCTCACTGCTTTACTTAAAAGGCGACTAAAATAATAAAATAGATGTTACAAGTTAAAAATATGCATTTTATTTAAATCTTCTTAGTACTTTTGGCCTGCATTTTCCCGAGGCCATCATTAGAGATTTTTGTTCTTGGATTTGAATATATTTTGATGGGGTTGAAGTGTATCGGGCTGCAGATAGCCAATCCAATTTTATTTATACGTACATATTATGAACAGCATTTTAATATTAATATATGTGGATTTATAAACACATCTAAGGGAAGTATAAAAATAAAATCATAAGACGAAATGCAATACTTCACTTTGATTCAGTCATAAAATACACAATATGAACTTTAAAAAGCTCACTGTTTTACTTAAAAGTTGACTAAAATAATAAAATAGATGTTACAAGTTAAAAATATATCACTTAAAACTTCTTAGTACTTTTGGCCTGCATTTTCCCGAAGTCATCATTAGAGATTTTTGTTCTTGGATTTGAATATATTTTGATGGGGTTGAAGTTTATCGGGCTGCAGACAGCCAATCCAATTTTATTTATACGTACATATTATGAACAGCATTTTAATATCAATATATGTGGATTTATAAACACATCTAAGGGAAGTATAAAAATAAAATCATAAGACGAAATGCAATATTTCACTTTGATTCAGTCATAAAATACACAATATGAACTTTAAAAAGCTCACTGCTTTACTTAAAAGGCGACTAAAATAATAAAATAGATGTTACAAGTTAAAAATATGCATTTTATTTAAAACTTCTTAGTACTTTTGGCCTGCATTTTCCCGAGGCCATCATTAGAGATTTTTGTTCTCGGATTTGAATATATTGTGATGGGGTTGAAGTGTATCGGGCTGCAGACAGCCAATCCAATTTTATTTATATGTACATATAATGAACAGCATTTTTAGGTAGATTTCGTATGAAATACTACCTATTGGGATCGTTCCTATGTTGGAATTTCTGAAAACTTTTTGCAGATCTACACCGATCATGACCCCTAGAACCCAAAACCACCTTCAGTAAAAAACTTTATATCTATCTATCTATCTATCTATCTATCTATCTATATATATATATATATATATATATCACTTTCTTCTGGACACGATAACTTTCGTAATTCTGCACCAATCTCTTCCAAACTGATACATAAAATCAATGGGCATAAAATCTCGGTCAAGTTCGTTAATGGGCAAAATCGGACCAAGGGGACGGAAATAGGGAGGGGTTTTGTGAAAACAGAAAACCCCCCATAACTTCTTAATTTTTGTACATATCAAATCAGTTTAAAGTTTTTATTACTTCTAAAAATAGGGCCAAAAATTTATGTATCACAGATTTTTGATAAAGTTAAAAATGGGCTCAAGGGGGGCAAAAAATAAGGTTTTTGGGAGAAAAAAATTCATAACTTCGTCAATTCTCAAGATATCAATTCCTATTAATTCTATTATAAATCTCCTTAATATTATCTACAACTTTTATATTCACAAGTTTTTGATAGGACTAATTCGTACCGCAAAAAAAAATTAAAAACGAAAACAAAAAGGGGGTTTGAAAAAGTAAAATATCCATAACTCCGTCAATTCAAAAGATATAAAATCCCCATGAATTTATCATATATCTTCTTAATATTGTCTACAACATCTACATAGACAAGTTTTGGATAGGACCAATTCTTACAGCAAAAACAAATTAAAAATACATAGCGGTTGAAGAAAAAAATCATCTAAGTAAGCGTGTATTCAAATCCAAACTGCGTATTTTCTGACTCAGTTTACAATTCATTTTTGCTCTCAAGGCCTTCCAATTGGTACGTTTTCTTACTCAGAAACTATATAATGTACCGTAATAGTCGATTTTTTTATAGAGGCAGAATATATTTTTAAAAATGCTGTTAAAGTGGGCATTTTGAACCGAATTTTCCGAAGCGGATTGTGTTGGAAAAATCATTGCATTAAGGATGCAGTCAAATCCAAACTGCTTATTTTCTGACTCATTTTTAAATTCATTTTTGCTCTCAAACGCATTTAATTGGTATATTCGCTTATTCAGAAACTATATAATGTACCGCAATGATCGATTTTTTGATAGAGGCAGAATATATTTCAAAAAATGATGTCAAATTGGACATTTTGAACGGAATTTCACGAAGCAATTGTGTTATCACTTTCTTCTGGACACGATAACTTCCGCAATTCTGCACAAATCCCTTCCAAACTGATACATAAAATCAAGGGACATAAAATCTCGGTCAAGTTCGTTAATGGGCAAAAGCGGACAAAGGGGATGGAAATAGGGAGGGATTTTGTGAAAACAGGAAACCCTCCATAATTTCTTAATTTTTGTACATATCAAATCAGTTTTAAGTTTTTATTACTTTTAAAAATATGGCCAAAAATTTATGTATCACAGATTTTTGCTAAAGTTAAAAATGGGCTCAAGGGGCGCAAAAATAGGGTTTTTGGGAGAAAAAAAAATTCCTTACTTCGTCAATTCTCACGATATCAAATCCAATAATTTTATTATGCATCTCCTTAATATTATCTACATCTTTTACTTTCACAAGTTTTTGATAGGACCAATTCGTACCGCAAAAAAAAATTAAAAACGAAAACAAAAGAGTGGGGTTGAAGAAGAAAAATTTTCATAACTCCGTCAATTCACAAGATATAAAATCTCCATGAATTTATCATATATCTTCTTAATATTGTCTTCAACATTTATATAGACAAGTTTTTGATAGGGCCAATTCTTACAGCAAAAACAAATTAAAAATACATAGCGGTTGAAGAAAAAAATCATCTTATTAAGAGTGCATTCAAATCCAAACTGTCTATTTTCTTACTCATTTTTAAATTCATTTTTGCTCTCAAACGCATCCAGTTGCTAGATTCTCTTACTCAGAAACTATATAATGTACAGTAATGACCGATTTTTTGATAGAGGCAGAATATATTTCAAAAAATGATGTCAAAGTGGGCATTTTGAACAGAATTTCCCGAAGCGATTGTGTTAGAAACGAAAAATATTGCTGTGCTGAGAAAATAATTGTTTATTAATCAAGTTTTAATTAATTGAAAGAAAAATAAAAACACAGGTCGCTTATAAATCTTTTCAAAAATCACGTCAGCGTGTTTCATATTTTTTTTTTTTTTTTTAAATGAATCTGAAAATGTGCCAGAAAATTTCGAGTTGTTGAGTATGGAAAAATATTTTTTTTAATATCGCCTAACATGATTCTGATAAAACCAGCTATTTTCTAAAAAGGTAATAAAAACTCGTCAAAAGCAGACAGATAAAACTGTTAAAGTGGATTTATATGTAATAATGATTTAGTTTTTGTTGGTGAAATTAGTATAATTAACTTCGAAATCTACCTCTGCCTGCAGGCCGGGCCGGCAGGGATTTTAATATTAATATATGTGGATTTATAAACACATCTAAGGGAAGTATAAAAATAAAATCATAAGACGAAATGCAATATTTCACTTTGATTCAGTCATAAAATACACAATATGAACTTTAAAAAGCTCACTGTTTTACTTAGAATTTGACTAGAATAATAAAATAGATGTTACAAGTTAAAAATATATCATTTAAAACTTGTTAGTACTTTTGGCCTGCATTTTCCCGAGGCCATCATTAGAGATTTTTGTTCTTGGATTTGAATATATTTTGATGGGGTTGAAGTTTATCGGGCTACAGATAGCCATTCCAATTTTATTTATACGTACATATTATGAACAGCATTTTAATATCAATATATGTGGATTTATAAACACATCTAAGGGAAGTATAAAAATAAAATCATAAGACGAAATGCAATATTTCACTTTGATTCAGTCATAAAATACACAATATGAACTTTAAAAAGCTCACTGTTTTACTTAAAAGTTGACTAAAATAATAAAATAGATGTTACAAGTTAAAAATATATTATTTAAAACTTCTTAGTACTTTTGGCTTGCATTTTCCCGAAGCCATCATTAGAGATTTTTTTCTCTGCTTAAGTTCAATCCAAGGGACTGCTACTTCTACTGTCAACTCTAAGAATTATTGGCTCTCGCATTTCAAAACGAAGTGATGCATTTGTATAAATGAACAGAAATTAGTTATTAAAATATTTCTCTGGTGATGACTTCAGGAAAATGCCGGCCGAAAGTACTAAGAAGTTTTAAGTAAGTTGTGTATTTTAACTTGTAACATCTATTTTATTATTTTAGTCGCTTTTTAAGTAAAACACTGAGCTTTTTAAAGTTCACATTGTGTATTTTATGACATCTAAGTGATATTTTTCTTCATATATTTACGCTTGTAAGGAATATCCGATAAATTTTGGGTATTCGATGTATTCGGAAAAATTTGTTATTCCGTCGAGAAACAAATAGTTTTCGAAGATTCAATGCAAGCCTAGAGTTATGTAAAGAAATGTCCATTAGATGTAACGACGTTGATATAAAATTGCCTTTAAGGGGGTCCGGGACACAATTTAAAGTAATTTTTATTTATTGAGTTAAAATTTTGAATTTTTTTGTGATGGTTAACCATGTTATTTGTAAACAAAATCACATGATAAAACTTCTCATATATTTAAAAAAAATTTAATTTGAAATTCATTAAAAAAGTGGGGTCACTTAACATCATTATAACTTGAAATATTATTTGTGGAATTTCAATTTTTTTTTTCATTTAAATAAACAGAAATAAATAAGTCTTAATTTAGATTCAGTATTTTAAAAAATATTAATTTTTTAAAAAATTAAAAATATTTAAAGGAAAAATTTAAAAAAAAATAGTGTAACTTATAAAAAAAATCATTTTCAAAAGTAATTTATTTATTTATTTATTTTTATTTTATTTTTTTTTTTTTGTAATTTTCTGAATCGAAATTAAAGTAAAGCAATTGAAAAAGACATGTTCCAAGTTTGAACCATTTGCCTTTAACGGTTATTATTATTATAGCGATATAATATAAGCGACTTATAGCGATTTAAATACGAGAAATGGTGAAAAAAGCCATCATGAAGAAAAACGCATTTTCACAAGAAAACCTTTTCATGACAACCTTGCTTGAAAGCTAGATTTTGAAAACACACCAAAACGAAAAATTTAATATTTCCTGTTCTAATTAAGATAGAAACATGGTTTAAACGTCATTTTAAGCAGAAAAACACAGAGAAAATTCTAATGCAATAAATGTTTTTTAGAAAATTTAGAGATTTTTGTGTCCCGGACTCCCTTAATAAATATTTCAACCTTCATTTTTTTTTTTTTTTAGAATGAAGTATTCATATTTATTATTCATGAATGTTAGTTTTTTCTACGATAAGTTAAATGTATTTATGTCTTCTATGTGATCCTATTTGTATGAGATCTAATTTCCGTAGATTAATGAAAGTCACGAATATTTAATATGTAAGTCATGATTCCAGAAAAACTATTACCAAAGGCCAGTTTGAAAAATCAATATACATTCCCGGTCACAGTGATAATTTTTTATACGAAATTACAACTACATAATCAAACTACAGAAAAACCTGTCTATAACAAAATCTTGACTTAAATAGAAAATTTAATGGGCCCCTGTAAAAGAAATGCCATACAATTATAACAGTTAAGACAAAAGTCTGTCTTTAGCGGAATTTTCTAGCGATCTAATTCGATACCGTTTTAGGTGGTTTTACTATGTGCATTTTTTTTCTTTCTTTCTTTGAATGATAAATTATATAATCAGCAAATGAAAACAAGATATCTTTTTATTTAATTTTATGATCTGTTTTAATAATGTTATAGAAATTTCGCTACATTTAAGTCGTATATCTTTTCTTAAATTTAAACTTACAACGAATATCTCACAACTGCTAGGTAATCAGTCGTTTCGAAGGATTTTTTAAATTAAATTCTGTCGAGTTCGGGATAGTTTTTGAATATTCCATACAAGCCTAAAGTTATGAAAAGAAATAATTATTAGTTCGAATATTCCATACAAGCCATACAAGTTAGGAAAAAAAAATAATTATTATTTCGAATAGTCCACACAAGCCTAAAGTTATGAAAAGAAATAACTATTAGTTCGAATATTCCACACAAGTCTAAAATTATGAAAAGAAATAATTATTAATTCGAATATTCTACACAAACCTAAAGTTATGAAAAGAAATAATTATTAGTTCGAATATTCCACACAAGCCTAAAGTTATGAAAAGAAATAATTATTAGTTCGAATATTCCACACAAGTCTAAGGTTATGAAAAGAAATGATTATTAGTTCGAATATTCCGTACAAGCCTAAAGTTATGAAAATAAATATTTATTAGATATAATAAAATTTTTATAACATTATCTAAATGTAATTCTAGAATCCTTTTTTTTTAATTTTTATTATTTATGAATGTTTGTGTTTCCGACAATAAATTTTAAGTCATACGAGTAACCTTTTACTTGTATGATATTTACATACAAGTAATAATTACATAGAACTACAATTTCCGTAGATTAACAAGTGTCATAAAAATGTTTAACACTTAATTCTTGATTCCAGAAAATCTATTTTTTAATCCCAGTTAAAAAAAAAGTTGCTTGAAACCACCGAATCAAACTACAAAAAAATTGTGAAAATGGATAACGGAGCCTCTCTATAACGAATCCTGCTTCAACCGTGTTATTTTTATGTATTTATTTTGAAAATGTTACAAATTCTACGATTAAATGTGGTGACCATGAATTTTACGCTTGAAATATGCAAATTTAAATTGTCTGAGTAATGAGAAACTCTTTTTAAATTACCATTAGTGAACGCTTCTTGTTTTTATGAATGGGTATTGTAATCCATGTAAGGTCTAATTTCCGTTGATAAAATGCCTGAGTCATGATTTTAGAAAAGCTATTACTTAACACCAGATTGAAAAATCAATATGTATTTTCGTCGGCAATGATTATTTTCGAATCTGGTACGAGATTAGAAGTTGCTTGTATCGTCATAATCAAACAAACAACTTTTCTTGTTTAAAGGTTCTACTTCATTTTTATTTTTATTCTTTCATTGATGAAGCGTGTAATAGGTAAATAAAAGTAAGGTATCGCTTTATTCAATATGTGCAAGCTACATTTCATAAGCATTATCGAAACAACATTACATCTAATTGATATTTATTGTCATAACCTTTGGATTGTAATACGGATTCGGTAAATATTCTGTTATTTATCTTTTTCGAAATGTTTGACATTCGAATCGAGATTGATTCCAAACCGAATAGTATTTTAAATTACTGAAATAGAATAAGTAGATTTAAGTATAAATAAACTTAGAAATAAAATTTTTGATTGCATTTTTAATTGTATTGATCTATCTATAAACATAAAAATGAGCAAAATTTGAATTTTAATGATAAAGAGTTGAAAAAATATGAGGGCAAGTCAGTAAGTAAGTCACAAAAACCAATAAAAAAAGGGAAATCAAGATACATACTTAAAAGGCATGTTTATTTCTCTATATAATCGTCATTTACGTTTATACATTTGTCAGATCTTTTTATGAGTTTTCTAATACCTGCTGCATAAAAGTCTTTGGACTGCACTCTTAGCCATCTGTGTACCTCACGTTCAACGTTTGCATCAGTCGGCTGTAGGTTAAACCATGTGAACACCCTGTTGCAGCTGCTAAGGCTGTCTATTGTTATTTGCCTGTCATCTCTAACCATTTCCCCAACCTTCCGCACTGTTTCTTCGGTCGCAATTTCAACAGGACGACCGCTTCGTTCTTCGTCAACAACTTTTGAAAGCCCTTGCTCATCTTGTACAACTGTTGTCTCATAAATTTGACTTTGACATCGTACAGTTGGACAGTGCTGTCAACTATTGGCATATTTGAAAACAATTTAGTACTGATTTCCGACCTCTCATATTGATTTGTGACCTACTTACTGATTTTCCCTCGTATGTTTTCTCAAAAATGCATTTTCTATAACGGTATTGAAAATATCTCGAAATGGAACGATTAGATTTCATTGAAATTTGACCCAGATCTTCATACTATTATACAATATTTGTCTTTCTTTTCTTACACGTAAACTAAATAAATAATTTTTATATAGTTTTTATAAATAATTTTTTTTAATTTATTGAATTATTAAAATTATTGAATTACTTTTAATAAGTATTTTTAAAACTGACTTGAAAATTTCCTGTTTTATGCATTTTAAATATATTATTTTATTTTCAGATACCCTGTAGAAGTTTTGATGTATTCAAGGAGAGTTCCTGTCCACTAGAGATTCTTTCAGTGTTTTACGCACATGATTTTCTCTACGATAGCGGTTCTCAAACTTTTAGTTACTACGGACTCATTTTCGTATTGCCCTAGTCTTCCCGAACCACCAGAATTTAAGACAGAAATTACTTACAATGCTTTAAACTATACTATTATTATACATGATATCCATCTAGTATATTATAAAGCAAAGACATGTCCATTAGTAAAGCTGACGTCATATTGACGATGGCAACACTTGACCAATAAATGGTGCTATTGACAATCCATTTCAATTTTTGTACCTTCGAATATGGAGGAAATGTTCTTTCGAATGTCATTTGTTTGAAAATTGTATCTCAATTTACTGATTTTTAGAGGTTTTAAAATAATTTAATCGTCGGCAGCCCGATTGTAAAAGATAACCACGTTTGCACCGAAAACAACATAAATAGTTCAGCATTTGTTTCTTTCTAATATTCTATAACAAAATTAAAGCTTTATCAATAAATAAATAAAACAGAAAATTAACAAAGTAGTCGAACTTAAAGAGTAAACCACTGAGATTCTCAGAATTAAAAAGGCTGCTGTAAGTAGCGAAATATTTGGCAATTTCTTTGACTACTATATATTCGACTATATTATCTAACTCCTGAGATGCGGCTAATACAAAATTATAGCTTTAAATAAATTTCAAAGCTTTGTTTGAACACATTATTGATATTTTTCACAATAAATATGTTTTCCGTTGTTGTTTTTAGGCAGTCTAAAAATATATATATATTAAGTGCGAATAATCTATTTGAGTTTTCAATTTAAAAATAATGGTTTTTACTTATGTTCTGTAACCAGGGATGCCCGGGTTGAATCTTGTACCATAAACTATTAGAGAAATACAAATTCAATATTCATAGATTTTCATTTCCTTTTAATCTCAAAATTTCTAGATAAATCTTGCAAGGTTTCAGATAGATACTGCTATTACTACTTACAGTAATAATAATAAAATACATTGAACGCGAGACCCGCCTCAAGATGCATTGATGATCCCTTGATGTCAGCGGATAAAATGATATAAATAAAGTATTAAGATAGTAATAAACAATAATAAAATAAAATAAAATAATAAGATAATAATACAACAATGATAAAATAAAATAATAAGACATTAAAACAACAATGAGATAATATAAAATAAAATAATGAGATAATAATACAACAATGATAAATTAAAATAAAATATTAAGATAATAATACAACAATGATAAAATAAAATAAGATAATAATGAACAATAATAGGATAACATAAAATAAAATAATAAGATAATGATACAACAATAATGAGATAACATAAAATAAAATAATAAGATAATAATACAACAATGATAAAATAAAATAAAATAAAATATTAAGATAATAATACAACAATAATAAAATAAAATAAAATAATAAGATAATAATACAACAATAATAAAATAAAGTAAAATAATAAGATAATAATACAATAATAATAAAATAAAATAAAATAATACGATAATAATAAAACAACGATAAAATAAATAAAATAATAAAATAATAATACAACAATAATAAAATGAAATAAAATAAAAAAGGTTTTAGATGTCATAGATGAATATATGTATTTATAGAATTTGCTGCGAAATGTATTTTTTAATTAAAAAAATGTTGCTAATTTTATTCTTTTCATGCAAGCATTAGGAGGAAAAAATAAAATGAGAAAG